>OU343220.1:247853504-248342848 GCA_910596185.1 Chrysanthemum makinoi | reverse complement strand
GGATGACATGGCTATGTATTCAGCCTCAGAGATTAAATGGAAGTACTCATTTGCTTTTAAGACCAACTCACAAGCTTATCACCCAAAACCGAAAGCACCTCCTCATGTACTTCGACATGTATCTTAACATCCCGCATGATCGCATCCTGATAGGTCAGTTAGTGACATACCGGTGTCCTTCGGGTACCAAAGTCCCATGTTGATGGTTCCTTGGAGAGACCCGTTAAATTCGCTATTAGCCTGATATCTAGCACACATGCACAATACGTAACAAGATGTCCGTCTGCTAGTTGTGAGGTACATCGTGATCCAATCATACTACGATATTTCGCTTGATCTACCATGATCCCCGAGTGGTCCTCATCCGTTTAGTTGTTCAATCATGGGAGTATCAACAGGGTCACATGAATCAAATCCAAATTTCTTTAAAATCTCATTTGCATATTTAGATTGATTTATAAAATGCCTCCGGGACTTTGTGAAATTTGTAATCCCAAGAAAAATGACATTTGTCCCATCATTGACATTTGAAATTTGGAACCCATTTCATTTGAAAAACGATCACATTCATTGGTGTCAGTCGAGGCAAAGATAATATCATCAACATAAATTTGAACGTGAATTAAATGTTTACTCGACTTCGTGAACAATGTCGGATCAATCGCTCCTTTGTTGAATCCAGGATAGAAGAAACTTTGATGTGTATCATACCATGCTCTAGAGCTTGCTTTAAACCGTGAAGGCCTTTTTCAAGCGATAGACATGAGTAGGATGCTCCGATTCACAAAACCTTCCGCTGACTGACGTAGTAAACCACTTCTTTTAAATCTCCATTCAAAGGCGTTTTACATCCATCCGATATACAACCATGTTCTTGCTAGCCGATTAGCCAAGAAGATTCGATTGCTTCAATACGAAAGCAACGGAGCAAATGATTCTTCAAAGTCAATACCCTCTTCTTGACGGTATCCATTGGCAACCAATCGAGCCTTGTTCTTAATACATCACCATGCTCATCAAGTTTTACTTTGAAGATCCACTTTAGAGCAATGATCATAGCACATTCTGGAGCAGGTACTAATTCCATACATCAAGTCGATCAAACTCATGAATTTCTTCTTGCATGGCATTGAACCAAATAGTCTTCATTCATATGTTTTAATGTCCTTTGGTTCGACCTTAGAGAGTACGGAGTTGAAGAAGCACCATAAGGTATCGGTTGCAAGTTGTTTACGTGTGGATACTAGACGAGAGGCGTTTCCTATGATGTTGTCCAATGGTGATCATGTGTCCATTTTCTAAGGTGTTCATGTGGTTGTTGTTGTGGAACTGAAGTAGCGAGTCGATGTCTCCGATGAAGAAGGTTCTGATGATATCCAGAGCAAAGATATTTTCAAATGAGCATCTTCGGAGTAGCAAAGGATTAACTTCATCATTGATGCCACAAACAATTCCATGATGTACATTTGATGATTGATGATTTGTTGATGAGATGAGTGATCGCCAGCAGCTTTGACTTAATGATATTGAGATGAAAAGCCACTTCATTCACAGTGGATAGGAGCAGCCTCTGTTGATGGAATTGACATTTCATCAGATTCGGGTTCAAAGTGTTCATCAAACATTGGATCAAACAATTTCTTTAAATCATCTTTAGATGGAGGTACATATGGAGTTGCTGGAAAAGAGTTTGGTACAAGGGATGAACCAATGGGACTGTTTTGAAGTGCGGTCCGAACTAGATTGTCCAGAGCCATTTGACCGTCACTCATCGAACGTAACGTGAATTGTTTCCATGATATTTCGGTTCTCTTGTTGTAGATTCGGTAACCCTTCTTGTTTGTGCATAAACAAAAAAACTCCAATATCTGCCTTTAGCTCTAATTTACCTAAATCTTGACCGTCATTCGTTGGATACACAAAGCACCAAACACACGAAGGTGAGAGATCATGTTTTTAGTTTATGAACAAGTTCATATGGAGTTTTTCGATGAAAGGTATGAATAAGGGAACGATTTTGGGTGTAGAAAATGAAGGATATGGCTTCACCGATAGAAACATTGGAACCTTCGAATAAATTAGCATTGTTCTTTAAGAGTTCGATTTCGTCTTTCAACTACACCGTTCTGTTGAGGAGTTCGTGGAACACTTCTTTGATGACTGATTCCAACATTTTCATAAAATGAATTAAGTCTTTGTTAACAAACTCGTGCCATTGTCTGCTCAACAATTCGACTGTTATTGAGTCGAACCAGAAGCTGTTTGATTAGTTTGATGATGACATCTGGAGTTTCATCCTTTGTCCTCAAAAACTTTACCCAAGTAAATCGAGAGTAGTCATCAACAACTACTAGATTGTATTTCTTCCCATTTATCGTTTGCACTCTCATTGGTCCGCAATGATCCATATGAAGGGTATGAAGAACTTCCATTACTAAATTTGTGGTTTTGGTTTGGGCATATTTCGTGCTTTTACCCAATTGGTGCTGAACAAAGATGATCTTTTATATTTTAACTGGGTAAGCCTCTGACAAGATCCTCTCGAAAGGTTATTAATGATGCCAAATTTCAAGTGATTGAGACGACGATGCCATAACCATGACTTTGTTTTAGAAGCCTTTGACAGAAAGCAGATTGGAGAAGACTTCATCATGTCTTCGATAGAGATGGTGTATAGGTTAGAACCACGAGTACCTCTTAATAATTCCACACCATCAAGTTCTCTAACAAAACAAGTATGTTTTCTAAAGGCCACCTCTAGATCGGAATCACAGAATTGACCAACAGAGAACAAATTATGACCAAGACCTTCCACATAATATACCCTGAAGATTACACTTTTGCCAACTACATAATCACCATAACCCATAATTGCTCCAAAATGGTCGTTCCAATCAACAGTCCGATGAATTTACTCACGAAGTTCATGAGCGCGACCGTCTCCAAGTCATATGCTTGGAACAGTCCAAGTACCACGTAATCGATTTGAACGATCTGCAGTTGAACACATACAAGAATGGATAAATGGATAATTGGGATCCCCATGCAAGAATGGGTTCCATTTGTTAGTTACAAAGTGATTGGAACACCCACATCAAATAGAAGTAATGGAATCATCAAAAATAGATGCAAGGCTAGTATCTCAGATTTGACCTATTCAAAGTATGTTCACTTCTTAACGGAATAGTTCTACCAGAGGCATCCATTTTCTAGTGGGCATTGTCTGATTAACCTTATGGCCAAGAGGTATCCATTGATAACGTATCTTACTAAATGTTCTTCCGTGGTTTCACCGTTTTCTAACTTTCTTTTCGCTCTTTTAGCCTTCTTTTTAGCTTGATTTTAACATTAACGTTTTAACTAGGCATTTGACAGCATTAGACAAATCATTCATACCACATTCAAGATTAGTAACGAAACCACGAATCATCATTACATGTTTTGCCAAAAGTAGTAGAATTGCATTAATTACAAGATGCTTAGAGCTACTAGAATCAACACGATTCGCTTTATTCAAATTCCCTATGGTGATCTTCTACTTTCTTCCAATGCACATTCTTAGCTTGCTGCCTATCATTCCTTGTATTGCCTTGAGACTTTGACCTGCCGCTTTAATGTCACTGACAATTCCTCAGAGAGGAACGGGAACATTAGTTGGTTTTGCTACTTTTTGTCTTTTCCTTGATGTGCCGGATGAACTATTTGAAGGACACTGAGGTTCACTTTCTTAACACTGGAGGTGCCGATCTGAATATTTGAAGGCCTACTAAAGTTCACTTTCTTAACACTGGGCATTGAATGACTTGCATGACTTGCATACTTGGCATTAGGCATAGAACAAGGGTATCAGGGATTGACTTGCTCACCTAAGATTTAGGGCATTGTAATTAAGCATTCTAGAAGTTCTTGAGATCGCTATATAAGCATGCATGGCCAATTTCATTATCAAGTGGTTTTTCTATCTTATCCTCTTCTACAATCTCACGGAGACATTCTAGACTATCCTTAAGGTATGAGAAATATGTTTGAATGGCAAGTTTGTTATTCCTAAGATGAGGAGGAACATATTTCACAGACAAAGCATATTTATTACGACATGCACCTTTAAAGCACCATTCTCCATTGGTCATTGGCATTTTCCCTTTTACCTTACTCTTCAGATTCTCAATTTCTTTTTGCAACGAAGTTATTTTTTCATTATTTTTGTATGAAGTGACTTTTATTGACTCAAATAACTCATTGAAATGACGTTTAACCTTCTCATTTTCTTCTAGAAAACTCTCATTTTCCTTTTGTAAAGTATTAACCAAATTTTGAAGATGAAAATTTTGAGAATTCTGAGAATCTAAAGGAGGAGGCATTTGGGAGCCAGTCACATTTTTCTTTTCACCCTTTAACTCGAGATCGTGTTTGAAATGAGCTTGAATCATGTTCATCATGTTTGTTTATTTCAAAAAGCGCATCAAACTCGGAACATCCGTGGATATCTTTATGTTTGAGGTTTTAACATTTTCTTTGAGATGTTGATATTTAAGTTGTAAATCAAAATGTTCAACTTCTAGTTTAGAAAAATGTTTTACCAAAGTATTGTGATCATCCTATTCAATTTTCTCACTTAGTTTAGAGTTTTTGATTTCAAGCTCAATGACACGATCATGGGAGACTTTAAAGCAACAAATAGTTCATGAAATTGAAGCATTAATGGAGAAATTCGTAGTGTTGTAAAACACATCTTGAGCAATACATTTTAAATAAGATTCTCATTCAAGGTATGCAAGTTTTCCTCTCAATCTCATTATATTTTAATGCTTTCTCCATAGTCACTAACCTCAACTATCATTGCATCAAATTCCTTTTCCATTCCTTTAATATCGAATCTATCCCTTTTTAAGACTCTCAAAATGATCTTTTAGTTGTTTAAAGAAAGGCATGACCTCTGTTAAATAGCATTCTTTTGTTTGTTCAAAACCCTTTCCTTCATTATCCCAGTGGGTGTGATCCTTTTCTTACAAGTTTTCTCAAAATCGACAAATAGTTGAAAAACAACATATTGGTGATTAAGGTTTTTTCTTTTAGTGGCAATAGTTCTAGGAACTAAATGCATTGGTGTATTTGGAGGATACACGTCAAGGCATTTTCCTAAGGGAGGGTTTGTTTCAACAAGATTTTCGTTTTGCTTATCTAAGTCCCTTTTCCAAAAACTTGTTCAGGTGTTAACAACGTTTGAGGCTTAAATTTGTTTAAGGAGATCCGGTTTTCCTTCTTGTAATCATGGGGTTTGATCGTGATGTTATTCTTTTTACATTCGGGATCTTCTAGCTTCTTATTCATTTTCTCCCTAGATGCATCATCTAATTTTCTTATCTTCCTCTGCACTCAACGCACTAGGTTTTTGTCAGGTTTAAGAATCTCATTGCCAAAGATTACATTTTGAGCTGCTTTGCTATCTTCCGTACTCGGGTTGGGTTTATCTTTAATGGGAACACTATGCTTATCGCTTAGAACTCTATGCTTAGTGACCATGTGAGCAGTCTGAATGGTATTCCCTTGTACGTACAACTTATTTTCAAGCTTGTTCTTCAAGGTTTTTAGATTGGAAAAATCATTCAAAAGTTTTGATTCCTTAGCATGAAGTTCCTGCTTAAGCACTTTAACATTCTCTTGAAGTTCTTGTTTTTGCTTAGCAGTTTTAGAAAGCTTTTCTTGTAAGGAGTTTAACTCTTGTTTTAACACTTCTTCTCTAAAATTACTTTTTCTAATAATTGTATGTATTTGGTTATCCAACTCCTACTCACGAGTAGTTAGCTCAAACTTAGCACGTTGTTCATAAATGGCAACTCGTTCTTTATAGGCATTAAGTTCAGAGATAAGAATCATCGAGAACATGCAAAGGTGTATTCATCAAAACATAGTCATCGTTGATTTGCGGAAGATGCATCACTTAATACGACCTCACTTTCACTTTGTTTCACATATTGATCATATGGGACAACATTGATATTACCCATATTTTCAATATTTGACTCAATAGTTTCAGTTGTTTGTACTTTGTCATGCATCTTTTGCACATCAAAGATCATCCTAAAGTTTTAATACCTCAGAAATGATTTTGTCTTTGGATGGACCAGCTTGTGGTGATGGTGAGACTTTAGGAGGGACCATTGGAGAAATGCTAGCCATGAAAATTGTTTGTCGATAGGTTCATCATCAACGTCGAGTCATATGCATCACAATCACGACTTGAAAGGCATTCGATAATTGTGCCTATCTCTGAATTGGTACGCTCATCCACATCTGCATCATATGCGTCTTGGCATTTCCTCGAAGAAACAACAACTCCTCTTCATCCAAAGCTGCACCATTATCCTGAGCTTGCACAAGCAACATCTTTTCCACCGAAGTACTCTGCATTCTGAGGGCGTTTTGGCGATGTGCAGTTCCTTGCAATGTGTCCCTCACCTCCACAGTTGTAACATTTGATTGGTTTTGCTTGACCCTGATTTCCATTCCTTCCCCATTGCGATTTGCCACATATCCTCTACCGACTCCACCTCTTCCTTGATCATAATGTCTTTCTTGAATTGGTTGCACCATAACTTTCCCATCTCGACAGCGGCTAGATTGTGTGGATTGGATGCATCAGATTGTTGTTGGTGTGTGGTAGAGAGTTCATATTTTGACTAATCAGAAGAGCCAGTTGATTAATGAAGTTTCCAGCGTGTGCATCGGCATCGGCTTTGTTTGAACATAGGACCAGGAATGAGTTTGTGATTACCATTACCCATGGGTATAACTTGAGAAGCTTTGGTGGTAATTCCAATCTTTGAGTAGAAGCGGTTGAATCATTTGATGAGCTTGTCTCTCCGGGTTAGTTTTGAACTGTTCAAGAATCCTTTTCTCAAACATAGCATGTCTCTCATTTTGAAGAAGGAAGGCATAGAGTTGCTCATAGTTTGTATTTTTTAGTCCTTTGGTTAGCTTCACAGAGGTGACAAACTTATGCCATTGAGTTCATGTTGTTCACAAACTTTGAGTTCAATTGAATGTTTGGCATAGTCATTCTGATGTTCCTCATGTCATTAACAAGCTTGTGGAATCTCACGTAATACTCATAGAAACTCATCCTGTTTCATCTTGAAGTGCTCAAATTCATCATAGAGTTGGGATTCTCTGTCTTCCATAGTTAATTCGAACTAGAAAGAAGCATCTTGACATTATCCCATCACTTGCCTTGGCCGGTGTTGTGATTGATAAGCTTGTAGATATCTTTTGGAAGACTTGAGTATGATGTTAGAAGCCCGATATCAACATCGAATCTCTTTTCTCCTTATCGGTGAGCTCATCATACGTCTTTGGCTCATGTCTAATCCAAAATCATAGTTCCATCTGCGGCAGGTCAATTATGTCTCTTGTAGTCTCAACCGATAAGGTCCTTCATCAATTGATTTGAGAATGTTGACCCCATTTTCCTTTCCAAGACAGTACAATCTGATTCTTTGAGCCCAAGATTCATAGTCAGTTCTGTCAAGCATAGGTGGACTGTATTCGAACCATTTGCTTGAACATCCTCTAACAATGGAGATGATTGTAGGAATGTTGGTAGACATGTTTAAAGATTTACACGGGATTTTATAACTCTATGATTAAACCGGAAATAGATTCTTTCACGGGATTTTACTAAATCAAGAGAAAACCGTATTACAAACAAAAGTTAACCAAGTCGCTAATAATCCTTGAACCAATTCGCTAAGTACTAAGTTGCTAAGTAATAACAAAACAAGTCGCTAAGTACCCAAGTGCTACAAATTTTGTGACAAAGAAAGTCGCTATGCACCAAGTCTAAGAAATCAAATTAAACTTAAATAGCAACTCGCAACTGGTCCAAATCGCTAACACCAAGTCGCTAAGAAACTTAAGAACAAGTCGCTATCAAAATTGAAAGCAAGTCGCTACCTTACCAAGTCGCTACCCGTAGTGGGGAATCCACCAACAGTACTTTTTGTCGGCTTGTCTCTAAAGGCAAGTCGCTAGGACCAAATCGCCACCAAACAACACTACAACTCGTGATTTGTCGTTTTCGTACACAAGATATATTTTTTTTTCCGAAGAAATACAAAGGTATGTATTTCCCGGGTCGTTTTCCCAACGAGGGATGAATGGAGTAAACAACTCACGTCGCGTGATTCGGGATTCGAATGGATAAAAAGGATTTTGAATGATTTGTAAACTACGGGGCAAGGGAATATAAAGGAAAGCAATAAAAACTACCGAATCTATAATGCAAATAAGGAAATTAAACTAGATATGCAAATTTAAACTAAAAACGCGAAAAACGTAATTAATGAAACGCGAATAAAAATGCAACTACTCTAATTTTAACTCGTAAAAATAAACTTTAATTTTTCTACAGCTAAAAATGATATTTAAAAACTATTTGTGATTTAAAACTAATTTTTTGGACTATTCTTGATTTATTATGATTTAAAAACTAGTTTAAGACATTTAAAATAGACTTGAAATACAAAAAATTAGGAAAATAAGCTAGAAAATTACATAACTAAAAAGAATTTTATAAACTGGAATCATATTTTTTTGACTTTTTCTCAATTTATTATGAATTTAATACTAGTTAAAACTAATTAAAATGCTAGAAAATCTATTTTAACTAATAAAATTCAGGAAAAATACTTTTTATGACTTTTTGAATATTCTAAAACTAAGAAAACTGAAATTGTATTTTTCTGAGGTTTTTTTAATTTATTTGAATAAAATGCTATTTAAAAATGCTAGAAAATGAATAAAAATTCAGAAAAATAGAAGATGAGCAGGGAAAAATATGAAAATCTCCAGAAAACTATAAAATAATACTAAGAACAAGGGAAAATTAACAGAAACAACTTTGGAGTAGTGGAGATATGATTTGGGCATACAACTGATGAAATAAGCACTTGAAATTAAGCTAAAAGCTATCAATAAGCTACTATAAGCTAAAACTACCCTAGTCTATCAAACAAAGTCTGATGCAATTTGAAATGGGTCAATAAAGCTCAAGAAATAGACATTTAAGCACAAATTCAGATTTCAAGTAGCTAATTCCAAACGACTTTATGCTGACTAGTTTAAGCACTTGATTATACTAGCTAGAAAAATCACAAAAATAAAATAAAATGACCTATGAATAGACAACCAACCAGAGAGCTAGCATCCAAAATTTCAGCTAATTTGGACTAAAGGTGAAGAAATTAAAAATCAAAACTATAAGGGTAATGTGGGACTTATGGCCCGATGTACAAAGTGTCTCGAACCACCCACTTTCACCCATCCACAGATTAAGCTACGATTTTATGATTTTTTTCCTTTTTGGGAAAAGTAAAGGAGATGGTGAAATTGTGATTTTAATTTTTAATCTTTTTTTTACAACTAAAATGGATTTAAAAGGTGGTGAAAAACTGAGAAAAAGCAGATTTTGGACCAAAATTGACTTTTAACAAAAACCTTTTACTTTGACTATTTTGAACTATGATCCTAATTTGATGAAAGGAAATGCAATTATCAATACAATGCAACCTAATTAAGCTAGATTATCAACTGTATAACCTAAAACTAAGATAATGCAAACTAGTCTTATCCAAATGCTAACTCATGACTTTTAAAATGAACTTTGACTTATAATGAAGTAACTAAGCTAAATTAAGACCTATCCTACCTTTATAAACTGTTTGAATACTATCTAGACTACTTTTAAACCTCGATGCAACCTTGATCACATGAACCATGACTGTCCCAAATACTACTATAAGTGGCATTTGTGAAAGTTTAAACCAATAAACTATAATCTCAATTCCAAATGACCACCTAACTTAGATTCGGAAGATCAAATTAAGCCTATATGAAGCAAAATTAATGACAATATCGCACAAATATTCTCAAGTTCTAAACTATATAAATGATGAGATGAGTATGCATGAATAGACAAAACTTAAACAAATAAACTACCAATCAAATAAGCAACATAATTATAATATAAGCTAGATTTAACACAATTTAAACAAAACAACCTGATCTATACTACCGATATGAACTAGAAATTTAAATGAACACTTACAAAAGTCCAAGCCAAATGAACACTAAGCCGAGAACCATAAACTTTATCCAATACCCATTCATTTATCTAAATCAAGCTCAATTATACCCCAATGATAATCAGGTTCTGAATTTCACCCCAAATCGCTTCTATCCTTCACCTTTGACTTTCATTGACCAGTTGAGAATTTTGAGTATAAACTGAGATAAGGACAATTTAAACTCACACTTAGCTAAATTGAGCTAATATGAGCTTTTTTAGGTAAGAAAGAAGCTTATTGAAGCTTGATAAGTGAAAGTTGTAAATATTTTTGTAATTTTAGGTTATTTTTCTTATTTTTTTATTTTGTTTTGTGATTTGAAAAATAGTAAAGTAGCTTTAAAAACTTAAATGAGATTGAAATTGAGCTTAATGAGCGAAACGAGCTTAAACAAGAATAACTTGAATTCAAAGTAAACAAGTGAGAATATGAAATTTAAACTTTCATTAATTATAAAAGCTGAGTACAATTAAAACAATAAACAATTTAAAAACATTACACTAGAATTTAAACTTTGACAAAAATTAACGATGGTAACAATTCTCTAAAACAATGAAAATTGGACAAATAATCTGTGGTGATAAGGGGTCTTTATATAGGCTTCACACAGGATCTCTAGGGTTTCCAGGAGCTTCTAGGACTCTAATCTTGGCCATTCAATCCTGCTTCAATCTTAAGCATCAATTAGAGTCGTTAGATCATATGTTATCATCTCACTTCCCACGGATTGCCAGCGTGACAATCCTCTGCACGTGTCAGAGATGTCAGATGCTTCTAGATGCAATTTAAGTGTGGGTAACTTGATGAGGAGCAGGGTAAATGGTGAGGGTGGTAAACAGTAACCACTGGAGGTTATTTCTTTTGAGCGCGCATCTATTTAACTGGGTTTGGGATAATTTTTATTTAGTGTTTGACTGAGGTGATTGGGAGGGTTGACCGAGGGTTAATAACATGGGGTGGACGGGTATAGTAGTAAAAATGGATTGGGCTTGGGTGTATGGGCTTTTGGGTTTGTTTATTTTTCTTGGACTTGAATTTGGACTTATTCTTTTGTTTTTGCATCCGGATTTATAATAAAGCCCAATAACGTAAACTTTGCAAATTAAAGGGACCAATTGTGAAATTTGTTAAATGGTAAGGATGATTTGGTAAATTGGTAATATGAGGGGAAAAGGGTAAATTTGGTGAAAGTTGAGGGTAGAATGTGTAACTTGGCTAAAGTGAAGGGTTAAATGTGAAAACTCCCAATCTTTACCTAGAACTCCGTAAAATGTTCTTTTGAGCCTCAAAATCCCTGAAATAACATCCCTGCATCGGCTTTTGCACTCTTCTTTCTCTCGTGCCCGATTTTCTTCGGTTTTGGCTTCTTTTTGTCTGTTTCATCATGTTGGAATCACTCCTAAACAGTATTTCAAGTATTTATATTTCATATGTAATAGGTAGCTTCATTATGGCCTTTATGTTTGTTTAAGGTCAAGCTTATGTAGAAGGCCCATAAGCTTAGGCCCAAGCCCAATAAGGAATAGGGAAGGAGAGGGAGTGTTGCCCTAGCTCCTTGCCTATATAAACTATGTAATAACCCTCACTTGAGGGTTGGTTGTTCAAGTTTTTCTCTCATTCATACTCTTTGCCTAAACCGTATAATTATTTACGTGTATGTGTGTGATTTACTTGTTCATCCGCCTTCATCTCTTTCTCTATAACTTGTGTTTGTAAAACTAGTGACCTAACTTGGTATCAATGCCAAATAGTTGGGTGCACACTTTGTTTTTGAAGTATTTGGTTTAAGGTCTTACGCGTAAAGATAACGCCATCTTTGGTTCTATTAAAACTCGTTTTTTAAACTTTTTAATCCAAGATTCTTGTACTTTCAATGTTTTGAGGTGTTAAAATACTTGGTTTTGGCAAAAAGTTTCAAACTTTACGCGTGGATTTACGTTTTTAAGCTTGTTTTTGTTCGGTGTCGCTTCTACGCGTAACCCGCTTAGCGCTTTTGGTACATCAAAACTCACACTTTTGTGTTCTTTTGGTACTATTGAAGCTATTCCATAACAAAAATCCGGTTTAGAAACACATTTGGGCAAAATCAAAGTTACGAGTAATCCTACGCGTATCAAAACCCTAAAATTACTGGCGTAAGATTTCCTTGGTTTGATCTTCATTTTCGTGGTTTATTCCGTGTTTTCTTACTTGGATAAGTCAGAAAATACGTCGACTTTGGATATCTTTTGCATTTGTGAAGTGTAAAAGATCATTTGGGCAAAACCCTAAAATTACGCATAAGCATAAGCTTACGCGTAGAAATTCTACGCATAAGATTCACTTCTGGCGTAAACTTAGGTCTTAGCATAAGGTAATCCTACGCCTAACTTTCTACGCCTAACTTTTGTCTACGCATAACTTTAGTGCTTTTATCCTACTTACGCGTAGGCTAAAACCTACGCGTAACTCCTCATTGTTACGCGTAACTTTTGGTGTTTTACGCATAAGTGCTACTTGGTTCTTGTCTTTTCTACGCCTAAGGACACTTCATCAACAAAGGTTCATTCGACTACAAAGATCCATTTTACCACACAAGTTTATCAACATGTCACAACCACCATACTCTAACTATTTCCCTTACACTTATCCTCAACACCAACAACAACTAAGTCCACAACATCAACAATGGAATCAACAACAAGCAATTTATCAACAACAATTTAATCAACAACATACTCCACAACTTGCAAATCCACAACCTAAAATGGTTCAACCACCACCAAGTCTTCAAGTTCAACCCTACACAAATGAATTCAATCAACATCCATCAAGGAACACTATGAAGGAACCCACTTGGTTTGCAAAGATGTGTGAAGCTTTAAGCATCCAACAATCAATTCATGAGGCTGGATCACTTGATAGACCTCCAATGCTCACTCCAGGAAACTACGATCAATGGGTGATAAGGTTCTTTAGGTTTTGTGATCTGAAGAAGCCACATGGAAAGTTCTTAAAGAAGGTTATCTTGAAAGGTCCATTTGAGATGCCTACTATCATTGTACCGGAGATCCAAATGCCATTCCACCAAGAGATGAACAAACAAACATTGCTGCAGATTTAAATCCCAAGAACTTCTACACTATGAAGCAGATGAACTTGCAATGGAATACATCCTCTTAGGATTACCAAACCCAATTCTTCGTAGTGTTGATGCTCAAAAGACGCACAAAAATGTGGGATCATATTCGTCTTCTTATGGAAGGATTGTACTCAATCAAGGGAGGATTTGGAATCCAAAATTTACTTGGCTTATGAACACTTCATGATTGAACACGGAGAGACACTAGAGTCTTATCATCATCGATTTTCAGACATCATCAATGATTTGGATAAACACAACATCATCATGCCAAGAATTGCGGTGAATACTAAGTTCCTAAGTAGTCTTGGTCCTGAATGGGAGAAGTATGTCATTTTTCTCCGTCAAGCTAAGAACATGCATCATTCTACCTACGGATTGTTGTACGATTACTTGAAGCCTCATGAAAAGGAAGTTGATAGGAAAGGATTCTCCGTGCTCAAATTGCTCCACCAACACATCCAGAAAATCAACAACAACTTGCCTTATATGCTCAAAACAGTTATTCTCCTCAACCAAAGAACTCAACCAAATGCTTCAAACACACCTTCACAACAACCTCAACAAAATCAATTGGTTCCATACAACAACAATGCTCAAGCATATGTCGAAGTTGAAGCGAGAGGAAACGATCCGCTTCAAGCATTGCAACAAGGATTTGTGATGATTGCTAATGCTTTTAGCCATTATACCAACAAATCCAACAATCGTATTCGTTCCTCATCTAACACACGGACTCAAGCATTTGTGAACAATGGGCGTGTTGAAGTTCGAATCGCGGATTATGGTCGCCGATGGGCGTGGTCAAGGGTTTAATGATGTGGGTAGGAATAACAACAGAGCTCAAGTGGTGGAACAAGGAAATGCTCAAAATGGGTTGAATGGTCTTCGATGCTACAACTGCAATGAGAAGGGACACTGGCTAATGCATGCCCAAAGCCAAGGACTAAGGGCGGTGCTTATTTCAAAGAGGCTCTTCTTTTGGCTCTTAAGGATGAAGGCGGTGGAACTCTCACGCACAAAGAACGAGCTTTATGGCAAATGCCGACTCGTGATGATGATATGGAGGACTTGCGGCCAATGCGTTATGTTGATGGCTAATATGCATGCGTTACACATGAGTGACACAGGCCCGTGTATGACACGATGGCTTGTCTCGTACCAACAAACCATATTTATCTCGATCTCATATCTCCGCCAACATCTCGAATCCGCAAGGCTCGGAATGTTCAAAATGAGTCGTCCACATCTCATTCCGACGATTTTCAACTAGACCCGTAGTTATATTTGACGATCAAGATGACCAAACGGTTTCCCTTGATAATCAAATTGACTCCGTGGTTATACTTGAGGATCTCAAGAATGATCATGTTGTGACTCACGTTGAACACGAACTTTTGCCTCATCCGTTTTGCTCGCTAATACAAGACCAACAAACCATAGTGGAAGAATGTCGTGCAATTAATCAGGACTTGAAAAGTAAAATGCACTGTTAACAAAGGATTTTGAATGTTTACAAAAGCAACTCAACTTTTTCAAAACTCAAGAAAACGTGAAAACGGTTTTGAAGCAGCCTTTGCCAAATCTTATCAAAGCGAAAAATATTTAGAACGACAGATGCGTGATCTAGCCGCTTCGAAGAATGCTTTGTTGTGCGAAATAGAACAAGCTGAAACATGAACATAAAAAGCAAATTAACGCCTCACCTTGGAAAATCAAAAAGCTAAAAGAGTTGTTAAATTGTTAAAAACAGTTCTCTGCATACAAAAAGCATTCAACGAAACGAATAGATGATCATCTTGAAGAAATCATCGGCTTGCAAAACAAACTTAAAGAGTTTAAAACTATTGTTTACAAACATGGCGAGTCGGTCACAGCCATTGAAAAGTTTACTTTAAAACCAAATCCAAATGGATATGGACCGAATCTTGCGGATTACAAACCTAAGCTTTCAACCAAAGCATTCAAACCAAATCCGAAGTTTCGGCACAATATAAAATTAATAATTCTGTTATGAATGTTGTTGAATATCATCGTCAAGAGGAATTAGATGCAAGACGAGAGTCGATCAAAATTAGAAAAAGTTGTTTACAACAAACCTTTTAATTATTCAAAACCGGTCACTTTCGTCACACCAACGGATTCTTCTAACACACCAAGGGTTATCATCAAAACACCCGAGTCTTCTAATGTTAATCCCAAAACAGACTTTGCACAAACTTATGGTCCTTTACCTTCCATTAGTGAAGTAAACTCACAACCGGAAAATCGAAAAATTCTTCGATATTTTGACATTTTCATGGCTGACCTCAAAATTTTACAACATGAGATAGAATATCGACCTGAAATCAAAGTTGAACATTTTCAATCGCCTCTGGCGCGAGAACAAAGAGACATTTTTCGGAAAAATCTTTTACCTAATGTTAAAAACTTGAAAAGTTGTGCAATTGCATGGGAAAAGGATTTTCATAAGGAACTTGGGGTCATGAAAACGCTTTTGAGAAAACGTAAACATCTATTTCTAAACTAAACGTAAAAAGAAACTGTTGAGAAAAGATGTTGATCGACTCTTGGAAGATGTTATCTCGTGATGTTCAAAATGTTGTGTTATTGAATTCTTTGTCATATGCATTTGATAATATCTCACGATATCTTTTCGTGGTAAATGTTGAGAACACTGATAATGTGCTTCGGATCGAGTCCTTAAAAGTTGAAAACAAACGATTGTCAAACGAACTTTCAAATGCAATTCGTCGCCTTAATTGGTGTCAAAAAGATATTCACGATCAACAAATTGCTTTTCAACACAAAATCACCAGCCATGCAAAATCTTCGATCCTAAAATTGAGCGACTGGATGATCAAAACGTGTCTTTTAAGTGTCAAATCTCAAAATATGAACAAGAACTTGTAAAAGTTAAAAGGAATATGGTGTCATATTTGATTTACTCAAAAGACTCGTGATGAAGCATCAAATGAACTTGATCATTATCTTGCACACACTAAAGAAGTTATGCATTTTCTTTGAAATGTTCGGTCCGAAAATCAAGATCTGATTCACACTATCATCAAGTTAAGAAGAATGTTAGGAAAGTATGAACAACTTCCGCCAACAATCATTAAGAGATTAGCCCCGTAACACTTAGTACTCATGCACCTAGAATCTCTACTGCCAAATCACAAGTAGCTAACGTGCTTCCTTCTCTTGAAACAGAATAGTTGAGCCTTTTCCAAACGTCCGCACTTCACGACCTAAGAGCACTCAATCGTAGAATAGGAAGTTGCGACCTAAGAAAAGATCAATCAAGAATGCTAAAGTAGAAGAACACCCTAGGACTATGAATAAGACTCACGTTGCCTCCACTATAGATATTGCGTCCGACAAATGTAATAGAAATAGTGATGTAACGAATGCTAAACCGTTAAGTACTTTTGATATTCACCGATGCACCTTGTGATATTTAAAAGTATGAATTCTGATTGCCATGATAAATGTGTTGCTAAAGCTATCATCTCTCGCTTAAGGAATCCTAAGAACCGGAATACCTCTAGGCCCACTAATCTTTCTAAGTCTGTGCTTGGTAGACCGCCATCTTTAGATTCTAAGAAACGCATTGCTATCCCTGTAGCTCGGTTTCACCTCCTAGGACTGTAGTACCACCTAGTGCATTCACTAAGACTAAAGCAAAGAGTAGTTATAGATGGCGGAAATGGATATATAACACACTAGGATTTAAGTGGATACCTAAAGCTATTGATGTGTGTATATCTACTATAATTGCTATGGAACCCTCTAACATTTCGGGTTCCACATCTACTTCTATTCCATCCGTGTCGCGGTGTAATGCAGTGATACGATCATTCTCGGATTGTTGATAGCGGATGTTCCCGACACATGACAGGCAATCTTAAATCGTTATCAAACTTTATTGCAAAGTTCATTGGCACTAGTTCGGAATGATCACTTCGTAGCTATCATGGGCTACGGAGATTATGTCAATGGGAACATCGAAATTAGCAGGGGTTACTATGTGGAAGGCCTCGGTCACAACTGCTTTCAGAGGTCAATTTTGTGATGGTGATCTGGAGGTTGCTTTTAGGGAGAAAACTTGTTTCATTCGTGATCTACAAGGAAATGACCTTATGTCCGACTCGCGTAATTCTAGTCTCTACACTATCTCTATGCAAGACATGGTTGCTTCCTCTCCCATTTGCTTACTTTCTAAGGCAACATCAACAAAATCCGGCTATGGCACCGCCGTTTCTCACATCTAAACTTTCAAACCATCACCAACCTTGCTCGACACAAACTAGTTGAAGGACTCCCACGATTCAGGTATTCAAAAGATCACCTTTGCTCAGCTTGTGAACAAGGGAAAAGCACTCGTGCTCATTTTCCTTCAAAGGTGGAACACGACTCTCAGCATGTGCTTCATCTTCTTCACATGGATTTGTGTGGCCCGATGCGCGTGCAAACGATCAATGGCAAACGCTACATCTTAGTAATTGTTGATGACTATTCACGATGGACTTGGGTCTACTTTCTTGGAAGCAAAGATCAAGCTCCACAAATGATCATCACCTTTCTCACAAAAATACGTTCACCGCAACGCCGTCGAATCATCGTAACGCATAAAGGAACTGAATTTGTTAACAAAACCCTTCGTGAATTCTATGAGAAAGTGGGAATTCAAAGATCAAACATCTATTGCACGCATACACGAACAAAACGGAGTTGTTGAAAGATCTAAACCGAACGCTAGTGGAAGCCGCAAGAACAATGTTAATCAATGCTAAACTTCAGATTACTTATGGGCGTAAGTGTATCTATGCATGCTATACTCAAAACCGTTCTATGATCACAAAACGCCACAACAAAACACCTTCCGAGCTTGTCCACAACAGAAAACCGAATCTCAAACACTTTCATGTATTTGGATCTCTTTGCTATCCGAATAATGATCGTGATGATTTGGAAAGCTCAAAGCCAAAGCTGATATTGGAGTCTTTATTGGATATTGTGATAATTCTAAAGGTTTCCGAATCTGGAATCGTCGAACTAAGGAGGTAATGGAAACGATTCATGCTCATTTCGATGAACTTACGGAAATGGCTTCTGAGTATAACAACTTAGAACCCGGTCACAACCGCTTAAACTTCCCTCAACCCCCATCATCACCAAGAAAGCCCTCGACTAACTCGTCAACAAATGGAAAGGTTATTTGCTCCTCGCTCGCGGACGATATTGATGAACGTGCTCCGTGTGTATCCGTTTCCGCACAACCCGATAATATTCCTATACCGATACACCTGCTACAACAACTATGTTGAAGATGCACCTACACTTGACTCCAACACAACAAATTGAACACACCGCTTCCAACAATGATGAACCACCGATGATATTCTCAATGAAATACCCCCTGCAGATTTTGATCCAAATGCGTTCTTCAACCCGCTTTGCTAATGAGACCGCCGCACTGGATGTCGCGAATCTTCAACAAACCATTTGAATCCTCAGAATCCGCACAATGTATACCAACATCAACCCTCCACACATAGATGGACAAAGACCATCCTCGCTAAAACATTATTGGCAACCCGAATCAACCGGTCGTTACGAGACAACGTCTTCACACAGACGGTGAACATTGCATTTATGCACTCACTTCGCCAATCTGAACCTACAAACATTAAAGACGCAATGACAAAAGACAACTGGATTGAATCCATGCAAGAAGAACTCAACCAATTCAAACGCCTTGAAGTATGGGAACTGGTTGAAAGACCAACAGGGTCTACGCCATTGGTCTTAAAATGGATTTGGAAAACAAATTGATGTCTTTGAAGGAACGCCATCGAAACAAGTCACGCCTAGTTGCTAAGGGTTATCGCCGGAAGAGGGTATTGACTTTGAAGAATCTTTTGCTCCGGTTGCTCGCCTTGAGGTCGTTCGGATATTTCTAGCATCCGCGGCTCATATGAATATGACGGTCTATCAGATGGATGTCAAAACTGCGTTTCTCAATGGACAACTTAAAGAAACGGTTTATGTCACCAACCGGATGGATTCGTTGATCCCGAAGTTCAATCATGTCTACAAACTAAACAAAGCTCTGTATGGTCTCAAACAAGCTCCTCGGCATGGTACGATAAGCTATCATCTTTCCTCATTGCCAATAATTTCACCAAAGGTTGGTTGACCCAACTCTTTTTATACAATATCACGGGCACATATCTTAATTGTTCAAATTTACGTGGATGACATCATTTTTGGGTCTACACATAAAAGTTTTCAATCGCTTTTGCAAAACTAATGAAGAAAAATTTTGAAATGTCCATGATGGGTGAACTTACATTCTTTCTAGGACCACAAGTTCATCAATCACCCCGTGGTATTTTCTTGAGTCAGCCCAAATATGCCCTTGAATTGTTAAACAAATTTGGAATGAAAACCCGTGACACCTATGCCACACCAATGGCTCATACCAAGAAGCTAGATGCTAATTTACATGGGAAATTGGTGGACCCTACAAAATACCGTAGTATTATTGGGTCTCTCATGTATCTAACTAGCACTGATATTGTCTTTGCCGCTTATCTATGCTCGCTTATCGGTCGCGACCAAGCGAAACCCACCTCTCAGAGGCTAAAAAATCCTCCGATACATAAAGGGAACCATTAACTTGGGGATCCGTATCCGAAGGATTCGGTTTTGAACTAATCGCTTTTGGGCGACCACGCAGATGCTTAGACTCACGGAAAAGCACTTGAGCTTTACAATTTCTTGGTGATAAACCGTGTCATGGCAATCGAAGAAGCGGGATTGTACATCGCCGCATCAACCAAAGCGTAATATGTAGCCATGTCACCATGTTGTGCTCAAGTCATATGGATGAGAACACAACTCAAAGACTATGGTTACGTATTTGACGTAATCCCGATGTATGCGACAATCGGAGTGCCATTGCATCTCGTGCAACTCGAAAGACTCAAATCAAAGCACATCGATCTTCGATATCATTTCATCAAGGATCACGTGGAACGTGGTATGAATTATATTTTGTGGGTATGAATACCAATTGGCAAACCTTCTCACCAAAGCCTTGCCTCCCGCTAGGTTTAATGAGTTGGTCCACCGGATTGGTATGAGGTGTTTGACTCAAGAGGAATTGATGATCTCCTAAAACAGCCTTAAAACCTCAAACACCAAATTCTCTTTTGTAAATAATTTTTCAAAAACAAAATACAAAAATATAAAATCCGATAAAACAACAAAAATATTCTCCTAATCTATATTTCTTTCAACATTGCAAGTACATTTCTTCCGTCAACACTTTAATCTTTCAAAATTCAGGATTTTTCCGATCAAGTGTTGAGGGGGAGAAAATAATCTTTTAACTGCTTCAAAACATCTGTATACTTGCATGTTATCTTATCTCGGTTGAATCTTTTACAAATGGTGGTACATTTTCTGGTTCAAAGACACTCCTCGGACTTTAATTAATAACCTTTCATTATTTTCTCAAGTCGAGGGGAGTGTCGTCAAGTTTCTTTCCTAAAATCTTCGTTTGGTAACCAAAATGGAAGTTAAATGGCTTTGTTTGAAAAAGGAAAAGGTGGAGGGACCAAAAGCTGCCAAAAGGTTAAAGTCATTTTAATAAAACACCCCCACCTAACTATCACTTCTCATTTATTACAAAATACCTAAAACCATCCTACGCTTAAGATTCACTCAAGAAATCCGTGTTTTGATCATCCATTTGTAAGTGTTTTTGTGATCACAACATGTTTTATCATAAGGTTTTGAATTTCATGAAAATCCTACGGCTAAAACGTTTTCTAAGTGTGATTAGGTGTTCTTTGCTTATGCGTAAGAACACACAATCAACATGTGTGTGTTTGTGGTTAATTATTGTGTCAAAACGTTCAAAATACATCAATGATACCATTTTACCATCAAAATCCACCCTAAAACACTAATTGATGATTTTTGAAAATTAGGGTTTATGAGTCGAATTGGGTATTTTCGAATGTGAAGTGTTTTGGTCAAAAAGATTGTTGTGTTATGCTTATGTGATGATGAATTGATGATATCCATGCCTTATAACCACCCGTAAACCTAATTGATTAATTTGGAATTAGGGTTTAATGTTCTAAAATTGGGTATTTTTGATTCATTGCATAATAAGTGTTAAAACTTGGTCTACATGCTCTCACAACATCTTTGATATACCGTAAAAACTTTGGTGCAAATTCTATGGCTAGATTTCATACGCGTAGATTTAGGGTTTAGACTACGCGTAAGATTTTCTACGCAGAATCGAAAATGTCCAATTGTGTTATGATCTGTCATAAAATGAATGTTATGTGTTAAACATTGATGATATGATGCTTTATTTCGTGCTTGCTACACTTAATATTCAGAATCAAGGTTGTTGTTACTCTACGCATAAGGATCACCTTACGCGTAGCTTGTTATGCGTAAGATTAGTCTTACGCGTAGCTTCTACGCATAAGGTTCTACATATGGGACTACGCGTATCCCGTGAAGGATATGCGTAACAAGGACCTCTACGCATAAGGTCAACTCTTACGAGTAGCCTTACGCGTAAGGTTAATATATGCCTCCGCATAAGCTCTACGCATAAGGTCCAATTTTCTTACGCGTAACATTTCTTACCCGTAAGTTAGATCCCTACGTAAGTTTACGCCACGCATATATCATTTCGCTCACGCATAACTTTACCAATCCTACGATAAGCCGGATCATACCTTCGTTATGTATTGTTACGTGTACAAACTTGTAAATAAACTAATCATATCATCACGAATCCTAAAATGTCACTAATAAACTTAAATCATTTGATATGTTGTGAACAATAAGTGATAAAATAAACTTTAAAACTTAAAGTTAACTAACTCACTAAACATTTCACGACGTCATTGGACTATTGAACATACAAGTGACTTAGGACTCGTAACAATCATTGACACTGTACATTCAATAACTAGACAATAAGACCTTCGGTTGACTAACATTATGTCTTTCGATATGTTGGTTCTTTTGGCTAATGTTATTTGAGATCACGACATGGTGAACAAATGAATATGGATGCACGAAGTTCTCTCCATTGCCGATATCTATCCTCATGGCTATCCAATGAAGATAGGAAAGAATAATCTCCGTGTTGACTTTGACACCCTCACTTGCTCAAAATCTTCGTGTTTAATTGCTATTGACATTCGAAGACTCATCCGTAGAGTAACATGCTTTCACACTCGCAACTGTTCACGAGATCTACATCCAACAGCTTCGGAACACTATGGAAAGGGTCAAAGGACAAAGCTGCGGACGGTGACTCAATCACAAACAAGTCACCATTACACTCGCAGACTTAAGGGTCGTTTCTCCTAATTCCGATGTCGATCCAACCAAACTATATGCCACACCTGTTGAAGAGCTCACTCTCCAATTCTTAATCAATATCGGTTATGACGAGGCTACAGGAATAATCACCAAGCATTCTCACGTAGAGCTTAAGAGTATTCCTCAACCCCGGAGAACTCTCTACATGATCATCACCAAGTCTCGTCGCGATGGCTATGAGCACCCTAAGCTCATGGAACGCAAATATTCAGGCATTGGTCAACATAAAACACATCGCTATCGAAGCTCTGATTTGGGATGACATGATGTCATTTCTCAACAAACTTGGCTCAAAGATTCCCTACATCGGATATACTAAATTGTTGATCCAGAGAGCACTTGGACTTCATCCCGACATTCCCAAGAGGCTCAATGACCCCAACAATCACGACATGTTGACGGAACCCATTCTATCCGCCGAATCAAGGAAACGTCTACAAAGAAACAAGGTGCGTCCGATTTCCTTCTAACGAAGATGTCGAAAAGCTCGAATCGCATACAAAGGTATCCGGAAGACAAGGCAAAGTTGGTCACCTCGACGAAAAATCTTCTGGAACACCCGTAAGGAGAACCAAAAGAGGAAGTGCAGGAAGTACGGCAAGTACTGTGAGTCAAAGGAAGTTCCCCAAGAGGAACCCTCCCTCAAAGAGGATTGTTCCATCTAAGGAAGCTGCACCCATCCCAATTCCCAAACCCGAACCGCAAAGAAAGCTTGTGGACGAAAGCTCGAAGGTACCGACACGATGAAGAGATTACCTACTCTGAAACCGCAACCCCTCCTCCAGCCTAAACCTACAAGTCCAATAGTGAACATGGAAAAGGAAAGACTCTGTGACTTGAGTCTTATGATGAAAGCTCAAGAAGAAGAAGAGCAACCGGATCAATCCTACAGAAGAAGTTTAAATTAGTTAGACAAATTCAAAAGTCAAGAATTTGCAAAGATCAAATGGGTGGCCGAGGATCAGTGGTGCCGTCCACTCTTCACCGTGTCCCGATGCGGTTAATCAACCCGATAAGGGATCCGGTGCCACCACTCTTGTGCAACAACAAACGCTTGTGAAGGAGTCTACTGATATTAACTTTGAGGAACCGGAAAAGAATAAGACTGAGAAAGAGAAAACTGATGAAGAAGCTAAGGAACAGACGGAAGAAAAGGCTAAATCTGGACATGATGACGAAGAAGATTATGATGACTTTCTTCTCCAACTCGCTCCAAGGAGGATACTCACCTCCAAAGGACCCGAATCTCCTCATGTCCCTCCTCATCGATTCTTCATCTCACTCATCACCACCACCATCAAAAAGATCAACAAAATCATCATCCAAATCAGTGAAGAAACCACCTCGATCTTGGATTTCTCAAGCTCATAAACGGATTCACAAAGCCGCCAAACAAGTCGAAAGAAAACGTGCTCTACAAAAGCTAAATTTCTTTGTCGATCACATACAAAGATATGTATGACGAGCATGACAAGATGGAGAAAGAAAGGAATTTGTTCAGAAGTTCATGAAGAAACATCGTAAAAAGGAACTGAACGGAATGATCGAAGGTTACACTAACAAGTACCTTCGTGATATCGCTCCTAAAGTCCAAAAGGAACCGGAGAAGACAAAGAGATCATACTCACAAGTTTCTTCTCGATCGTCCCGGTGTGACTAGAGAAATATTTTCCGGACAACTCACCCCTAACATCGTAGCATTGGTTAAAAATACAATGGCCAAAGAAGCCGATCTCTCGAACTGAAGTTAATCGCTAAACTTGTGATACAAATGTCAAAGCGATCCGGAACGTTTACTTCGGATGAAGCTAAATTTTTCGAAAATCTACTTGATTTTCAACTCGGATCATCATGCAAGGAGTCAGCCGATCAACCCAAACGACCAAGAGATGACGATGATAAGGATAAGGACTCTGCACCTAAACGCCGAAGCGTAAATCTACTCTATGCCACCTCCTCCACCACGGACTTCTTCTCAACAAAAGTCTCCTCCACCTCGGTCTTCTCTTGATAAACCTCGGGGACGATTCCGAAGTTACCACCCCGACTCATAAAACAGGTATTACTTTGAGTATACGGGTGGTGACGATGAAGAGGTCCTTGAGCCCCTACAACAACCCACCTCACCCAAACAAGTGCGTAAACCGAATCATCATCAAGGCCTTCCAAAAAAGAAGAAGATGACTCACCGAGTCGTATCATGGCTAGATGATGATAAAACCGAAGAGTTTGAATGGTTCTCCACACTTGTCAATCAAACTCCCTACCCCGATGAAGGTCAAGAATTGGTAGACGGTTCTACATTGGAGCATGCAAAACTCTTGCAAGAAAAGTTCCATGTGAAGAAAATGACGAAATCTGAATTGAAGCGAATCAAGAATGAAGCATTCAACTTCTAAAAGACAGCTCCGAAAGTGCCATCGAGGTTGAATATCATCTTGAGAACATTGCTAGAGCCATGTCTAACAACATGGATTGGCTCAACCAGGAAGCAAACATTGACTTCACACAAAGGGACAACCCTCCATACTACACCGATTGGACCAAACCCTACCGACCATTGGCCAAACAGACGAACCACGGATTCCCTTCCGATACTTCTTTAACAGAGACCGGGATTTTCTCTTACACGGTAGCGATGGTTCGCGAAAATACGCTACATCATTGACTCTTCCATTCCCATGACTATTTACTCAAACTACATAACTATCGAGGAACGTGCAAATCACTTGTTTTCTGACAACGTGCAAGCATACGACCAAGATGCATTGTATGGGATTCATCATTGGCCTCAACGCCGAAGAATCTACTACGTAAGGCTGCACGTTCGAAGTCTCAACATGCAAAGGTATAGTTCTAAGGATATCGTGGCCATCAAACACATTGATCTCAAGTCTAAGTGGGACTACACATTCTTAAAGAATATCATAGTCAAACGACAAGATGAACAGGACTATGGATTCTCCGAGGTTGACTTTGAGAACTTGTCCCTCAACGACATCGAAGACATGTACCTTGCCAAAGTACATGGTCGTATGAGACAATTCTCGATCAAGTTCAACGTGAATTTATCAAGTCACTTCTCATCTTCATTAGACGCATCGTGATCAAAGAACGTGTTGAAGATATCCGGATGGTCGTTGAATCTTATCGACGCTGTCAACCTCACTCCTCCAATGCTTACTCTTCCCGATCTCAATCACCTACCTCAATATACGCTCATCAGCAAACCTTTCGGAGTTGTTTACCGCATTGAACTTCAAAGAAACTGCTTAATGGCGTGTAGTGATCTTCAGAAATTCGGGATCATACTTTGAAGCGGTTAGGGACGGATTAGCGTCATGAGTTGAAGGATATACGCCTAAAAGTTGGGTCTCCTAGCCGGAATTCTCGAAAGGAGGGATGTGAGAAGGATCATCACCATGATTGATGAACGGTTGTTGAAGGGATCGACGCATTGGAGAGCTATGTTGGTGGTCGACCCGGAGAAACATCACCGCTTTCAACGCCTGCAATGCGCACTCACAGGAACATCACCGCACTTCCGGTACCCCTTGAATTATTTCCTTCATAATTTTGGATGCGTGATTTGATATGTCAATGGCTTGTGCACACATAGCGATGTACAACCCGTAATTGTCAAGAAAGGACCCCGTGGTACGCTGCCACAATCCTTAGATAAGGAGCGAAAGCTTCTTACTTTTGAGTAAAACCTATCAAACCTTTCACTTTTCAAGGTTTTGCTCAAAAGAACAAGTACTTTCCCTTATGATTTTCAAAACCTCAACCGCTTATATCACTTGTTGAGGGGAGTACTTGATTCAAAACTTTGTTCAAAAATTGTTCTCAAAGTGGTCGTCTTCCCGCAACACTTAAATGGTCATATTTATTCTCAAACGTTTCAAAAAAAATAACACTTTAATATGCCATTTTTGAGGGGGAGAAAATACGTGATAAGAAATATGTTGTACAAAATGCAAATGAATCTGTGTACCTCGGACTTAACCAACGAATTGACGGTACTAAACTGTTAGTAACTCGAAAAGACTTGTCCCGACGGTAATAATTTCAAACGAGTTCGCTAGTGATGTAAACGTGTCTCGCAAAGGACTTGTCCGAGTAGAATGTACCATTCGAGAAACTCTTGATAGACATGAACTCTGACGGGTTTGACAACCTTCCAAGGTTTGTCTACACCTTCAAGGTAGTTATTAGAGCTAGTTGTCACCTAAAAGCGGACAATGTAACTCTTTAACTATGCAACGTAACCGTGTCTCGCGGGGATTGTCTATCTTGAGTGAATCAATTCAAAATGTGCGCGCTCTTTCCTCACTGTGCATTTAACCATTAAAACTATTAAGCACATGTGGAGGGGAGTATTTATGCAAAACATCATCTCTCACAATGGTTCAAACATGTTTTTCATTAACAAACCCTTTGAGAGATATTTTATCATACAAAGGTTTTAAATGGCAAACATAGGTTAGTCATGGAGTTATAAGGTGACTAAGGTTAGGAATAACGTCCTATGATCCGCCAGAGCCGGAGGGATCTACCCAAGGACACTACCATTAGTTAGTGTTAGAAGTCCTTAGGAATGATTGTAAAAAGGAGAAAATGAGAATCGGAGAAAGAAGGAGTTGAAGAATCAAAAAGAAATGTAAAGTAAAAGGTGAAAAGAAATAGCCCTCCAGATTATTCAACTTAGGCGCATAATCGGGTTCAATTCATATGCTATTGGTTGTTACTTAGTGACGCCGGTATTGAAGATTAAAAGTCGTCATGGACCCAGTGACGCATGCACTAAACCTTCTTATCCACTCAAGTTTCTCTCAACAGAAGCTTGTTTCATTCTCACAGGGTACCCTACGTAAACTATCGGCTTTCTCCTAGAGATTGCTGGTATTGAAGAAGGAGACCCTCTCCCTAGTCTCCGCCCAAGAAAACCAAAACGCACTATTGAGTCTAGAGCCACGAGATTCATCAAAAGATCTCTTAGGAACACTTGACATTTAATCACTTGATGATCAACTAATAAGATCATCGGTGGTTCATATCGAGTCCTTCACAGATCTTAGCAATCTGTCGAGAACATTTATGAGAGGTTCACATCTGTGATCCTCAATGATTGAATGGAAACTCCCCGCCGTGGTCAACATCAAACAGCCACAGGTCACTTCGTAACTCCCGTGGATTACGCGAGTGTGTCTCAAACGGTCTACGTGAGGTGATGCTTCGTGTACCTCGGCGACTCATCTGTAGATGTACTTCGGTACATCGCGTTATCTCACTTGTGGGACTCCAGAGCGCCTTTGTAAGAATTAGAGTTGTGTCTTCACACTATGTTGTTGACACTCTCGAAGTTCAAACTTGTAAGTGCCGGAAACCGCTTATTACTAACCGTTTGAAATGTTTTCTTCTTATGGAAGCACCGAAGCGGGATGATCGTGCTGATTCTTCTCATGCTCACGCCAACATCATCACTAATGGAAGTTCTATTCAATGCAACACAACAAATGATTCTTCGTCAAACCAAAGAATCTACAAAGTCAAAGACTTAAAGAACTTCATCAAGATTGATTTCCAACGCCAAAGAGCGCAAGTGAGCATGTTGAAGAATGACGTGGAGACACCGGAGCAAATGGGCACTGAAGTGCATCGATGCGCACAACAACATACTATGACTTTCATCACAAAAGAACAATGATCAAAGAACAAAGTTAAAGATGACGTCAAAGCATAACTGCTCAAAGATAACTATCTCTACACCGGGAGATTGTTGAATCAAGGCAATTCCTCTCACAAGAAAGAAGAATGTCGAAGATCGCCATCGCTACTATTACATCAACGCCTTCACTGTTTACATTCATATATACTTGAGGGGAGATTGTTGGAATCACTCCTAAACAGTATTTCAAGTATTTATATTTCATATGTAATAGGTAGCTTCATTATGGCCTTTATGTTTGTTTAAGGTCAAGCTTATGTAGAAGGCCCATAAGCTTAGGCCCAAGCCCAATAAGGAATAGGGAAGGAGAGGGAGTGTTGCCCTAGCTCCTTGCCTATATAAACTATGTAATAACCCTCACTTGAGGGTTGGTTGTTCAAGTTTTTCTCTCATTCATACTCTTTGCCTAAACCGTATAATTATTTACGTGTATGTGTGTGATTTACTTGTTCATCCACCTTCATCTCTTTCTCTATAACTTGTGTTTGTAAAACTAGTGACCTAACACATCATATCCGTACCTGCACATACAAAAACTCAAGAAACACGCAAATATTAAGCATTAACGGCTCTTTCTTGGTTATTTTAGGTCTTATTTGATAAAGAAATGATATGTGTTTTAGCACATATCAACTCGCTAATTTTTTCAGAAGCAAGTCGCTATCAAGAAAATTACACCGAGAGCCAGGTTGCTAACTTGAAAAACTTCCAAAACACACTTTTCAATCCAAAAACAACCCAACCACGATGATTCAAGCCTTCCAAATCAAAACCTAAACACTTGTGATGATCCTAAATACAAAAGTACAATCAAAATCCAAACTTTAACACTAGAAATCAACCAAATGATGCAAAAACCACTAAACTTTCTCAAACTCAAAACCACCTAAAAACCACTAGAAATCCAAAGATATGTAAGAGATGATCTAACCATGGCTCTTGATACCATTTGTAACATATTGGATTTCACATACACATCAAACCATAACCAAAGTAGGCGTACAAGATGAGTTCTAGAGAGAGAAAGTTAGAGGTTTAGGGAACTTAAGTGAGAGAAAGAAAAATCTTATTATGAGCTCCAACTCTCTACCTTGGGAGGTAGAGAGTATTTATAGTACTTACATAAAACGCCACCTACCGGGCTATGGATCAGGCATACAGTAGGTAAAGACCCGTCCGTCCTCTACAGTGTTACAAAACTAAATACTACTTAACATTAAATAACTACGACTACGAGCTTTCTAACGAGTACATATACCTGAGGTGACTGACACTTTAACTCTTTGGATTTTCCAAATCCTAACATGTGCAATTTGTAAAGCAAAAGGAATAAATGGTAGTGTTGGAATCACTCCTAAACTAGATTTCAAGTGTTAGTAATTAATATGTAATAGTTAGCTTAATATGGCTTTTATGTTAGTAATCATGCCAAGGCTTATGTAGAAAGCCCATGAGCCTTGGCCCAAGCCCATAAAGGAAAGGAAGGGAACTTGCATGTTGCCCTAGTTCCTTCCTATAAATAATGCTTGTAAACCCTCACTTGAGGGTTGGTTGTTCAATTTCACTCATTCACTCTTACGCATAACTCTTCATATATTCATACGTGTGTGTGTGTGTGTGTTTGTTCATCCGATCTCTTCTTCTCTATTTCTTATATTGATGCTTGTGTTATGAATATGGGAATCTAACAGTGGTATCATTCGCCAAATAGTTGGGTGAAAAGGTTTTTGTTTTTGAAGTTGGTTTTAGTCTTACGCGTAACTCACGGTTCTCAAACTTTCTCACGCTTAAAAACTCATTTTTTACACTTTTCAATCCAAGATTCTTGTACTTTCAATGTTTTTAGGTGTTAAAATATCTGTTTTTGGCAAAAAGTTTTGAACTTTACGTGTATTTCATTGATTTCTAAGTTTTGGATCATCAAGTTTCACACTTTTGTCCTATTTTGGTGATATTGAAGCTGTTTCATCACAAAAATTCTGGTTTAGAATCACTTTGGGCTAAAAATCAGTTTTGGTTAAGTTTTACGCGTAACAAAACCCTAAAGTTACGCATAACTTTTCCTTGGATCGATCTTCGCCATTTTTGTGTTTACTCGTGTTTTCTTGCTTGAATAAGCCTGAAAACACTTCGACTTTGGATATCCTTTACATTGTGATAGTGTAAAAGATTTTTGGGCAAAACCCTAATTTTAAGCATAAGCTCAATCTTACGCGTAGAACTCTTTACGCCTAAGCTTAATCTTACGCCTAATCCTTGTCTTACGCATAAGCTAATCTTACGCATAAGTTTCTACGCCTAACTTTCGCCATTTAATCTTAGTATTTCTCAATTCTTACGCGTAAGCTAATCCTACGCGTAAATATCACTTTTACGCGTAAGTTTGGTGTTTTTACGCATAAGTGTTGCTCTGCCTAAACTTGGTTTTCTACGCCTGAGACAACGTTTCATTCGACTATAAAGATCCAATTAACAACACAAGTTTTCAACATGTCTCAACCTCCATACTCTAACTACTTTCCTTACACGTATAATCAACAACAACAACAACAACTTAGTCCACAACATCAACAATTCAATCAACAACAACAAATTTATCAACAACAATTTAATCAACAACATTATCCACAACAAGGAGCAATTCCATCTCAAATGGTTCAACCACCACCTAGTCTTCAAGTACAACCTTACACAAACATTTACAATCAACATCCATCAAGGAATACTATGAAGGAACCGACTTGGTTTGCAAAGATGTGTGAAGCTTTAAGTTGCCAACAATCCATTCATGAGGCTGGATCACTTGATAGACCTCCAATGCTCACTCCGGGAAACTATGATCAATGGGTGATTAGGTTCTTTAGGTTTTGTGATCTAAAGAAGCCACATGGAAAGTTCTTAAAAAGGTTATCTGGAAGGTCCATTTCGATGCCTATTGTCGTTACACTGGAGATCCAAATGCTATTCCACCAAGAGATGATCACACAAACATTGCAATGCGACCTTTCTGGTGATGAACTTCTACATTTCAAAGCTGATGAGCTAGCAATGCAATATATCCTTTTAGGATTACCTAATCCAATCCTTCGAAGTGTTGATGCTCAAAAGACTGCAAAAGCAATGTCGGAACATATTCATCTTCTCATGTAAGGCACTGCACTCAATCAAGAAGACATGGAATCAAAAATCTACTTGGCTTAAGAACACTTCATGATTGAACCCGGAGAGACATTAGAGTCTTATCACCATCGATTCTCAGACATCATCAATGATTTAGATAAACACAACATCATCATGCCAAGAATTGCAATCAATACTAAGTTCCTAAGTAGTCTTGGTCCAGATTGGGAAAAGTATGTCATTTTCATCCGTCAAGCTAAAAATCTCCATCATGCTTCATACGGATTGTTGTACGACTATTTGAAGCCTCACCAAAAAGAAGTTGACAAAGAAAGGGCTATTTGTGGACTCCCGGCTCCACCGTCACTTCCGGACAATCAACAACTTGCTTTGTGGGCTCAAACTAGTTATTCTCCTCAACCCGCTCCTAAACCGCTCCTCAACCAAGCTTCAACAATTACACCATATGATCCATCACAGCAACAAACTCAACAAAATCAATTGGTTCCATACAACAACAACAATGATCAAGCACTTTACAGTGAAGCTAATGAGGACTCGATGCTTTGATGCATTGCAACAGGGATTTGTTATGATTGCTAAAGCTTTTGGCCGTTATACAAACAAATCCAACAATCACATTTGTTCCTCATCAAACACAAGGAATCAAGCTGTTGTGAACAATGGACGAGTTGAAGTTCAGAATCGTGGTTATGGTCGCAGATGGGCGGTGGTCAAGGGTTTAATGCTATGGGTAGGAATAACATGGGTGCTCCACAACAACAGAGAGCTCAAGTGGTTGAACAGGGTAATGCTCATAATGGGATAAATGGTCTTCGTTGCTACAACTGTAATGAGAAGGGACACCTGGCTAATGCATGCCCAAAGCCGAGGACTAGGGCCAGTGCTTATCACAAGGAGGCTTTACTTTTGGCTCTTAAGGATGAAGCAGGTGGAACCCTCACAACCAAAGAACGAGCTTTATGGCATGCGACTCGGATGATGATATGGAGGACTTGCGTGCTAATGCGCAGTGATGTTGATGGCACAAATGCAAGCTCTTTACATGATTGACACAGACTCAGTGTATGACACTGATGGCTTGTCTCAGGTACTCGAACAAACCATATTCATCACTGATCTAATATCTCAGCCAACATCTGAATCCTATGAGGCTCAGAATGTTCAACATGAGTCGTCCACATCTCATTCTGATGATTCTCAACTAGAACCCGTAGTTACATTTGATGATCAAGATGACCTTATGGCTACCTTTGATACTCAAATTGACTCCGTAGTTATACTTGAGGATCTGAATAATGATCATGTTGTGACTCACGTTGAACACACTGAACCTTTGCCTAATCCAGATATTGACCTCTTACTTAACAATTATCAATCCCAAATGGATGAATGTCGTATTACAAATCGAATTACACAGTAAAAATGCACTGTTAACCAGGGATCTTGAATGCTTAAAAAGGCAACTCAATTTTTCAAAACTCAAGAAAACGCGTGAACAAGGTTTTGAAGCCGCTTTTGCTAAATCACAACAAAACGAAAAATCTTTAGAACGACAGATTCGTGATCTAGCCGCATCGAAGAATGCTTTGTTGTCTCAAATAGAACAACTGAAACATGAACATAAAAAACAACTTAACACTCTTACTTTGGAAACTCAAAAAGCCAAGGTTGAGTCGTTAACTTGTCAAAAACAGTTCTCTGCATATAAAAAGCATTCAACGAAACGAATAGATGACCATCTTGAAGAAATTTTCAGCTTACAAAACAAACTCAAAGAGTTTCGAAATGTTGTTTACAAACATGGTAAGTCTATCACAACTATTCAAAAGTTTACTTTAAAACCCAATCCAAATGGATATGGACCGAATATTGCTGATTACAAACCAAAGATTTCAACCAAAGCATTCAAACCAAATCCTGAAGTTTCCAGGCGTAATACAAAATTGATGATTCTGTTATGAGTGTTGTTGAATATCATCGTCAAGAGGAATTAGATGCATAAGACAAGAGTCGATCAAAATTAGAAAATGTTGTTTATAACAAACCATTTAACTATTCAAAAGCCGTCACTTTCGTCACACCAAAGGATTCTTCTAACACACCTAGGATTATCACAAAACCGTCTGAGTTTTCTAATGTTGCTCCCCAACCAAATTATGCACAACTTTATGGTCCTTTACCTTCACTCAATGAAGTAACATCAAAACCCGAAAATCGTCAAATTCTTAGATATTTTGATATTTTCACTTCTGACCTCAAACTTTTAGAATGTGAGACTGAATTTCATTCTGAAATAAAAGTTGAACATTTTCAATCGCCTCATGCGCGAGAACAAAGAGATATTTTTCAGAAAAGAATTTTACCCCATGTTAAAATTTTGAAAAATTGTGCATTGTATTGGGAAAGGGAATTTCATAAGGAACTTGGATTGATGAAAATTGTTTTCGAGAAAACAGACACATCTATTTCGAATACAAAACGTAAAAAGAAAATGTTACGAAAAGATGTTGATCGACTCTTGGAAGATGTTATCTGTGCTGATATCCATAATGTTGTGTTATTCCATTCTTTGTCATATGCATCTGATTATATCTCTGCTGATTCTGTTGATTCTATTGAAATTTTTGAGAATACTGATAATGTACCTCAGATCGAGTCTTTAAAAGTTGAAAATGAATGATTGTTAAACGAGCTTTCAAATGAAAAATGTCGTCTTCAATGGTGTCAAAAAGATTGTCAAAATCATGAACTTTCTTTGCAAAACAAAATCAACCAGTTGCAATCCACAACTTTTAATCCAAAATTTGAGCAACTGGATGGTCAAAACGCGTCTTTGAAATGTCAAATCTCAAAATATGAACAAGAACTTGCAAAAGTTAAAAAGGAATATGGTGTCATATTTGATTTACTCAAACAGACTCGTGATGAAGCATCAAACGAACTTGATCATTATCTTGCACACACTAAAGAAGTAATGAATTTTTCTGGAAATCTTCGTTCTGAAAATCAAGATTTGTTACACACTATCATTGAGTTAAAGGAGAAGTTAGGAAAGTATGAACAACTGTTCAAACAGCAACATTAAGAAACTTGCACCTCTAACACTTAGTAAAAAGTGACACTAGAATGCCTCTTGACAAATAACAAGATACTAATGTGCTTCCTCTCTTGAAAACAGAATTGTTGCCTTTTTCCCAACATCCGCACTTCACAACCTAGGAGCAATACAAGGAAGAATAGGAAGTTGCGACCTAAGAAAAGAACAATAAAGAATGCTTAAGTAGAAGAACACCCTAGGACTTTGAATAAGACTCAAGTTGCACCCACTTTAGATATTGCGTCAGACAAATGTAATGGAAAAAGTGTTGTAACGAATCTAACCTTTAAGTACTTTTGATGTTAAGTCAGAAGCTTCTTGTGTTATATGTCGTAAAAGTATGCTTTCGATTGTCATGATAAATGTGTTGCTAAAGCTATCTTGTCTCGTTTACGGAATCCTAAGAACGGAATCCTCTAGGCCCACTAATGCTTCTAAGTCTGTGCTTGGTAAACCGCCTCTTTAGATTCTAAGAAACGCATTGATGTCCTTGTAGTTCGATCACCTCCAAGGAATGTAATACCACCTAGTGCATTCACTAAGACTAAAGCAAAGACTAGTTGGAGATGGCGTAAATGGATTCATAATACATTAGGATTTAAATGGATGCCTAAAATCATTGATGTGTGTATTTCTACTATAAGCCGCTTGAATCCTCTAACTCTTCGGGTTCCACATCTACTTCTATTCCATCTGTGTGCGTCAGTGTAATGCAGTGATACGATCATCCTTTGGATTTTTGATAGCGGATGTTCCCAACACATGACATGCAATCTTAAACTGTTATCAAACTTTGTTGCAAAGTTCATTGGCACTGTAAGATTCGGGAATGATCACTTCGCAGCTATCATGGGCTACGGAGATTACATCAATGGAAACATCAAAATTAGCAGGGTTTATTATGTGGAAGGTCTCGGTCACAATCTCTTCTCCGTAGGTCAGTTCTGTGATGGAGATTTGGAAGTCGCTTTTCGGGAGAAAACTTGTTTCATTCGTGATCAACAAGGAAACGATCTTATGTCTGGCACTCGTAATTTAAGTCTATACACAAACTCAATGCAAGACTTGATTGCTTCATCTCCCATTTGTCTACTTTCAAAGGCAACATCAACAAAATCTTGGCTATGGCACCAACGTCTCTCACATTTAAACTTTCAAACCATAACCAACCTTGCTCGATACAAACTTGTTGAACGTCTCCCGAGATTCCGGTATTCTAAAGATCACCTTTGCTCAGCTTGTTAACAAGGGAAAAGCACTCGTGCTCATTTTCCTTCAAAAGTGGAACACAGCTCTCAAAGATGTGCCTCATCTTCTTCACATGGATTTGTGTGGTCCGATGCGCGTGCAAACGATTAATGGCAAATGCTACATCTTGGTAATTGTAAATGACTACTCAGATGGACTTGGGTTTACTTTCTTCGAAGTAAAGATCAAACTCCACAGATGATCATCACCTTTCTCACAAAAATTCAAGTTCAACTCAACACCGTCCGACAAATTCGAACAGACAAAGGAACTGAATTTGTAAATCAAACTCTTCAAGAATATTATGAGAAAGTGGGAATTGAGCATCAAACATCATTGCACGCACCCCGAACAAAACGGAGTTGTTGAAAGACTAAACCAACGTTAGTGGAAGCTACAAGAACGATGTTAATCAATGCTAAACTTCCAGATTACTTGTGGGCTGAAGCCGTCTCAACTGCATGCTACACTCAAAATCGCTCAATGATTACAAAACGCCACAACAAAACACCTTTTGAGCTTATCCACAACCGAAAACCAAATCTCAAACACTTTCATGTATTTGGATCCCTTTGCTACCCGAATAATGATCGTGATGACTTTGGAAAGCTCAAAGCCAAAGCGGACATTGGAGTCTTTATTGGATACTTGTGACAATTCTAAAGGTTACGGATCGGAATCGTCGAACAAAGCGGGTTATAAACGATTCATGCAAATTTCGATGAGCTTACTGAAATGGCTTCGAGCATAACGACTTGGAACCCGGTCACAACCGCTTTAAACTTCCCTCAAACCCCATCATCGGATGAACCAAGCCCCGCTTACTCGTCAACAACTGGAACAGCTATTTGCTCCTCTGTTTAGTGATGATATTGATGAACGTGCTCCGTGTGTATCTAATGTTTCCGCCGCTCAACCCGATCATATTCCAATAGTTGATACACCGCTACAACAACTCTTGTTGAAGAAGCACCACCAGCTTGACTCTACAACAGCTTGAACAAACCGCATCCAACAATGACGAACCGGTGATGATGTTCTGAACAATGAAGTACCCCCACCTGCAGATTATGATCCAAATGCGTTCTTCAACCCGTTTGCTAATGAAGCTGCGCACTGATGTTGCGAAATCATCTGCAAGCCATTTGAATCCTCCCAATCTGCAGAATGTATATCAACATCAACCATCCACTCATCGTTGGACAAAAGACCATCCTCTAGAGAATATTATTGGTAACCCGAATCAACCCGCGTAACGACAACGTCTTCACACAGATGGTGAACATTGCATTTATGCACTCACCGTCTGCCAATCTGAACCTAAAAACATTAAAGACGCAATGACCAAAGACAACTGGATTGAATCCATGCAAGAAGAACTCAACCAATTTAAACGTCTTGAAGTATGGGAATTGGTTGAAAGACCAACAGGGGTCTTCGCCATTGGTCTCAAATGGATTTGGAAAAACAAATTGATGTCTTTGAAGGAACGTAATCGAAATAAGTCACGCCTAGTGGCTAAAGGTTATAACGGGAAGAGGGTATTGACTTTGAAGAATCATTGCTCCTGCTGCTCGTCTTGAGGTCGCAATTTTTCTTTGCGGCTCACATGAACATCACGGTCTTTCAAATGGATGTCAAAACCGCTTTCTCAATGGACAACTTAAAGAAACGGTCTATGTTAGCCGTAAGGATTCGTTGATCCAGAGTTCCCTAATCACGTCTACAAACTAAAGAAGGCTCTCTACGGTCTCAAACAAGCCCCTCGGGCGTGGTATGATAAGTTATCATCCTTTCTTATCGCCAATAATATCGTAAAAGGTTCGGTCGACCCTACACTGTTCATACAATATCACGGGACTCACATTTTAAAATACTCTAATGCTTTTTCAAAACTAATGACAAAACATTTTGAAATGTCAATGATTGGTGAACTCACATTCTTTCTTGGAATGCAAGTTCATCAATCACCCCGTGGTATTTTCTTAAGTCAGCCCAAATATGCCCTTGAAATTTTAAACAAATTTGGAATGCAAACCTGTGACACCTATGCCACACCAATGGCACATACCAAGAAACTAGATGTTGATTTACATGGGAAATTGGTGGACCCTACCAAATACCGAAGTATCATTGGGTCTCTCATGTATCTAACACTAGCGTGGCCCGATATTGTCTATTGCCGTATATCTTTGCTCCCGTTATCGCGAGACCAACTGAAACTCACATCTTAGAGGCTAAAAGAATCCTCCGATACATCAAGGGAACCATTAACTTGGGGATCCGGTATCCGAAGGATTCTGGTTTTGAACTAATAGCTTTTAGATCCGATCACGCAGTGCTTAGACTCTCGGAAAAGTACTTGAGCATTACAATTTCTTGGTGATAAACCGGTGTCATGGCCATCGAAGAAGCGGATTGTACATCGCTGTCCTCAATAGAAGCGAGAATATGTAGCCATGTTGTGCTCAAGTCATTTGGATGAGAACACAACTCAAAGACTATGGTTATATATTTGACAAAATCCCGATGTACTGCAACAATCGAAGTGCTATTGCGATCTCGTGCAACTCCGTTCAACACTCAAAATCAAAGCACATCGATCTTCGATATCATTTCATCAAGGATCACGTGGAAAAGGGTACTGTTGAATTATACTTTGTGGGTACTGAATACCAACGCGATCTTCTCACCAAAGCCATAGCTTCTGCTAGGTTTAATGAGTTGGTCCACCGGATTGGTATGCGGTGTTTGACTCAGATGAATGGATGAACTTTTAAAACATTCTTAAAAATCAGTCAAACACCAAAACCTCTTTTGTAAATATTTTTCAAAAACAAAATACAAAAATATAAAATCGGATAAAACAACAAAAATATTCTTCTATCTATATTTCTTTTAACATTGCAAGTACAAATCTTCCGTCAACACTTTAATCTTTCAAAATTCAATATTTTTCTCGATCAAGTGTTGAGGGGGAGAAGGCAAATATTTTTCTGTTTCATAAAACCTTGTACTTGCATGTTACGTCATCCCGGTTGCTTCTTTAATAATGGTGGTCACATTTCTAGTTTACTGACACTCCTCGTACTCTAATTTATAAAATTTCATTATTTCTTAACTCGAGGGGGAGTGCCGTCAAGTTTCTTTCCAAATATCCTTCGTTTGGTAACCAAAATGGAAGCTATGGGCATTGGGTGTAAATGGTTAAGGTGGAGGGACTAATTGTGTCAAAAGTTCAAAGTTATTTTAACAAAACACTCCACCTAACCACATTAACTCTTCACATTTATTTTTACACCTACCAAATCCTACGCATAAAATTCATCCGGCTAATCCGTGTATTTGATCATCATTTTGTAAGTGTTTATTGGTTTTTAACATGATTTTAAACAAATGTTTTGAATTGTTTTGAAAACCAACGGTTAAATTTTAACCTAGAGAGGATTGTGTGTTCTACACATAAGCGTATGAACACACAATCAAGTGTGAGTGTTTGTGGTTGAAATGATAGTGTCAAAACATTTGTATAATCACTTTGAATCCATTTTCATCATTAATGCTCACCCAGAAACACGAATTGAATGAATATTGAAAACTAGGGTTTATGCGTGAATTGGGTATTTTCAAATGTGAATGTTTTTGGATAAAAAGATAGTTGAGTGATGTTGTTTACAAGTTGAATTGACCATATCCATGCTTAGAATTTACCCAGAAACAATAATTGCGTGAAAATTGAAGATTAGGGTTTATGTTCATAAGTATTTGGGTATTTTTGATTCGCTTAGATTCTGATGTTAAAACTTGGATAGAACAACTCATTAGGCTTCTTAGACTTACCAGAACAAGTTTTGTGCAATTCCTATGGCTAGAACGCTTACTCGTAGAAATTAAGCTTTAGGGTTTTAAGTTTTACGCGTAACCAGTTTTCTACGCATAACTGCTTGAATGTGTTTCCATGATTAGAACTGAAAAGGAATGAATATAGATGATAATATTGGTGTTATGATGTGTTTATGTCGTCGTTTCTACGCTATAACTCGTAATCAAGGTTACTTGAACTCTACGCATAAGGATCACCTTACGCGTAGCATGTTATGCGTAAGAGTAATCTTACGCGTAAGGTTCTACAATGGGGACTACGCGTATCCTGTGAAGGATATGCGTAAAAAGTAACCTCTACGCATAAGGTTCACTCATACGAGTAAGCCTTATGCGTAAGGTTCCATATACGCTTACGCGTAAGCTTTACGCATAAGGTCCTCTTTTCCTACGCGTAATATTTCTTACGCGTAAGTCAAGAACCTACGCATAAGCTTACATTTACGCGTATAATCATTCATGTTTACGCATAAGCTTGCAATATCTACGCCTAAGCCTAGTGTTAACCAAAATTATGAATTGTTACGCGTGCAAACTTGTAAATAAATAAATCATAACGCCACGAAACCAAACTGTCACTAATAAGATTAAACGTTTAATAAGTTGTGAAAAATAAATGAAAACTTGGACTTTAAAACTCAAAGTTAACCAACTCACGAAACTTATCACGCCGTCTTTGGACTATTGGACTAACAAGTGACATTGGACTCGTAACAATCATCGACATATCACATTCAAATAATAGACAATAAAATCAACTGTTGACTAACGTAATGTCTTTCGATGTGTTGGTTCTTTTGGCTAAATATCTTTCAGATCACGACATGGACGCTTAAATGCAAAATGTGGAAGCACCAAACGTTCTCACTGTTGAAGATATCTTCCCTCATGGTTATCCAATGAAGATCGGAAAGAATAACCTTCGAGTTGATTTTGATAGTCTCACTTGCTCAGAGTCTTCTTGTCTAATTGCTGTGGACATTCTGAAGAATCACCCTAATCATAACATGCTCACCAACTCTGCTACAGTGTCGGAGATCTACATTCACCAATTCTGGCATACAATGCAAAAGATCAAAGGTCAAAATGTTGTGACGGTGACTCTCAACCATAAACAAGTCACCATCACACCAGCAGACTTAAGGGCTATTCTTCTCATTCCTGTCATTGAGCCAACCGAAGACAATGCCACACCAACTGAAGAGGCTGTTCTGCAATTCATGATCGACATTGGTTATGACGAAGCTTTAGGAGTAATCACAAAGCATTCATATGTGGATCTTAAGAATATTCCTCACCATGGAGAACCTCTACATTATCATCACCAAATCCGTTTCGGGCGTGACAAGTGGTTATAAGCATCCCAAGCTCATGGAACTACAGATCTTTTGGGCTTTGGTCAACATGAAACACATTGAAGTTGAAGCTTTAATATGGGACGACATGATGTCTTTCCTCAAAAAGCTTAGCTCCAAGATCCCATATATCAGATATACCAAATTGTTGATCTAAAGAGCTCTAGAGAATAATCCTGATATCTCCTTGAGACTCAATGACCCCAACAATCACTCCATGTTGTACGAACCTACACTAACAGTCAAATTTAAGGAATCGACAACAAAGAAACAAGGAGCAGTGTTGCCGATCACCTTCTAACGATGCTCAAACAACTTTATTCATACAAAAGGTATCTGGTAGCGGTTGATGAAGGAAAAGTAGGTTTTCTTGATGAAAAGTCCTCTGGTACACCTACTAGGAAAACCGGAGAGGCGGTCAGAGAGTGTTACAAGCACCAAGAGTCAAAGAAAGTTTCCTAAGAGGTCACATACTCTCAAAAGGAAAGTTCCCTCTAAGGAAGCCATTCCTATTCCTATTCCCAAGCCTGAACCGCAACAAAAGCTACAGGATGAAAGCTTTGAGGAAACGAATCGACGAAGAGGTCACCTACTCAGACGCAATCGATGACACTCCAACGGTAGCTAAACCTCCAAGTCCAATAGCGATAAAGGCAAAGGAAAACTCAGCTTGAGCATGATAAGGAAAGTTCCAAAGAAGAACCATTTTATGAAAAAAAGGACTATCAAAAGAAGTTGAAGAACCTCAGACTCAAATACCTTGCCGATGAATTCGTAAAGGAACAAACTCGTGGCCCCGGAGGGTCAAGTGGTGGAACTCAAGCCACACCAGGTTCCGATGCGGTTAATCAACCCGATAAGGAACTGGTACCAATATCACCACGAACAACAACAAAAGGCGATTGAGGATTCCATCAACTTTGACATAAAGGAACCGATTACACGGAAAAGAGAGAAAACTTCGGTGAAGATACTAAGGTGATGAAACAACTAAGTCGGAAATGATGAAGATTGATTATGATAATTTTCTTCTAGACAGTCCCGCGCTCCAAAGAGGAAACTTCGAGCCACCTAAGGACCCTGAGCCACCTCCGTCTCCTCATCATCGACTTCGTCTTCTCACTCTTTACTTCCACCATCCAAAGGAACAACAAGATCCACATCTAAATCTGTGAAGAAACCAACTGACTCTTGGATATCCCGGGCTAAAACAAAGATTGCAAAAGCTGTCAAGCAAGTTAGGAAGAAAGACGTGATCAACAAAAAGCTTAATCAACTTGCTGACAGTATCATTCTTCTTCATGACAAGATAGACAAGATGTCTAGTGAAAGGGAGTATGTCCAGAAGATGATGCAACGTGACGTTCAAGGGGAAATGAACGAGATGATTAAGGGCTATACTCACAAGTTCTTACTCGACATTCTTCCTGGAGTTACAAGGAAGATGTTTACCAGACAGCTCTATCCAAATCTCATGAAATTGGTCAAGCAAACAATGCGATCCACTCCGGTAAAAATGACGATCAATCCAATGGAGCCTAGTTCTCTCGATCTGAAGTTGATTTCCATGCTGGTGCTACAAGTATCTCAACGATCTGCAACTTTCACCTCTGACGAAAGTAAACTATTTGAGGCACTACTGGAATATCAACTCAAGACTTCATACAAGGATCAAGCTGAAAGGCCTAAGCGTCCAAGAGACGATGATGATAAGGATAAAGATAAAGATAAAGAGCCTAAACGCCTGAAGAAAAATGGTGAATCATCATCCATGCCACCTCCACCCCAAAGGACTCCATCTCAACAACGATCTCCTCCACTTCTGACAAACCTCGACTCGACAGTTACCACCTCGATGCAGAAAACCGGTGATCACTTCGAGTACACGGTGGTGACGATGAAGAGATTCCTGAGCCCCAACAACAACCCACCTCTCCTGCTTCAACAAAGAAACCAAAGATCCTCATCTAGGCCAAAGAAGAAGAAGAAGACGCCTAAGTCGATGTCGCCTCATGGCTAGACGAAGATGACACCGAGTTTGAATGGTTCTCTACACTTGTTGATGCTACTCCCCCTAGCGATGATCAAGATATGGTAGAAGGTCAAACATTGGAGCATGCTAAGTTACTTCAAGAAAGTTTGGTGAAGAAGATGACCAAGTCAGAGTTAATACGCATCAAGAATGAAGCTTTTCAATTGCTCAAAGACAGCTCGGAAAGTGCTATCGAAGTTGAATACCATCTTGAAAACATAGCACGAGCCATGTCTAACAACATCGATTGGCTCAACCCTGAAGCTAACATTGACTTCACACGAAAAGACAATGCTCCATACTACACCGACTGGACCAGACCTCTACCAACGATTGGCCAACCAGATCAACCTAAGATTCCATTCCGCTACTTCTTCAACAATGACCTAGATTTTCTTCTACACGGTAGCGATGGTTCAAAGAAATACGCTACATCACTTACACTTCCGTTCCGGGCAGCCATATACTCCAACTGTATAGCCATCGAGGAAAAGGCTAACCGCATGTTTCCCAACAGCGTGGAACAGTATGACATCGATGCAATGTATGGGATTCACCATTGGTCGGAACGTCAAAACATGAAGTGTACAGTGATAAAGGGATCGTTGCTGTTAAGCATGTAGCTCTCTCGTCTAAATGGGACTACACTTTCCTCCGTAAAATCGTTGTCAAAAGACAAGACAAAAAGGACTATGATTTCTGAAGCGGACTTTGAATTTGTCTCTCAACGACATTGAAGATCATGTATCTTGCCAAAGTACGGGAAGAATGAGACAATTCTCGACTGAAATTCAACGTCAATACATCAAGTCCTTGCTCATCTTCATCAGAAGCATAGTGATCCAAGAACGTGTAGAAGACTTGCAACTTGCCGTTGAATCTAATCAGACACGCGTCAACTTCACCGCACCTCAGCTAGAACTTCCGACATCAATCATCTTCCTCAATACACTCTCATCGAAAACCGTTTGGAGTAGTCTACCATAGTGAACTACATCGCAACTACTTGATGGCGTGTAGAGATCTTCATAAGTTTGGAGATCACACTGAAGAAAGTCGGTTAGGACGGCTTAGCTTATCGGTTAAAAGCGATACAACAAAGCATTGGGTCACCAAAGAGATGGAATTCTCGGAGAGGCGGGATGTGAAGAGAATCATCACGGATTGATGAAAGGTTGTTCGAAGGACCGCCGTTCGAACCTTGGAGAGTTTTGTAGGTGCTTGTCCCGTGATTACTCACAGGTATCAACGCCAGCATTCCTCGAGATATTCCTAGACTACTGAATCCCTGGTACCCCTTAAAATTTGTTTCATTTTCAATATTGATTTGGATGTGTGATTATTTAATGACTATGGCTTGTGCACACATAACAGTGTACAACCCGTTCTTGTAATGAAAGGACCTTGTGGTACGCTTCAGTGCCACAATCCTATAAAAGGAGCGAAAGCTTCTTACTTTTGAGTAAAACTTATCAAAACTTTCATTTTTTCATAGTTTTGCTCAAAAGAACAAGTACTTCCCCTTAAGATTTCTTTCAAAACCTCAAAAGTTTATATCACTTGTTGAGGAGGAGTATTTGTCAACCAAAATCTTTGTTCACAAAATGTTCTTCGTGGTAATCTTCCCACAAAACTCAAAATGGACATATTCGATATCAAAATTTCATCAAAAATAACATTTATATGCCATTTTTTAGGGGGAGAAAAATTATGTGATAAGAAATATGTTGTGAGTTGCAAAAGAATCATCGTGTGAATAGACTTAACCAACGAATTGACGAACTCTGAAATGTTAGTAAATCGAAAAGACTTGTCCGGGACGGGTAATAATTTCAAGCTAGTTCGCTAGTGATATAAATGTGTCTCGCAAAGGACTTGTCCGAGTAGAATGTACCTTTCGAGAAACTCTTGGTAGACATGAACTTTGACGGGTTTGACAACCTTTCGAGGTTGTCTACACCTTCAAGGTAGTTATTAGAGCTAGTTGTCACCTAAAAGCTGACAATGTAACTCTTTAACTACACAACGTAACCGTGTCTCGCGGGGATTGTCTATCATGAGTTGATCAATTCAAAAGTGCGCGCTCTTCTCTCACCGTGCAAATTTCTGTCAAAACACTTAAGCACGTGTGGAAGAGGAGTATTTCTGCAAAATATAAAACTCTCGAAGTATTACAAAATGTTTATTACTTATAAATACTTTGAGAGATTTTCAATAAAAATGGTTTTGTGGCAACATAGGTTAGTCATGGAGTTATAAGGTGACTAAGGTTATGAATAACCGTCCTATGATCCGCCAGAGCCGGAGGGATCTACCCAAGGACACCACCAATAGTTAGAATTAGAAGTCCTTAGGTATGATTATAAAAAGGAGAAAATGAGAATCGGAGAAAGAAGGAGTTGAAGAATTAAAAAAAAATGCAAAGAAAAGGGTGAAAAGAAATAGCCCTCCAGATTATTCAACTTAGGGCAGACACCGAGTTCAATTCATATGCTACTTGTTGTCACTTGATGACACCGGTATTGAAGATCAAAGTCGTCATGGACCCAGTGACGCATGTACTAAACCTTCTTAGCCACTCAAGTTTCTCTCAACAGAAACTTGTTTCATTCTCACAGGGAACCCTACGTAAACTATCGGCTTTCTCTTAGAGATTGCTGGTATTGAAGAAGGAGACCCTCTCCCTAGTCTCCGCCTAGGAAAACCAAAGCGCACTATTGAGTCTAGAGCCACGAGATTCATCAAAAGATCTCTTAGGTACACTTGACATTTTATCACTTGTCGTTCAACAATAAGGACGCAAGTGATACATTATCGTATCCTTCACAGATCTTTGCAATCCGTCAAGAACATTTATGAGAGGTTCACAATTGTGATCCTCAGTGATTGAATGGAAACTCCTGCCAGGGTCAACATCAAACAACCTTGACAGCAGGTCACTTCGGTAACTCCTCGTGGATTACGCTTAGTGTGTCTCAAACGGTCTATAGTCGTAGGGTGATGCTTTGGTATACCTCAGCGGCTCATCTGAACTGTAGATGTATTTTGGTACATCGCGTTATCTCACTTGTGGGACTCCAGTTCAGGAACAGCCTTTGTGAGAATTAGAGTTGTGTTTTCACACTATGCTTTTAACACTCTCGAAGTTCAAACTTGTAAGCCGGATTATTTTCTAACCCATGTTTTATGTTTTCTTCTTATGGATGCTCGCGGGTAGAAAAGATCGTGCTGATTCTCCACATGCTCATGCCAACATCATTACTATATGAAGTTCTCACATGATCAAAGGAAACACAAAGTCAGAATGATTCTTCATCATCAAAGAATCTGCAAAGTTTAAAGACTTAGAGAACTACATCAACACCGAAATCCAACGTTGAAGAGCGTGTGAGCATGTTGGAGAAAGACGTGAGACACCGGAGTAACGGGCGCACTGATGCGATGCAAAAGAACAACATACTATCACAACCATCACAAAGAACAAAGATCAAAGAACAAAGAAAATGATGACGTCAAAGCAAAACTTTTCCAAGGAAACAATTTATCTACACTGGGGAGATTGTTCGAATCAAGGCACTTCTTCTCACAAGAAAGAAGATTGTCAGAAGACTTCAAAGTTACTATTACATCAGCACCTTCAACGTTTATATTATCAATCACTAACACTTAGAGGGAGATTGTTGGAATCACTCCTAAACTAGATTTCAAGTGTTAGTAATTAATATGTAATAGTTAGCTTAATATGGCTTTTATGTTAGTAATCATGCCAAGGCTTATGTAGAAAGCCCATGAGCCTTGGCCCAAGCCCATAAAGGAAAGGAAGGGAACTTGCATATTGCCTTAGTTCCTTCCTATAAATAATGCTTGTAAACCCTCACTTGAGGGTTGGTTGTTCAATTTCACTCATTCACTCTTACGCATAACTCTTCATATATTCATACGTGTGTGTGTGTGTGTTTGTTTGTTCATCCGATCTCTTCTTCTCTATTTCTTATATTGATGCTTGTGTTATGAATATGGGAACCTAACAGGTAGAGAGATAGTCCCAACCTAAAGATGATGATGAGTGAATTGACAATCTATCTCAATATGCTTGGTGCGTTCATGAAATACCGAGTTATGCACAATCTAAATAACACTACGATTATCACAATGTAACAGAGTAAAATGGCTTATACGAACACCGATATTTGCAACCAGCATAACCAAACAATCTCACTAGTAGTCATTGTCATGGCTCGGTACTCAGCATTAGTAGGAGATTTAGAAATAACATATTGTTTCTTACTCTTCCACGAAATAAGGGAATCAACAAAAAAATATACAAAACTCAGTAGTTGACTTTTGAGTAACAAAATCAATAGCCCAATCAGAATCACGATATGCACGTATGTCTATGGCAGACATAGAAGGAAACAAAATTGTCTGAAAATGAGTACCCCGAAGATACGTGAGAATGTGTAAACATCAGTCCAATGAACCATTATGGGATCAGAAATAAACTAGCTAACGATACGAACTGCATAAGAAATATTTGGATGTGCAATTGTAAGATAAACCAAACTTTCCACAATAGTCCGATACAAACTTGGGTCTGGCAAAGGATTGCCATCTCTCGTAGTGTATTTTGTCTTAGCATCAATAAGAATATGTTCAACCTTTTTGTCTGTAATTCTTGAACGATCAAGTAAATCAACTATATACTTGGACTAAGACAAAATATATTCTTTTGGTGAAGAAGCAACCTCAATACCCAAAAATTAACATAGTATGCCCAAATCCTTCATAACAAAACGATGAGCTAACTCAGATTTTGATGATAACATTCCAACATAATCATCCCCAATAATAATCATATCATCAACATATAACGACAAAAGTATAGGCCCAATACTTAAATGTTTTACAAATAATGCGGAATCATGATAGTTAAAGACAAACCCAAGAGAGATAACTGTTGTTAAAAAATTTCATACCAAGCATGAGGTGCCTGTATTAGACCATAAAGAGCTTTTCTGAGCTTGCAAACTTCTCCTTGTTTGTAAGAGACACCTGGAGAGGAGGTGGTGTCATAAAAACTTCTTCATTTAGGCCACCATTCAAAAAAAGCATTTTTGATATCCAACTAAGATATTTTCCATTTACGATTAGAAGCAACTGCATGTCAAGGTTCTTATCGTTGTCATTTTTGCAACAGGAGAAAATGTCTCTACATAATCTATACATACTCTTGAGCATAACATTTAGCAACAAGATGAGCCTTATATCTTTCAATGGACCAATTAAATTTGGTATTAATCTTTTACCCCAACGAGATCTAATAGCACACTTGCCGACTAGCAATGGTACTAAGTCCCACGTGTGAGTCTGATGCAATGCAACAAGTTTCTCAGCCATAGCAACCTGCCAAAGTGGATCATAAATCGCCTCTCTATACAACACAGGTTCATGAAGAAGATGTGCAGAAGAAATAAATGATCTAATGAACTAGAATAACAAGAATAAAAAAAATCGTTCCTTTTTGTAGACTTACAATTACGCTTTGGTCGACCACTTGAAGGAGGACCAGCAACAACTTCAGTAGATGATTGGTTAGCCGTAATAGAAGGTTGAGAAACGGTTGTAACTTGTGTATTTCAGTAGTGGTGGGTTCCAATTTTGTAGTGGTGTCTGTGGGTATTTTTGGGGTATTTTTGTTATGATAAGAGTCACAACATGCGAATGTTGTTCAGTTTTAGCATCAAAAGGGTTCAGTTTGATGAGTTCAGATTGCGTTAAATGATGTGAACTAGCAGGAACAGAAAAATTAGGAACGTGTCTCAAAACCCAATATGACGTGAAGTGTATAATTCTTGACCAACTGGATCATAACAACGATAACACCCTTTTGACCATTACCATAACCTAGAAAGACATACAAGGTAGCTTTAGGCGACAACTTGATACGTTCAACATGTGGTTTAAGAACAAAACAAGTACAACCAAATACATACAAACTAGATTAATCAGCGACGTGCCCATACAATTTTCAAAATTAGATTTTACAACATGTGGTTTAAGAACGAACCTTGGCATATATTAAACAAAAAAAAAACAAAAAAAAAACAAAAAAAAAAAAAAAAAAAAAAAAAAAAGATCTTGATGTTTCAACAAGATTGCGATGCTTTCTTTTAACAACACCATATTGTTGTGGAGTGTCAGTACAAGAGGTTTGGTATATTTTCCCATCTGAAGCAAACAAATATGTAAAATCTTTAGATGTATATTCACCCCCCAAATCACAACAAAAATATTTTATGACACTTGAGTGTTGTGTTTTTACAAGAGCTCTAAAATACTTAAATATTTAAAGAAAATGATAGTGACGTTTCATGAGATAAACCTAAGTGTAACGAGTATAGTCAACAATAAACGAAACATCGCATTTGGAACCTCCTGTTGATAAGGTCCCCACTCATCAGTTTGCAAAAGATCAAAGGGATCATTAGAAAAAGAAACACTTTTTATTGAATGAGAAAGCTAGAAATTTTGCAAGTTTACAACCATTACAATCAGAAATATCATGACTTTTTAATTGCCTTAACTCCCCTGATGACACGAAAAACTTAAAACGAGATGTAGATGATAGAAAACATAGGGTAGAATTTTAAAAATCACTTTAACAATTAACAGCAATTAGAATAAGCAGCGAAGATTAAAACCCTTTAATACGTTCCCATACCAATGATCCATATATAGCGTATGACTAATCAATAAAACAATAAGAGTAATCGTGTACCTTTTTTATAGTGAAGATCAATACGAACACAAGGAACTAAAAGTAAGATCCTCCCATGGTTATTGCACACTAACGTTTAACCAACTTCAGTGGATTGCTAGATCTCGATCTAATTAATCACCACACGTACAATCGAATGTTTAGATCAAACACAAGTATGTGTTTGTGTTTTGTGTATGCTCAGCCGAAACCAAGAGATAGGAGAGAGATGGGTGATTCTAGGTTTGAAAAAGATTACCAAAACCCGATAATTATCTCTTATATTTATAGGCCTCTTAAAGGATAATAGAAGATATACTCTAAAAATAAGAGATAATTACTATATTTAAAATTTTTGATTTTATATAATGTTATATAAGTAATTGAACCAAGCCCAGCTCGACACACCGTTCAAAGGGGTGGCTAAACCACAAGGCCCAAATGGACCATCCATTTGGTTCTTGGTAAGCCCATTATTACATAAACAGTTCAACTGATTAAGCTCATTCTCATATTAAATTAATTGGGGTATTTATATATTTACGATAAATAAATTAAATTGGAGTCGTGCGTAATTATGTGTGACCTCATGGATCATATATTAATGGTACTATTTAATTTAGGGCTGAGCAAAATCACCCGAAAACGACCCGAACCAACAAACCGACCGAAACCTGGCTGAACCAAACCGAACCGACCTTATTCGGTTTGGTTTTCGATTTTGTATAATTAGTTTGGTTTTACTCGATTCGGTCAAAACACACTTATTCGGTTTAAAATAGCTAAACCAGCCCGAAACGAACCGAACTGACCTTATACGGTTCGGTTTCAGTTTCGATAGCTTTTACTCGGTTCGGTTCTCGGTTCATGTTTTACCCTTATTCGGTTTTAGGGTTTGGTCGATTCCGGTTGGGTTTGACTCATTGCTCAGTCCTAATTTTATTACGTTAGATCATACACATATTTCTACAATGGTTACATGACCTAAACGAGAATGGCTTAAATAAAATACTAACGAAGAATGATTCAAAAAAATAAATATAAGTCCACACTAGAGGCTGCAACATCACTTGGGTGTTTGAAGTTATCCAAGAGATAGAATCCCCCTTCCCAATGGCATGTCCTAATCACTACCTGAGTTTCCCAGTCCCGTATAAAACAATTAGAAATAGAAAATCGAACATCATATCCAGAATCACAAATTTGACCGACAGAAGCAAGATTCATAGTAAGACTCGATATATATTAAACATCAAACAACAAAAACAGATGGTGTGACTCCCGAGCCAACACCTGATGCCACCATTAACAGCCATAATCGATATTGAAGAATCAATATAAAGTAATAAACTTAGACAAAAGATGACTCATATGATGACTAGAACCATAATCCAAGATCTACCTAGCAAAAGCAATACCTAAGGATGACAAACCGTTACCAGAAGAGGTTGCTAAGTCTTGAGGCTAGAAGGCCAGGAACTTCTGAAATTTCTAAATCAAAGATAGATCAGAAAAGGTGCAACAACACCATTAATAGGCTGAGATGGTCGTTGTTGTTGTGGTTGTTCATTTTGTGATGTTTAGGGTATCTTCGATTTCCCATTAGGAACATTTAGACACTGAGATTTCATATAACCTTTTTGTTTTCAATAAGCACACTCATCAATAGCAACCTTAGAGTGATGCCTGTTTTGAGTGCAAGTAGATGTTGTGGTACTATGTCTTGAAGCAAAAACATAAGGCCCAACAATCTTCTTATCATCATGAGATTTCAAACGAATATCTTCTGCAAGTAGTTCACTAACAACATAATCAATAGATGGTAAGGGATCACGATGCAGAATTGAACCTCACAATCCCTCAAAGTCATGACATAGTGTCATAAGAAATTGAACTGAACGCTGAGAGTCTCTCCTTTTAACGTGTCACTACTAAATTTTTTTTAGAACAGTCATTGCTAATTGATCCCACAAGGCTAACATAGCTGAAAAAAAAATCTTGAATGCTCATTTTATTCTGCTGAAGTGAATGAATATATGTCTCAAGTTTATACTGTTTGACAAAATTAGAATGTGTATATAATATAGCAAAATGATCCCACACAACCTTAGTAGAGTTCTACTTTGCCAACCGAGCCACTATAGATGGCGTGCCAAAATTATTAATTCAATTCATAACCTTGGAAATATCAACCACCCATGTATCCAATGACGCAACATAATCTCAACTAACAATCCATTAACAGGTTTTGTTTTGGTATTTGAAACGTAACCCCACATCGATCCCCCTCCAAATTTCATAACATAGCTCTAATATAAATAATTTTTACTATCTAACTAAACACTAATTGATTGCAGCGAATCATTTTTACGAGCAACCATGATTACAAAATATCATGTCAATCAAATACCAAACCCTAATACGAATAACCAGAAACAAATAAATCCTAATTCGAATCGTGAAAGCAGGTGACAGACAAATAACAATCTAGGCAAATCAAAAGTACGATCATACAATGAGTTTATATATTTACAAACAAAGAGTGAGACCTTAAAAGCTAAATGAGGTCATAAGCCATATGGGCTAATATGCTAACAATTATATTACATATAAATATTCAAGATTAGTAAGAAAAAGGCATCACAAGTCATATATGTTGTCGGTATCAGGTTCTTAATCCTATAAACTTGATGCTTTTGGTTTTAAGAAAGAATGGACTTTTGATGTACTTTATTCCATAGATTATTTATTTATTTAATTATTTATATATTTTTTGGTAAAAGGTTGTCTTTATTCCTTAGAGTTGATATCAAAAACTTTGGAGGAGTTGCATGCATCAATCATGCCATCTTTATTTTTAATCTGTTAAAATGTAAGCAACCTAAACTAATATCAACCGCACTTGATTTGTGGGTTTGTGAATTCAATTAATTCCTGATTTTTAACATTTTTCTAGCTTCTTCTTGCTAGTCTTTAATAAAAACCATCGTTCACAGAAAGAAAGAAAAAAAAAAAAAAAAAAAAAAAAAACGAAGGTTAACAGGTGTTATATCAACCTTGCAAAACGAAATATAAGGGAAAAAAACTTTTCTTACATGTACAAGGGAATTTGATATAGGTTAGGAAACATGCATATATGCTATATATGAGGCACTTTATTTTGCATACTTAAAAATCCTTGCATACTAAGGGATAAATCCCCACCTTCCATCTAATTTGATCTAATGGTGGTAATTAACCTAAGATTTATATGTCTAAATCTAAATCCATGTTTTTTTCTTGTCCTTTTCTTTTCTTTTTATCTTTCTTATTTATTTTCTCATTATTTATATTTTTTTTATCACTTTTTTCCATTAAACGTTTTTCGTTTTTTCATTTTTGTCCGCTTTTTATACGCGTTTTTACATTTTCGCTTCGTTTTCATACGTCCGTTTTTACGCGTCCGTTTCATACGTTGTCCGTTTTGTTACATTTTCGCACGTTTTCGTGTTACGCTTCCGTTTCTTTTTCGTCGTTTTCATACATTTTCGCGTAACATTTTTTCCGTTTTCTTACGCTTTCATACGTTTGGTCCGTTTTCTTACGTTTTCGTGCTTTCTTACATTTTCATACGTTTTTGTCTGCTTTCTTATGTTTTATTTGTTTTCTTACGTTTTTCCATTTCTTACCTTTCTTTCTTACGCTTTTGTCCGTTTTCACGTTTTGTCCGCTTTCTTATGTTTTCGGCTTTCATACGTTTTCCGCTTTCATACGTTGCTTTCTTACGTTTTTGTCCGTTTTCATACGTTTTCGTCCGTTTTCGCCTGTTTTCTTACATTTTCGTACGTTTTCCTATGTTTTCGTTCGTTTTCTTACGTTTTCGTTCGTTTTCATACCTTTTCGTCTGTTTTCTTACGTTTTCACCCGTTTTAATTCGTTTTAGTGTGTTTCTAACGTTTTTGTCCATTTTCTTACGTTTTCATCGGTTTTCATAGGTTTACATACGCTTTCGTCCGTTTTTTTACATTTTCGTCCATTTTTAAGACGTTTTCGTCTAATTTCAAATGATTTCGTCCGTTTTTTTCATACGTTTTCACCCATTTTCATCCGTTTTTATATTTTCGTCCGTTGTCAGACGCTTTTTTCCGTTTTTATACGCTTTTCATTCGTTTTAATACGTTTTTGTCCGTTTTCATACGTATTAGTCCGTTTTTTGCAGTTTTTATATGTTTTCGTCTATTTTCATGTGTTTTCATGCTTATTATTAAACTTTATTATATTACATGTCTAATAACAATTGTGATATTTTATTATAAAAAAGTTAATGTCTAATATCACTTGTGATATTTTATAAACAAACAAGTATATTTTTTAACCTTTAATATCACCTGAGATATTTCATTGCTCTTTATATTTTTATATATTATCACCTATGTGTTTTCTAATATTTTTATAATTTTCAGTTACAAGATAGTTTTTATGCCTTTTATCGCAATTGACAAGCGCATATTTTTTTAATGCAACCAATGTTATCTATCACTTGTGATATTATACTCTTAGTAGAAATAAAAGGGTTAAAGTCTCTTTAGGTGAATTCTTATTTTGTTCATAAAAATGCTAATTTAATGCAACACTTGTTTGATTTTTGAGAATATGTCAAGTCTCTATTTTCATAGTTTGCTTCCTTTTTATTCATTTTGATATTTTTAAGTGACACTTATTTATCTCTTGTGATATAACACTGTAAGAAAGATGAAGAGTATTACACTCTTCATCATATATGTGTTACCAGTTGTGAAACTCAACTAAGAATGTGAAATATTAAATTCATACCAAATATGATAAGAATTTAGTATTTTACCAAGTATATATGAAAGAAATGATAATAAACATCACTTATTATATTACTGTGATGATTCTGTTCATTTTTCGTATTTGTGTTTTTGAAAATATTTAGGAAGATTTTTGTGTTTTATGATAATATGAAATATTAGAAAAGGTGTTAAACTAGAAACAAAAGATGTTATGAAACTTTTGTTAGACTTGTGGTGAATTTTTCTATTTAATGGATATATTGTACATGTTTCGATAGGTTTTATAGCGGAATTTAAAAATATCTATGGTTGAATCAGCAAACTAAAGAAGTTATGGTTGAAGAAAGCACACATCTTTATAAACAAACTGAGTAAGCTCAAACACCTGTGATATCACACATGATATCACAGGTGATATCACAAGTGATATCACTGGTGATATCACAAGTGATATAAACTATGATATCACGCATGCTATCACCGGTAATATCACACATGATATCACAGGTGATATCAACGGTGTTATCACACATGATATCACGTGTGATATCACAAGTGAGGTGATATCACAAGTGTTTGAGCTTCCTCAATTTTTTTATAAAGATATGTGATATCTTCAACCATAGCTTATTTAGTTCTTGATTCAACCATAGATATTTTCAAATCCCGCTATAAAACCTATCGAAACATGCACAATTATCCAATAAATATAAAAATCCACCACAAGTCTAACAAAAGTATCATAACATCTCTTGTTTTCAGTTGAACAACTTTTCTAATATTTCATAATATCATAAAACAAAAAAATCTTCCTAAATATTTTCAAAAACATAACCATCACATTCTTAATTGAGTACCACAACTGATAACACATACATGATGAAGAATGTAATACTTTTCATCTTCCTTACAGTGTTATATCACAAGAAATAAATAAGTGTCACTTACAAATATCAAAATGAAAACGTCTGAAAACGGACAAAAACGTATTAAATCAAATAAAAGACGTATAAAAGTGTATGAAAACGGACAAAAACGTCTGAAAACGGACAAAAACGTATAAAACGGATGAAAATGTATGAAAACGGACGAAAACGTATAAAAATGGATGAAAACGTCTGAAAACAGACGAAACGTCTAATAATGGATGAAAACGTAATAAAACGGATGACAACGTCTGAAAACGGACGAAAACGTATAAAAACGGACGAAAATACATGAAAACGTAAAAATACAGACGAAAACGTCTAAAAACGGACGGAAATACATGAAAAGCTAAATAAATTGACAAAGACGTATTAAAATGGCTGAAAACGTAAGAAAACGGACGAAAATGTAAGAAAAAGACGAAACGTATGAAAGCATAAAAACACGTCTGAAAACGTATGTAAAATGGATGAAAACGAAAGAAAACGGACGAAAACGTATGAAAATGGCCGAAAACGTAAGAAAACAGACGAAAATGTAAGAAAAAGACGAAAACGTATGAAAGCATAAAAACACGTCTGAAAACGTATGTAAAATGGATGAAAACGAAAGAAAACGGACGAAAACGTATGAAAACGAACGAAAACGTAAGAAAATTGACAAAAACGTATGAAATCAAACGAAAACGTAAGAAAACAGACGAAAACGTATGAAAACGAATGTAAACGGCGAAAACGTAAGAAAACAGATGAAAACGTATGAAAACAGACGAAAACGTATAAAATCGGACGAAAACGTTTGAAAACAGACGAAAATGTCTAAAAATGGACGAAAACTTAAAAACGGACGAAAACAGACAAAAACGTCTAAAAACAGACGAAAACGTATATAAACGTATGAAAACGTACAAAAACGTCAGAAAACGGATGTAAACGTACGAAAACGGATGAAAACAGACGAAAACATCTGAAATCAGACGAAAACGTAAAAAAAAATGACGAAAACATATGAACACGGACGAAAACGATAAAACGAACGATGAATAAAAATATGAAAGCGAAAAAAAACTTGAATTAAAAAAAAAAAAAAAAAACTTTAAATAAAAGCGTGAATTCAAAAAAAAAATGTTAATAAATAAGAAAGAGAAAAAGACAAAGAAAAAGGAGAAAAAAAAAAAAAAAAAAAACATACACTTAGGTTTCTATATTAAATCTTAGGTTTATCCCCACCATTAGATTAAACTAGATGGATGATGAAGATTTGTCCTTTGGTAAGCACCAAAATAATTTGAAAATTCCTCTGCTATATATATATGCTTGTTCAAGAATGGCGTGCCACAAAAAACCAAATTAAGGTTAACATCTTCCCACACCTACTAAACTGCAGGCTTCAAACAACTTATTTTTCTCCTCCAACTCCATTATTCATGTTAAAGACTTGTTTTGATTAATATTCTATATTTGGCTTGCTAGCTAACATTAATTTTATCTTTTTTTTTTCAAGAGAAGCTAAGGAATTATGTAGTTGATTGATGTCTTCTCGTCGAGTGTAGACAATGAATTTGAGACGGCTTAATGTATAATATTTCCTTTTAGCGGATCGAATTAATTTTATTTTTTAAACTACCAGTTTATATCAACCTGGCAAAATGAAAAGGGTTTCTTGTTACTGTATATACGTGCTAAAAGGGATAGTAGTGATTAGGATCTGTTTGGAATACTTTGGATAACAAAAACAATCATATATTTGATTTGCTAGGTTATTATATTGAGATAGCTAGCTGTTTTTATATATTGATACAAATATTATATACTAGCGTTGACAAATTAGTGTAAAGAAAGTTGTTCACTGATTTATTATTTTTTTCAGTAGAAAAATATGACGATTAAATATTATGCAAAAGCACAACAACTATGCTAACATACATGCAGAAATTTGAATGAATCACCTCAGAGCTAACTTCTATTATAGATTTATTGATTGCAATGCATGGAATAAATGAGTATCAGAACTGAAGAGGAAATGTTATGTAATATTGTTTCCACTCAATACAAATTAACGTATTATCATTCAATACTGTTCTCGAGGGTGAACCAAAGACCTCTAATATTTAGGGCCTCAAAATTTTGCGTCGTCTGATATATCATATATGATATATAAATGATGTTAAAATTTTCTATAATTATGGATTGAAGCAAAGACATTCTTTTTCGTTATACTTAAATAATGATATTGTTAAGTTTACATAAATACAAGATCTTAAATCGGTTCCCATTTGTGTTAAATTCCATGATATTCCTATAGTGGCGTTTACTGCAGACGGATTGAGAGTGATGGCTACTAAGCTTGGTAACCCGATTATGCTTAATTCATATACGAGTTCTATGTGTCTACAGTTATGGGATCGTATGGATTATGCTCGTGCATTGATTGATATTAGGGTTGATCTGGAGTTAAGGATCATATGGTTATTGCTATTCCTAATGTGGAAAATGATGGAGAGGTTCTTCACACGATGAGGGTGGAGTATGAATGGGAACCACCTAGATGTGGTATGTGTATGATATTTGGGCATGATGATATGTTATGTTCAAAATGGCCCGTTGAAAAACCTAAGAAACAACACGGAAACCATGATGGTTTTCAACATCCCTCTTTTTCTCATGGTACGAATGTGGGTTCTAAGGTTCAGGTTAATCTTAAGAAACCAGTTTGGCAAGTCATCTCTAAAAAGAATATTGCTAGTTCAAATGGTACGAAAAAGAATTCTGAAGCATCTAGAAGTGACGAGTTCTGCTAACCCTTTTGATGCGCTTAATACGATTGAGGAAGGTGATGAGCTTAGATCAAATGGGGGTTGTTAAATTCAGGTAAGAAAGTTGTTCAAGATGTGATTGGTTTGGCATCTGGTAGTCCAAGTAATACATCTTTGGTTGCAGGGATTAATGATCAGAAAAGTCAGATGATTGAGGAGAGTGTTAGGGGATGATGATGGTAAACCGTTAATACCTTTAAAATCAACGCTTCCTAGTTCTTCTAATGTGGTTTGAAAAAAGATTGATGATCTGGTTAATGAGGATAATGATAGCGAAGTGGAAGAGGTATATGATGAAACTGCCACTTATATGGCTTCTACGAGCTTCGATGTTGAAAAATCTTCTAAAAGTGTCAGTGGAGGGGTAAATAAAAGCTTGTATGAACAATGGAAAGAAAATCATGGTGAAGACCCGTACGATGATGATGACTGTGATGATCCTGGTAAACTTAGATTGCATTTGTAGTAAGTCTTATAAGTATGGCATGTCATTCTTATGATAGGTTAGATTTGAAGCACAGCTGGTGAGATTGTTTTTGCCGGCTAAGATGTAGGATTCATCCACATTTATTATACTTATCTATTTTTTGAAATAATATAATTTACCCGAAAAACCCTTTACCTAAATTTTACATAAATAGTTCTTATGGTATATCAAAAAAATAAAATAAAATACAAATTTCATTTAGCTTTTACTTTAAGGCTCCATTATCATTATTCGCCTAGGGCCTCCAAAACCGTGAAACGGCCCTGCCATCATCTTTCATCTATTTTAAGCCATCAACTCTCCTCCTATCTAAACACACATGATCACCACTGAAATTGATTGACCACCATCAAGCTCCACAGAAAAACCAATGACTTTGTCGCTCATTATTTTGCCCGAATATCATGCTAATAGTATTGTTGTTCTAATCAGTTACTACTATATGTTAACACAAGGCTCATTTGGTTAATATTAGTGTCAGCGAAAATCAATTAAAACCCAAAAGTCTAAAACTACGTAGTAGTTGTTTTTGTACGTGTTCAATATAATATTTTAATTATGATTCAATGTACATAAGCTAAGGTGTTTATTATAATGGCTAAATATGTGAGGATTATAATAAAAGTAATACTATTTAATAATACAAGATTTGTGAGGTGGTAGCATATACGGACATTAGTTTTATTTTAATAGAATGCGAAATTACTAATGTTGACATCCATCTACTTCTTCTGCGCGCAGTTTTCTTTTCTTTTTTAAATTGCTTTTTCTTGATTTATTATCCCCTTGATTAGAAAACTAATCAGAAAAGACTCAAAGACGGAAAAAAAATAAAGGGTGAAAAATGTGAGCTGAAAGACAATATATATCCAATAGATGTTCAAACTAATAAAAAAAAAAATCAAAAGTACGCAGATACTACGAAACCAAATTTTAGTAATAAAGTCTAAATCATTTTATCGAAAAAGAGTTACTACCACCGTCCCAAAATTTAAATCTATTTAGACTTTTCAAATCTAACTTTAACCTCAAATATTTTTATTTGTATTATATAATACTTGATGCAAAATATATGAATGAATAATGTTTTAAATATATTTTTTATTTGTATAATTTTCATCAAGTATTATATAATATAAACAAAAAAAATTAGGGTCAAAGTTTAATACTCCGTATAAAAAGTTAAAACGGACTTAAATTTTGAGACGGAAGGAATATATGGTATGCTTTCATGGGGACAATAGTTTTAAAATACAAGTAGGATATATATTATATGTTTTTATATATGTTTGTGTAGTGTAGATGCTTTGAAGACATGACATCCTTGGTTGTAGTTCATATATAGCAAGTTCATTCCATTCCTAAATGACACGTCTTGAAAAAAAAAAACCTCTAAAAAAGATACTCGTAATACACTCCGTATCTGGCACAAATGCCTTTTATATGCGTATAAAAAGAAATACGGAGTAATATATTTGGCCGGAGTTACCAAACTCAATGAGTCCATATATAATCAATTAGGATGTCACTCTTTTAGACGATTATCAGTTAATTTGCTTGCTTTAACTATTAAGAGAAGGCTAATGCGACACATTACCTAGACATACATCCGATCAAGTTCTTGCTTTAATATGTAATCCATAAGACGATAACCCTTATATGATGTTAACAATGCCACTAACATGCACGATTCTGCTTATACACATAACTCTCAAATTGAGTTTAATTAATACCAAAAATAATCTCTAATTATGTCCCAATCTCACCCACATTATTCGTGATATCTTATCAAACCAAATTATTAAATTAATAAGGAGCAAGTAATATTCCCTAATGTATATATGTTCTTAAACAACATATGTGTTGTATTGTCAGTTTTAAGTAACAAATCAAACCATATTGTTAGAGAAGAGTGAATTAAGTGTTTTACGGTTTTACCAAACAAAGAAGAAAGAAAAAAGAATTTGAAAAGAAAGCCTAACTATTAAACTTGACAAAAAAAATTAATTTGGAAAGTTTTTGACATGTTTTTATGGTGAAGAAAATTTGATTTTGCTTCTATCAAAGTTAGTCAACTAAATCATGCGGGAAAGGTTTTACGGCTAGAATATATTGCATATCTTGCTAAGGGTGTTCACGGAGCGGTTTATTTCGGTTAGTTGGAAGATTTATACTATTCATCGCGGTGCGGGTAATTCATTTTACTATCTTAAACCGAACTATAGGAGGCGGGTAATCGGACACGCGAATACCCAAAATAAGTGGTTACCCGCGGTTCGGATAACGGTTAACCATTTTAGACGTTTAATCGAGTTTCACGTATGAACAATAATATGTTCTAGAACCTAAAATGTTATTTAATAAAATTAAATAACATGGATTAGATTAAAGTCATATCAAAGTTATTCGGTCACAATAATTGCATTCAAATAAGTATACATAACAGATTAACAAAAAAATATATGTTCGACATTTATAAGTTACGATCACATTAAACAATTTTCACATATAGGTGTTTGACGAAGGTTTACATTAGGAAAAAAAAATCGTTATACAATAAAAGTAGTGCAATAATATAATCAAATATTCTATAATTATTTGAATATTTAATTAAAAACCTTCATGTATATATTATAACGGTTCGTTTCGGTTAACCGCAGATATCTAAAAATAAAAACTGAAACCGAACCGTGATAAGTGGATTTTTTCGGTTTTGCTTTTTTCAGTTTTAGGTCTTTTCGGTTTCAGATTGAGCAGTTCGACTCGGTTTGTCAGTTTCTCGGGTTTTTTGAACACCCTTATATTTCTGGACCAGGTTGTCATTGTTTTCATTGTAATAATTTACTACAAGAAGCCTATATAAAGGAACAACAAGTGTAAGTATAGTAGAAATTGTACCAGTTGCCTATAAAAGAAATACATTTCAAGTTTTAAATATAGAATGTTTTGAGTGACAATTGTTTTATATTAGAAAGAGTTGTTTTATGCTTTCTTGTAGTAATATTTTGTCAGCAATTTTTATGAGAGTAACATCTCTTATATCCAACATAAATTGGTATCAGAGCTTGTTCAAATCCATTTGGGTTAGACGAATTCTTACGATATTTATAAAGGTGTCATGGTGACAAGGTTTTAACTTCAGTCATGTTGCCGTTTCAATTTTCGATGGTGAAAATTATGATTATTGGTGTGTCAAAATGGAGACATTGTTTGATTCTTTAGATGTATTTGACGATGTCAAAAACACATTTGAAGAAGCCGTTGATAGAAAGAATCACCGACGATCAAATGAAAGATTTGAAGCAAAAGAGAAGCCAAAATGCAACGGTTTTAAGTATGATTCAACCGGGGAGTCACATCGTCAATCTTTCCAAAAATCATGCGTCTAAAAAAAGAAAAAGAAGCTAGGGAGGTGCTCAAGCAAGAATTTCAAGGAGACGTCAAAGTGAGAGCTATAAAACTACAAACTCTCAGACGACATTACGAGAACACAAAGATGAAGGAAAATGAGTCACTAAATGATTATTCATCTAGATTAACCGATTTGATTAATCTGATGAAAAGTTATGGTGATGAAATCGAATACCAACGAGTTGTTGAGAAACATCTCATCAATATTATAGAAAAAATTGATCCAATTATAGTCGTCACTGAAAACACCAAAGATCTCAAAACTTTGGGTATTCAAGAATTGCTAAGTTCTCTTAAGTCATATGAGCAGCGTATGACACGCCACTCTGACAAGGCGATCGAGATTTCATTCCAATCCAACTTTAAAGGAGACAAGAAATCACCACAAAATTATGGAAGATGGAGTTCATCCTGAGGTGGTCAAGGAGGCAAAAATTTCGTAAGTTGTGGACATATACAAAGTTATGGAAGTTTTAGAGGTCAAAGCAACTTCGACAAAAGTTCATTTGGCGATGGAAACTCTCACAAGTTTTCCATTGGCAATTAAGACAATCACGAAGAAAAAGATTCTTGGCACAAAGGAAAGTTTAAATGTGCTCAATGTGATCAATTTGATCATCTAGAAAAAAATTGTCGACAAAAGAACCAACAACAGGCACACTATTCAGAAGAAAATAAGAAGATGGAAATGTTTTCTTTTTACACTCAGCTATCGTTGAAAGAAGTGACACAGGGTTTCTTGACAACGGTTGTAGTAATCACATGACCAGTGATGAAAGTATTTTAGTCGATATTAACACTACATGAAATTCTCAAGTAAAAATGAGAACTGGAGCAGTAGTACAAGTGAAGGGAAAAGACAAGATCCTAGTCAAGACAAAAACATGTATCAAATATATTAAGGATGTTTTACTAGTTCTTGACCTTACGCAAAACTGCTTAGTGTCGGACAACTTGTAGAGCACGAATACTGTGTTACTCCGTATTTTTTTAGGAAAAGGCTACAGCACATACAACAAAGGAAGAAACAGAGAGTTGATGCAGAATATAATAATGGGGCGGAACATAAACTTTCCGGTCACATTCAAATATGAAGAACACGCTATGTTGAACACCACAACCGCAGATGAGGCTTTGTTATGACACAGAAGACTTGGACATCTTAATTTATAAGGGTGTGCGCTTGGAAAGCATCATCGAAAGGATTTGATTAGAGAGCCAAGGAAATTCTCGAGCTAATACACACCGATCTTTGTGGTCCGATGAGGAATCCATTTCATGGTAATAATATTTATTTCATTCTATTTATTGATGATTTTAGTAGAATGACATGGGTTTATTTCATAAAAGAAAAATCCCAAGTTTTTGGAATTTTCAAAAAGTTCAAAATTTTGGTCGGAAAAAAACGGAGAGTTTTATCAAAATTTTGAGAAGTGATCAAGGAAAAGAATACAACATAAAAGAGTTTGACAAGTTTTGTGAGGTTGAAGGCATGTACATACAACTCATAACTCGATACACACCTCAACAAAATGGTGTAGTCGAGAGAAAGAATCAAACCATTGTAGAGATCGCGAAATCAATGATGCACGAGAAAGGTATACCAATTTTTTTTTGGACATAAGCAATTTACACGGCAATATATTTGCTGAATATAAGTCCAACAATGCCCTCAATAACAAGACTCCACTTGAAGCGTGGAATAGAAGGAAACATTTGGTAAGACATCTTAAAGTTTTTTGGTGTTTTTATTATTCTCAAATACCAAAACAAAAAAGATACAAGTTAGATGAGACAAGTGAAAAGTGCATTTTTGTTGGCTATAGTAGAAAGTCAAAAGCTTAAAGATTGTATAGCTTATAAACAAAAAATGTAATAGTTAGTCGAGATGTAATTTTTGATAAAAATTATTCTTGGTAAGATAAAAAGGAATGACAAAGTTTTCCCACTAACAATACGCAGGGTGAAGCACATGTGGAAAGTGATGAAAATCAACCATCACATAAAGAAGTACCCAGCGAAGAACCTGATGAAGAATCTCAAAGTCCACCACCAAGAAAATTTCACTTGTTTACAGAAATACACAATGCTCATTTGTCATGTAGAACCAAAAAGTTATGAAGAAGCGATTAGAGAGTAATCATGGAAGAAAGCGATGGACGACAAAATTCAAGTTATCGAAAAGAACAACAGATGAGAGCTTACAGACATACCTTTAGAAAAAGACGTTATTGGTGTCAAATGAGTCAACAAAGTCAAGTACAATGCCGATGTAACACCCTAAAACCCGTTTTAAAGTATTATATTATGAGTATGCCATTGAGTAAGTTTGACTATAACTTTTATAAGTTGAAGACTATACGTGATTGGTTAGTCAAACTCGATAGTCAAAATATAAGTCAAGATATTATGTAAATGGTTTTAGAAAGTTTAATGTGTCACAATTATAAAAGGATAGGACTTGCAGGACTAAAGTTGTCAAGTAGCCATACTTGACATAACTATTTATATTAGTCACCTCCTAGGATAATTCCCAGACCTTCCAAAATTTTATAGTCTTATATAGTGAGGTGTGGGTGTGTTGAACTAAACCAAGAAAGAGGGAAACCATGGAGCTTGATGATTTAGTAAGGAGGAAGATTAGGGTTCCAATTCAAGGGCTAAATCCATAACAACAATCTCCTACAAGTGAGTAATCTCTAATCTTGAATTAATTAGTAATTTGGTGAGTTAGGGGTTTTGGGTAATTGTTATAAACTAAGTATTGAGGTGTTTATGAATATGGGTTAAGGTCAACTAATGTATTAAGTATAAATTAGTAATTTTGAGATATAATCATGATATAATCATGTAAGTGATAAAGAGGGATTTGGTCTTGGTTATAGATGAGTTAGGACACCCTTAAATTTTATGTAAATTAAAAGTGTTAAAATATATGTTGGTGATTACTTGACTAGGGAACAAAACATAGAAGAGGATGGTGACTTGTTGGTAAACTTAGCTTTGGAGCTAAGGTAAGTAATTTGACTATAACAAGGTGTTATGTTAAGTTTATTATATTTTGTATTATGTGTTGTGTGTTATGTTTTTGATGTTGTTATGGATATAGAAGGCTTAAGGTTTAGTGTGCTTGAAAAAAGTTTAAAATGAATGTAGTTAGTTAAACTAGCTAGGATGTTTATTCGCATAGTTGTTATACTAGTGAAAGTATGTGAAGCTTATGATTGATTTGGATGAATGCAAGCATTTGGGTGAAATAGTCTCTTGGACTAGTATGAACTTCATGATGCAAATATATTAAATGATATATATAAACTTGTTATGTGTATTACTTACTAAGCGTTTTGCTTACGGTTTAGTTGTTTAATCATTTTGTAGATTTGTATAAATTAAAAATGGCTCGGATAGTAGCTTTGGGATGATAACTAGGAATGAAAGTGCTCACTAGTCGATTAGGAAAGTAAATGGGTAGATAACTAGGCTAGGAAACAAGTTAAACCCCCAGAGTTGATGTATATGTGTTTAAAATTGTGTCTTTTAAAGTGTCAAGTTGCATTTGTATTATTATAAGTTCATGTATAGTTTTAGGACAAGAGCTATATGTAAAGTGGGTCAAAACGGGTGTTTGGCAAATCCTGTAAATATCTTTCCGTGGGTTTTTGAGACCAAATGTGCTCATGTTAATGAAATATATGAAGTTTTAAAGTATTCTGGAAGTTATTATCATGTGTCGAGTCCCGGAAGTCTAGTTTTCGGTCATAAAGGTGAATCAAGAAAAGTTGTGCAGGACTGTAGGCCTTAGCCGCCGGCTGGTGGGCTCCAGTCACCGATTGAGGTGCCCCAACCGCCGTATGTGAATAGCTGTCGGTTTTGGTCATTTTCTGTATCTTGTATAAAATCAATCGTAAGTCTTAGAGGAGTCGTGTCATATGTCGTTTTAAAGGTAATCGAGTTTACTTTCATTTAAAAATACTTTCAAGAGTTGGTTTTTATTAGAAGGATAAAAGAGTCCTTGATGAATAACAGAAGTTCGGTTTTGGTTAAATCCGTTTTCGCAAATTTTTTGTCAAACCAGAAAGGGGACGTTTCAGCAGATGGTTCTGTTCAAAGGAATAAGGAAATACTAGTCACAAAAGATTACTTACAACAGCCTGAAATTGATTACGGTGAGAAATTTGCTCCAGTTGCTCGAAGTGTCACAATCTGAGCAATCATCTTACTAGCAGGCTAGAAATGTTAGTTACTTTACCAACTCGACGTCAAGTCAGCGTTTCTCAATGGAGAACTTAAAGAATAAGTTTATGTGAACCAACCTCAAGGATTCGAGGTTGAAGGAAATGAAGAAAAAGTTTACAAGTTGAAGAAAGATCTTTACAGACTCAAGCAAGCACCAAGAGCATGGTATAGCTAGATCAATAGTTATTTTAAAGAAAAAGATTTTGATCAAAGCAGGAGCGAGCCAACCTTGTATGTTAAAAATCAAGGGACATATGACATTTTTAATGTAGCGCTCTATGTTGATGATCTTGTGTTCACGAGGAATAACAAGAAAAAGCTTGAAAATTCCAAGAATGAGATGATTCAAAAATACGAGATTAGTGATTTAGGTCTTCTAAATCATTTTCTCGGAATGGAATTATATCAAGATGATATAGGCATTTTTATTTGTCAAGAAATATATGTCGAGAAGATTTTGAAGAACTTTCACATGTCAGAATGCAAACCGAAGGATACTTCTTTGGTTGTCAACGAGAAGCTCATGAAAGAAGACATATCAAGTAAAGTGGACGCTACACTTTACTGAAGTTTGGTGGGGACATTGTTATATATCACAGCGATAAGGCCCAACATCATGTTTGCCGCACGTTTACTCTCAAGGTTCATGGACAATCCAAGTCAGATTCACTTGGGTGTTGGTAAAAGAATTGTAAGATATTTGTAGGGTTCGAAATATTATGGAATCAAGTTCGAAAAAAATGCTCTTATAAATTTGCATGGTTTTTGTGACCGTCATTAGGGAGGACGTACAAATGAAATGAAAAGTACATCTGGAATATTTTTTCACTTGGTTCAGGTGTGTTTAGTTAGTTCTCTAAGAAGCAACAAACAGTTGCACAATCATCAGCAGAGGCGGAGTACGTAATAGCAGATCTAGCCATATCACAAGAAATTTGGATACGAATAATTTTTTGAAGACATTGGAGAAAAGAAATTGAAGCCTACAACAATTTTATGCGATAACATATCCTCGATAGAAATTTCAAAGAACACGGTTCAGCATAGCCGCACAAAGCATATCGCTTTGAAACATCATTTTATTGGAAAAGCAATTAAAGAAGGAGAGGTGCAACTTGAATTTTGTGGAACAAATGATCAGCTAGCAGACATTTTCACAAAAGTACTTTCACGAGAAAAGTTTCAGCAGCTCAGACGAAAATTGGGAGTTCAGCCAAAGCACATTACGAGGATAATGTAAACTAATGTGTTTTACCAAACAAAGAAGAAATAAAAATGAATTTGAAAAGAAAAACCTAACTATTACGTTTGACAAAAGAATAGTTTGGGAAAGTTTTTGACATGTCTTTATGGTGAAACAAATTTTGTTTTGCTTCTATCAAAGTAAATCAACTACAAGAAGTTGCCATTGTTTTCATTTTGTAATAATGTACTACAGGAAGCCTATATAAAGGAACAAGTGTAGTAGAAATTACACCAGTTGCCTAAAAAATACATTTCAAGTTTTAAATAAAGAATTTTTGAGTGACTATTGTTTCATATTAAAAAGAGTTGTTATATACTTTGTCGTAGTAATATTATTTGAGAAATTTTTGTGAGAGTAACATCTCATATATCTAACAAAGACAGACATGACATACTCGAAAAAGTTACAAGTTTGATCAAACCTCATTAGGTACATATTTGAGAGTGGCAAAAGAAACATGTGGTGAAAATGTTCATGGGTTGGGATACCTCGGCTAGATCGTATACATTATTACACCCTAAAACCAGTTTTAAGCATATAATTACTAGAATGTCATTGGATAAGTTTGACTAAGACTTTTATATGTTTGGAGACTAAATATGATTGGCTAGTCAATATGTGTTTAAGTTGGAAGTCAAACTAAATAGTCAAATATATGTAATATGGTTTAGAAACTATTATGTGACCTAAATATAAAGAAATATGGCTCGAGGGACAAAATGTGTTAAGTGGCCAAACTTTCACCCACCTCCTAACTAAATAATTTCAAGGTTTACAAGAAGTTTAGAGTGTTGTGTGGGTGACGAAACAAGAGAAAAAGAGAGGGGAAAACAATAAGTTGTTGATGATCAAGTTATGAAGGCTTTAGGGTTTTAGTTCAAGAGTTAAGTTGCTAGCAATCTTTCTCCTCAAGTAACTAATCTCTAATAATTCAATTTATGGGTATTAAAGTTAGGGTTCTTGGAGTAATTTAGGGGTTTTGGGTAAAAGGATTTTTTAGATAAGCAATGATATTATGGGTTAAGATCCTTGAATGGGTAATTAGTGATTTTAGGGTTTTTCATCATATGATCAAGATATGATCATACGATGGTTAGATATGATGATGGGTATGTTCATGGGAATGTAAACCCTCTTTATTAAGTAATGGAATTGATAAGTATTATGTTAGAATAATCTTGTTTAGGAACCAAAAGGTGTGGTGTTGGCCTTATTGAAATTTAGCTTAGAATCAAGGTAAATAATTTGACTATAACAAGGTGTTATATTGAGTTTATCAAATTATATATTATGTATTATGTAATTATGTGTTATGTTTTATGTATTATGTGTTTGATTGTGAAAAGGAAATAGAAGGCTTTTGGTTTAGTATGCTTGGACTAACACTACTACAATTTTAGCTTCTGCTACCACATATGTGGTCTCTAAATTGCAAAAATGTGGTCGCAAAGACACTTCGTGACTACATGTGGTAGCAAAATGATGGACGCAATGATCCCGTCGCTATGTTTCATTGCGACCACAAAAAACAATGCATCTAGCGACCACCAGTGGGGCCCAGAAATATTCAACCCAAACTTTAGTCAGTTGGTCAAAACAGCGTAGCGACCACATATGTGGTCGCAAAGTATATAAATATAAATTGAATAATAAAGTTTATCGAGATACATTTTATTTAAATACAAAAAGTAATAATATTGATAATTATATGGCGACCATATATGTGGTCGAAAGGTATTTATATATTTTTTTCGTTTTGCTATTTATCATCAAAATAATCATTTTTCAAAATTAAGTTGCGACCACATATGTGGTCGCGAAATGAGTCTGTATGCCAAAAAAAAAAGAGCAGAAACTGCAGCTGCATTTACAGATTTTTTCGGATAAAATCTATCAAAACAGAACCTGTAAATGACCCGAAACCATGCTACAAAAGTGTTCAACTTCATCCATACATTTAGTCATTCCAAAACAATAAAACGAGGTCATAATATCCGCAAATAACTATCCAAATTAAGCTATTACTTAACACAATGATGTCAATACAAATAATATACTAAAGTCCCTATTCGTCATCATAATCATTATGGTAAGCGTCTACATATGATAAAACCTCATTAGCGTGTTCTTCATCTACGACACTGCAAAATGAGCACATGGAAAGTAAATACAAAATGCTAGTTATACATATACACAATACCAAAAGCATAATTTAGTTATTCCGACCAAAGAATGCTAAAATACCTAAACTACGAGACTAAGCCTAAACGGGCTCTCACAACAAATTGTTATACAAGATAATTTTTTGTGTGGATAAACACTTATCGGAATTAACAAAAAACATACAAAACCAAACGCGTATTTACTAACCAAAATTAAGCAAAAACATACTACTAACACTTAGCAAAATTTAAAAAAAAAAATAAATAAATAACCAAACACCTATTAGTAACCCGACTGACTGTCCGGCTGTCCCAACCGAAAGAGAGTGAAAGAGAAGAAGAGAGTTGGTGGTCGGCTGTAACCCCGACAACGACGGACGTTGGTCGGCTGTGGTCCTGGCAGCGGTGGTCGACGGTGATGCTAACCAAATTACCCTTTAATATATTTTGTATTTAATATTTTCTTAAACAAAATAAAATAATAAACATAGAAAAATTAAGTCTTTAAAATAATTAAGCTTTTAAAATGCTTCGCGACCACATTTGTGGTCGCTAACTAATTAAGCCTTTAAAATATATTATGTTTAGTCTTTTTTATACTTTTTTAAACAAACAAATGAAAAAGGCTTTATTATTTAGAGACCACATATGTGGTCGCGATGTAATTTATACATTAAATGTTTTTATCTATACTTTTTTTTTATTTTTTAAAATAATTAAAAGTATTTGATAAAAAATTAAATGATTTTTAGTAAATATATTAAAGTAGCGACCACAAATGTGGTCGCGATGTATTTTACACATTAAAACTGCTTTCGTCTGAATTTTCTTGGATTAAGTTTTAACAAATAAAAGTGAAAAAAATGTAGCGACCACATTTGTGGTCGCCAAGTCTTTGTGGTCAAGGATATGTTATTTGACGGAAAACTGCGTTGAAAATGTGCGCCCCATGCATTACTTAGAGACCACATAAGTGGTCACCAAATTTTCCGGTCGCAGAAAGTTGGAATTGTAGTAGTGTAAGTTTAGAATGAGGCTTCTTGGTTGAAACTAGCTAGGATGTGGTTTTCCTAGTTGTTATACTAGTGAAGGTATGTGGAACTTATGTTGATATGGATGCATGCAAGTGGTAGTGTGATTTAGTCTTCTGGAGTAGTAAGTAAAGTATACGATGCAAGAATGTTTAAATGATGTGTAATAGCTTGTTATGTCTATTACTTACTATAAGCGTAATGTTTACGGTTTAGTTGCTAACCATTTTTGTAAGTTAAAGTGAAGCAAGGACGGTCTTGGTTATAAGACCAGGATTGGAAGTAAATAAATGGAAGCATAGTAATTATGCGTATGAATGTGGTCGTAAATATCGTGCTCTTCAAGTTACACCCCCAACGAGTTGTTGTGTTATAATGTCTTGTAAAGGTTAAGTCTTGTGGAATTCTTTTTATGGTTTAAAAGTCAAATTTGCATAAATTGAAGCGGGTTGTAATGTTATAAATAAGTCTTTTAATTGTAAGGCGTGTTTGGCATAGCTATGTAAATACGTTTCCGCTCATTTTTATGCCTTGCCAAAGTGCAGAAATGATATTTGGTATATATTTAGTAATTTTGTAAAGTTTTATGCTTTATCGAGTCTTGTAAGTCGAGTTTCAGAAAAATAAGCAAATAGCCGGAATTGGGCAGGTCTAGGGCAAAATAGCCGCCGACTGTTTTGCGTCAGAACCCAAATGGCCGTCGGCCATTTGGTTGTTAGTTTTCGGCAATTTTCTAAAAATCATATTAAATTAAACGTAGCTCTATTTGGGAGCCACCTATCATTGGAAAGATAATTGAGTCTACTTTCTTATATAAATATTTTCAGAAGCTGGTTTTGATAGAGGTGGCAAAATGGTTGGGTTGGGTTGGGTTGGGTCTTGGGTCTTAGATGGGTATGGGTCTATATGGGTATGGGTCTAGATGGGTCACTTGGAAGGATGGGTCTAGATGGGTATGAGTATAAATGGGTAAGAGTCGGGTCGGGTCGGGTTTTTTTGGGTTTTGCTAGTTTTTTTTGTTTCATCATGGAACATAATAATTAATTATTGTAAATAATAATTAATTATTGCAAATAAAGACAAAAAGTATTCAATATCCATTTTTTTACGTTTTCATCAGTTTTTATACGTTTTCGTCCGTTTTTACACGTTTTCGTCTGTTTTTTTACGTTTTTGTCCGTTTTTACACGCTTTCGTCTGTTTTGTTAAGTTTTTGCCTGTTTTCACACGTTTTCGTCCGTTTTTTTCGTTTTTACTCGTTTTTCTCCGTTTTTACTCGTTTTCGTCTGTTTTTTTTACGTTTTCGCCGCCATTTTACCCTTTTTACGTTTTTGTCCGTTTTCGTCCGTTTTTTTACGTCCGTTTTACACTTATTCGTCCATTTTACACGTTTCGTCAATTTTTAACGTTTTAGTTTGTTTTTTTACGTTTTCGTCAGTTTTTATACGTTTTCGTCCGTTTTTTTACCTTTTCGCCCCTTTTTCACGTTTTCGTCCGTCTTTTTACGTTTTTGTCCAGTTTACGTTTTCGTCGTTTTAACGTTTTTACGATTTCATCGTTTTTACCTTTTTTTACGTTTATCCGTTTTACGTTTCGGCCGGTTTTTTTTTAATCTTTTTGCCTGTTATCACACTTTTTCGTCCGTTTTTGTTAATTTTTACACGTTTTCGTCCATTTTTTGTCCGTGTTTAACGTAAATAACGGACAAAGACATAAAAAAAACGGACGAAAACGGACAAAGACATAAAAAACGTCAAATATGGACAAAACGTGTAAAAACGGATAAAAACGTAAAATAACCTGACGAAAACGGACAAAAACGTGGAAAAACAGACAAAATCGTGTAAAAACGGACAAAATCGTAAAAAATAGACGAAAACGTGAAAAAACGGGCGAAAACGTAAAAAAACGTAAAAACGGACAAAACGTAAAAAACGGACAAAACGTAAAAACGTCTGAAAAAAACCGGAAAAACGTCGAAAACGCCTAAAAACGACAAAAACGTAACAAAATAGACAACGTGATAAATGGGCTAAAACGTAAAAAAAGAAAAACGACAAAAAACAAAAACGAAAAAACGTCCGCGAAAATGGACAAAAACGTAAAAAATCCAAAAAATGGGCAAAAACGTCAAAATTGTCAAAAAAAACGGAAAACGTAAAAAAACGTGAAAAACGGCAAAATCGTAAAAAATAGACGAAAACGGAAAACAAAAACTTAAAAACGGAAAAACGCGGTAAAACGGATAAGAACGTGAAAACGGACAAAACGTGTAAAAAACGTAAAAAAACGGACGAAAACGGACAAAAACGTAAAAAAATAGGACGAAAACGGGCAAAAAAAGTAAAATTGTCAAAAAACGGACGAAAACGTAAAAAACAGACGAAATCGTGTAAAAACGGACAAAATCGTAAAAAATAGACGAAAACGTGAAAAAACATGCGAAAACGTAAAAAAACAGACGAAAACGGACAAAAACGTAAAAAAACAGTAGAAAACGTGTAAAACGGACAAAAACGTAAAAAACAGATGAAAACGTGTAAAAACGGACAAAAATGTAAAAAACCGTTAAAAAACGGAGAAAAACGGACGAAAATGATAAAATTATATTGTGAGTGATTTTTATAATTTTAGTTAACAATCAACTTAAACCATGTAAATATTGTACTAGACCCATGTGGTTATATTATTAGACCCAACTAGACTCATCAATATTAATTAATTAAAATAAACTATACCCAACTAGACTAATCTATTAAAATAAACTAAACCCATTTAGACTCATCTCATTAAAAAAATTTACCCAACTAGACCCAAATTTAACCATTGGGTCTTAAATTACCTCTAGGTTTTGAATAAAAAAATATATCAGGATACTTGATTTATAACAGAATGTCAGTTTTGGTTATACCGTTTGTGCAAAAGAATTTTGTCGAGTCAGGAAATGGGTGTTTCATACATCATATCAGAGTAATCACTCGCCTTATTCAAATGATCTGAACGATAAAACCTTGCCCGTTTTTTAAACATGAAAACAAAAGATTAAAATCCTAATTAATACTCTATTCATTAATTAAATATATCTTATTTTTCCCACGCCTGCCGTCCAACTTCACATATATAAACATCTCATCAATCTTCACTTATTTCAATTTTCATCAAAATTATTAAATCATGCTTCCATTGGTTCACTTTGTGTTAGTGGTTTTATCCGCCGGAATACTCCTTCTCCTCTTATTTTACTTTTTCTACCACCCTAAACCACCAAACCCTATAACCGGACCAAATAATAATGAAAACAGTATATCCAACAGCAAAAGACAAACAAACACCAACGTTAATGTTTCACGAAAACTCTTTAGTTGGTCAGACAACCCTTCTTTGATAACGGATGCAGTAGAGAATGGTTGGTCACGTTTCGCTTTTACTGACTTCATTTCTTCGTCGTCAGTAAGATCAAAACGTTTCTTACTAGGTTCATGCGCTGGAGACGTCACAGGAGTTGAGGATGACGTTGTGGAGATTAGTTGGGATGTTTGTCAAGGATCAAGTGATTTCATGCAAAAGATTAGGTTAAATACGGGGTTAAATAAAATCGTGAAGTCTATGAGCTTAACAATGACAGCTGCTTCGGTTATTAAAGCTGCGTTACCACTGCCCGGTCCCACATTAGGAAACTCGTCCCCGTTTCCTCAAGAGGCGTATTTTGAGATCACGATGTTGTCGAATTATGAATGTGAAAATGGAAGTGATCTTAATGGTAAAAGAAGGTTGAATATTGGAGAAGGGGAGAATATTAAGTTGATACCAGAGAATGGTGTAGTGAATGTGAAGGGTGTGCATGGTAATTATGAAGAGCTGAAGGGTCAAAATTGTGCAAAAGATATAATTGAGGGTAAAACTGAAGTGAGTATTATGTTGTCCGTGGGACTGACCGGTGTTGGTTCTCTCCCGGCAAGACTTCCCGGAAGTTATCCGGGATCAGTTGGGTTTAATTCCGATGGGTCTATATACTTGGATGGTATGTTTTTATTTCATTGTCTTTTTGACCTGTCATAGAGTCAATATCTACCTATTATGGCTATTCTTTGACATAAAAGAGACAAAAATAAAGGGTTAACATAACAGTCAATAATTAGACTTTTGCATGTAATACTGAATAGGATTTGATTTTGATTCTGGCCACAACAAATATGTTAAATAACATGGTTTAAAAGGTCAGGACAAAACTTATACGGAGTACTATTTTATATTGTGAAGTATGTCCCCACTTTTTATAAGGTGTGAACAAGTTTTGTAATCATTATAATATGATATTGTGTATTAGAACATTTGTCATTATTAGATATGCTTAGACTAGTTTATGGTATAGTAGTAATTAATTAAATCATACATATATATAAAATATATGTCTAGTCTTTGTATTTGGAACATACTAGCTGGCCAACTCCTTTAAACATTTTTTTAAGATACAGGTTTCATATTACTGTAGTTATCAGTAGCATACGTAAGATAAGAATATTTAGTTGAGACCACTAATTTTGTTTCATTTATAATGAGTTTGGAACAATAAAATATAACCAAAAGCAAGAAGGGTCGGTCCACCTAACGACATGAGACCCACAAATACAACTTTTTTTACTTCAAGTATTTTAATACTTAGAAAGGGTAGAATCCCATACTATTTTATGTGTACTTTTGTATATGTTTTTGCGTAGTTTGTTCAATTTAGGAAATTTAAGTTTCATTTCATAAATTAATAAAAGTTGTTTTTTTACTATTCACTGAACTTGTTCAATTTTGTGTAGTTAGTTCAATTTTGCATATTTAGTCTAAGAAAATCTAAAAATAAAAACGTCTATGTCGTTCACTTGTGATTATGAAAACAGACCTTAAGTTAAATTTAGGGATTGTCCTGTAATGAGATTACATAAACGACCCTACTGCTCACTTGCCTTGCAAAAACAATCTTAAAAAGATAACAAAATTGTCTTACCGCTACTTGCAATTATAGAAACTGTTCCTAAGTTAATTTAAAGATTGTTTAACGAATGATTAGATAAATAGTCCCTGTAGTAAAATACTACGTATTGTTTCCATTAATGCTCCCTCATTTAAATCTAGTCAATGTTCGTGTAATAAAAAGAGTATATAAAAATAGTTCATGTTTGTTACCTTACTTTACAAAAAACGCTAGTTCGAAATTTAGCACAAATATATATATATATATATATATATATATATATATATATATATATATATATATATATCACAAAACTTTTAACTTTGTATGATTTATAGCTAAATTGATCTTTTTGAAATATAAGTAGACAGACAGTCTCATAATGTGTCTGTTTACTATCATGTAAATAGTTTCCTTGCAAATACAAGGACAAATATACAAATATCAACATGTTTTGCGTCTTGTTTTGTTTCAATATGATTGTAACGTCTTAAAGAAAGATCTTTACTGTTTTTTTTCCTTTAAAAATAGCATGCACTATGATCACTTCTTTTATTACTAAATGGTACGCGTACTTGTTCTGATGTGGTCAATTTGGATTAATTACTTAGGTGTATGACTTTGTTTGATGCTAATGGTGATGATTATGCAGGAATTAAATTAGCAACTGAATCAGAAATCGAAAGATGGGAAAAAAGCGAGAAGGTGATTGGTTGTGGCTACACCCCAAGCCAGAGAAAAGTTTTCTTCACACTTGATTCCAAACTGGTTCATGAAATCATTTGTAAGGAAGAGGAATACGGGACTCCACTTTATCCAACTATAGCAGCGAATAGTGATGTTACGGTACTAGTAAATTTTGGGCAAAGTACCTTCAAATACGAACCAGCAAATTCGCAACGAACTCAAAATCCTTGCTTCATTGGACCGACGGCAAACTCTTCATACGAAGATAGCAAAGAGCTTTTCTCAATGGGAAGAATAGATTCACAATGGTTAAATCAATCCATAACAAGAGGTGCACAATATAACATCAATGTTAATAAAGGAAAAACAAAAGATTATGACGAAGCTTCTGAAGCCGATTTGTTTGAAATCGTGATAGACGGCAATAGCTGCATAAAATCACCAAATAACATGTAATATTATAACTTTTTGATGGATTTAATTTGTTGTTGGCCAAGTATATAAGAAAAAATCGTTGATCGATGAAATATGGTATGAGCTATTTTAGATGAGAATATTTTTGCTCAAAATGTTCATTCTGGATGTAGTTATTTTAAGATGTTGATTGTAAAACTACCTGAGATGATTGATTTTAACATAAGTTGAGGCTAATTATAAGCATTTTGTACCCTATGATGTGTAGAAGTACAAAGTCTTGATGATTACTATACCCAGATAATAATATTTGACAATGTCACTTATTTACGCCAATCCTGGTATTATACCCTTATTATGTGTCCGATTCATATATTGTTTATATATATTGTCAGGAATTGTCACTATATTAGAACGAGGGGAAGGTGCCCGCCGCGTTGCGGCGGGGGTTTTCGAGATAGTTTTGTGGCATAATGGTATAATTTTATACTAATTTTATAGTGGTTGTCGATGCAGCTGTTTACGAAGAGTGTTTACGTTCGTAGTTGTTGGCGAGCGTGTTCTTTTTATAAACGAGGATGGCTGCGAGCCGCCGCAACCATTCGTTTGTACTTGTGTCATGTTTTCTGTAATGTTGCAGCATCTTTACGCGTTTGGTTGATGCATAAATGGGGTGTTTGGTTTGCGAAATTTTCTAGTGATCTCCGTTAGTAACCTACAAAAAGGATGACATGACTATAGTTCAACTTATACCATCTAAATAAACGTGGAACGATACTTTTGATCCTATTTATTTACTTCTCAATGTCGTTATAAAGGTATTTATGTCCGTCTCGACCGGTTGCTACTTTGCCCATCCTTGGAATCATAACATACCACCTTAAATTTGTTAAAATCCAAACCTAATAGGCGACGGACCAACACGTTGAACAGAAAACCTCATTTTTGCCATTGTCATCAAAAAATTCGAACTCTTCCTTTCAGTTTTTTTTGTCTTAATTAGCACAATTAACGTAATCAATTACACAAACCCTAATTTAGCAAAGAAAAAAAGGTACCAAATATTTAATATTTAATAAATCAATTTTCCCCCAACATTAAAAAACAAAAACCGAATCTAATAAAAGCACATACCTGCGGTTTTTCCTGGGCATCTTGAAACCGAATGATCAACATGGACGAATATGTAATTTTGTTTGGTTTTATATTGTTTTATGTGTTTTGATAAACCGGGAGCTTCGAGAGAGTTTCCAGCAAAATCTATGTCGGTTATTATAAATGGATGGAAGACCAATGGCTTGCAAATTATTTGGTAACCGACCTTTCTAGATAAATATTACCGATATATGATAGTAAACCAATGGATCGGGTATTAATTTTGTGGATTATTTGGGTCACGCAAAAAGGCTAACAACCTAGGCCTTATTTTTGGCAGACCACAATGACCAGGCCAAAGAGCCCAAAAAAATTGGCGGGAAAAGCCCACAGTGAAACGACGGCGTATTAGCTGTTAAATTATATATATAGTAATGCACCTCGATTCATTGCTTAATGGGCTTAAGCTAATACTCTGATGAGCCATTAGCTAAAAACATGTTACAAATATTCAATCAAGTAGCTTTCATCATTTTGGGCCTCAATCCAGTATACACTCTCTTTGTAAGAGAGATAGATATATTTTATTGATTGATTGATTTCTTTCATAATACATGATTACATGCCAATTATATACCATAAGTCCGTATATTCTAGATATGGACTAATATGGGCTTGGGCCCGTACAATGATGTACATTGAAATATTTGTCACGGTATACATTGAAATGTAAGCTAGCTGGAAGATTATAATGAATGTATATGATGTGTTAAGAGTTTGTCATATTCAAAAAAGAAAAGGAAAGGAAATGTTATAGTGTGTTGTGCATGATTGTGTTTGTTGTGAGCTAAGAATAGATTTGTACATGATGGAATCAGAACACAATTTGATCAGTTCTATTTATAAAAAATTATATGAAACAAAGATATATATATATATTTTTTTTTAGATCAGATGCATTTAAGAAAAAATTGAGATTTTTTACAAAAATTTACAATACATCACAAAATTCTATGGGTGTTCCGAGAGACCCGAAACACACCCTTGTTCCGTCCCTGATTGGGTTGATTATATTTACATATAAACATTGACAAAAAATTTAGTTTTACTTTAAGAATGTATGGCCAAAATGAAATGAAAAAAAAAAATAAAAAAAAATAAAATTAGGGGATAAGTAACAAGTGAGATTGGGATTGATGTGAATGTGGGAGCATGTGATCAAAAGTACCACATGGGCTTTCCGATATATAAAGCATTGGGGTGGTGTAGGGTAAGATGTCAGAGAACTTGTTGAAGAATGACAATGTAAAATGTTAGACTAATGTTAACAGGCGTTGCTTAATGACCACAATCCCACAAAAGCAATGCCCCATTAGCTTATCTCAAAGTGACGCGTCGCCAAGCAATCATTTTAAAGTTTCGGTTGCTCAGTCGATCGAAATATTTGAAACATTTTTTTTTTCTTTTTTCTTATTTATTTATTTATTTATTTTTAATATGGAATATGTTTTTTGTTGTTGTTGCGGTCGTCTTATTAGCAAATTGTGATTGAAGTGGAGTTATAGAGAGAAAAAGCTGATGTGACACTCAAGTGACTAGGTTGCTTTTGTTGAAATATGGTTGCCACTAGCAGTAGTCTTAGGCTGGCTCCAATAGACGATGACGATCGATTGAAACGATCGATCCACAATCGATAGCCCTATTGTGGGTGAAGTCGATCGGCCCAAATCACACCCAAATCAATCCCCAGAACGATCGAGTTAATATTCACACTTGTGATAAACTAGAAGGGGGGTTGAATAGTTTTGCCAATTAAAACTTCCTTTTAATCTATTTAGATCGACTTATGTCAATCTATTTGGATGTGTGTGTTGCATGTTGATAAACAAGCATATAAAGGTAAGTAATTAAAAGATAAGAGTAAGAAGCACAAAACCACAACGCGAGTATTTATAGTGGTTCGGCTACAAGGACACCTTCCTTGCCCTACTCCACTCCCCGAGTCACCTACTCGAGAGTTCGTAAACACTGCACCAATCTTCTTATGGCGGAGAAGCCTTCACAACGTCGCCTACCCTTTTTCTGGTGCTAGGCTAACCACCGGGTTCTTTCACTCCAAGGTGAACCACACCTATACAACGTCGCCTACCCTTTATAAGGTACTAGGCTAAGTACCTAGTTCTTTCACTCCAAGGTGAACTACACCTTCACAACGTCGCCTACCCTTTATTAGGTACTAGGCTAAGCACCTAGTTCCATTGCAATGGAGGAACTACTACCACACCACACCAACGACTAATCCCAAAGGAGATCTACTCCTTTACAACATCATCAAGGATATCAATATCCTTGGATCTAATACTAGTCTATCTTGTACATCGAAACACACCATATCGAATGTACATCTAAGGCACCTTTCACTAATGCCTTTGACTAGATCTTCAAGACACCTTTCACTAATGTCTTGTGTCTTGACTTCTAAGCACCTTTCACAAATGCTTCTAGTCTTGACTTCTAAACACCTTTCACTAATGCTTCTAGTCTTGACTTCTAAGCACCTACCACAAGTGCTTATGATATGGACGATAGACACCCTTCACTAATATCTTCGTCTTGACACTTGATACATCTTTCACTAATGTCTTCAATACTACACTTCTTTGAAGAAAGAAAGGAATCATCTACAAGAAGACTTCAGTAGCTTTGATGATGAGGAAGCATGACAACTCATGGACTTGAGTTTGCTTGACTTCAAAGGTGGTGATCTTTCCTTTAAGAGGAACCTAAAAGATCACACAAAAACAAAACTACAAACATAGATCTCTTGGATCTGAGGTTAGTGAGTTTTAAACTCAGGGAGAAAGTGTGTTAAAAAGGGGTGAGAAATAATGAAGAAATAGCTCACTATTTATAGAAGAAAAAATCTATTGTTCCCCGGATCCCACAGATCCCTCCCACTTGGGATCCGTCTAGCGTAAAGCTAGGGATCCGTAGGACGCTCCCTTTTACCCATGGATATTTTGGTTATGGGTCATGGGTCATTGGTTGAATCATGGATCTTTAGCTAGATACAATGTATCTTTGAGTGCAATGCACTTGGTCACTTGGGTATGGGTTGATCCATGGGTTATGAATATTATCCATGTATGATATAAGCATGATGTCATGCAATGGGTTATGGGTCAAGCTCCATTGGTCATGGGCTTTGGGTTATGGGCTTTGGGTTGTACCCAACTACATTCAATGTATTTGCCCAATGGGTTATGATACTTAAGTTTTTACCCATTTATATTACCCAATATTCTACATACTAGTTATGTGTATATTTTACCCAAATATGTAAACACTAGTTGTTGTACATATGTAATATTAAATCATAAAATCACTTATACTTGTTTTAGTGTTTTATGTGAAAATGTGAATATGTTAGAAACTATTAGTTCAAACCATTTACGTATTTTATTTGTTTCGTTAAAATGATTTTACGTTTGTTATCGACAAAACATTAGAAGATCATAAAATATAAATAAACGTTTTTACGGCTTATTTGTATTAACGATCTCCCCCTTTTTGTTGATGACAAAACATAAAAAATATTTTAAGGAAAAGCTAAAATTCGTAAAAGTTTGAATTTGTAGTTTTACTTTCTTCTCCCCCTTTTTGTCGAAACAAAAAGAGCTTCGAAAGAAAGCAACACATTGTTTTTAAGAAAAACATGTGAAAGAAAAGAAAATAGAGAGCAAGTAACGGGAAAGGATCTCGTCTTTACTCCCCCTTGACGAGTCCATCCCTATGTAATGGCGTCAAGTAAGTAATACTAATCTAGTTTTTTTGCAAATAAGTTTGCAAAAGATTTCGTCTACGTGACGAATGTGCTCCCCCTTGATGATTGCAATATTCCAAGGGAATGTAACGAAATGTAAACCTAATATTGCAAGTAATTTGCAATGTATTGCTTTGACATAAAGCTCCCCTAGCTTTAGGATGTCAAAGTCTTCATGTGTAAATTGAATAACTACAAAACAAAGGTTAGACAACAAGTATAATTCACAATTTCCTGCAAATGTGGTCCAAGTTAGTAGAAAATAGTTTTCTGTCTCACGGATCCCACATTTCCCTCTTAATAGGGATCCGTCTAGGCTATTCTGAGGGATCCGTATTAGCTGATGATTAATTTCAGCAAAGGTGATATAACAAGTAATATTATCACAAAAATGAGATGTGAATACAATGTAATCATATGCTCAGAAATATAACAAGTAGCATGTAATTTCATTTAGTAAAACTAGAGTTATGATATACATGACTCTAAAAACTAAGAAAATACATGACTAGGAATTTCTAGACCAACTATCGCTTGAAGCTAGGACACCACTAAAATCTTCTAGCTCAAGTTTTGTTTAGGTTTAATCTCGTCGAAACGTTCGAGGAGATGATAGAACATGAAACGTTGGTCTTCTCGTACTTCATGTATCAAAATTTCAACATGTTGACAATGATAGCAATCTTTATCATGGCTAGGTAGTGGTGGTGGAAGAAATGAAATGGCTTGATGCGAAGGATCAAGTGAAGCGGCTTGTGGAGCTTCAAATGATGGAGGGATTGGTGGAGGCGCATTTGAGAATGGCTCGACCAAGAATGATGGTGGTGGTAGAGAAGTGTCAACTTCCATATGGTCGGTTGGTTGACTTTGATGATTTCTCATAATCCAAATGGGATTATATGATGGAAACAGCGAAAAGGAAGCCGGAGCAAGTGTTGACTCAACACCTTGATTTTGTACCATTATTCCTCCTAATGAGGAGAATGTTGTCGGCGGAGGCGGATGAGACGGCCTTGGAGGAAAATCCTCTAAATTGTAGAGGTGTGGTGATGATAGTGGAGATGTAAAAGAGATAGCTCTAGGAACCAATGGTGATGGTTTAGTGGAGATGATATTGTTTGGCCTAGGAGGTATGGTGGTGTTTGGCATAGGTAGTTTTGTGGGTACTATCCTTTTAGGAATTGGCTTGATTGGTTGAGGAAAGATCCTATCATTTGTTGGCTTGACCGGAGATGATTAAGTTGAAGAGATTTCGTGTATAACACGAGCCTTTTTCATGGGTGGTTCTTTGGTGGATAAATTACTACTTGTGGTTTTCCTCATGATGAGATGATTTCAAGAGGTTTGTAAGGGTTTCTAAAGTGCTGAAAGTTAGGATGAAGGTGATGACTATGGAGGTCCTAACAAAGTGGTTTATAAACCAATAGATTTGGCAAGTGCATTTAAGCCTTAAGCCACTAGGATTCTTTGGAATGTGATGATTAACATGCACAAGAGTCAACTTCAGAATTTGTACTGATCTAGGAACTCATTTAAGATGAGATGGAGTGCTTGAGTTAGAAAGATGAGTTGAAATGATTGTTTTATCAAGATTTGACATAAACTGTCATCCGGATCCTACGGTTCCCTCCTCAAAGGGATCCGTCTAGGCTAATCCTAGGGATCCGGCTTTCAGCAGCAATGAAAGAGTGGAAATGATGTTTCTAAGATCTAAGATCTATATCATCTTGAGTGTTTCAGTCCTCCTAAGTGCCTTAAATGAAGGGGTGCTTAAGTACTTGAAGGTAATGAGTGATGTAGCTAATGATTGTCTTTTATGGAAGGATTTGGAACTTTCATGAGTACCAATGGATGAGCAAGGATGACACTAAAGATGAGAGTGTCAATTGAAGCTAAATGATCCTAGAGATCAGTTTGTGACTTAGGATAGTGTTTTGGAAAATATCCTAGAAGCTTTGAGATGGAAAAACTAGAATTTGATCAACTTTGATCAATTTTGAGGTAAGGATGATTTATGATCAATTTTGCCATAATCGAAAGATTTCTAAGGCTAAATGTGAGGGATCAAGTGAAAATCGAAGTGTGAGTTTAAGAGCGGAAGAGTAATGGATTAAAAATGAAACGATAGATCTACAAGCGTCTTAGAGTGTGATCTAGGTGAGTTATGTGTGAGTAGGAAGGATCTACCTATCTTGATAAGGACTTAATTTGCCTTAAGACACTATGTTTAGCTTAGTGTGAGATGTTCTAAAGATATGTTTGAAATATAATGCTTGCAATTGCATTTTCTGTTTGCCGGATCCCACGGTTCCCTAAGTGTAGGGATCCGTCTAGCACAAACTTTGGGATCCGCCCATCTGCTCAGCAGAACCTTTACTAAAGGTATGCAATGATCTTGACAATGCATTATATCCTAAGGTTAGTTTAAAAGGAGTTCTAATACTAGGATATCAAATGTAAGATGTTTTATTTCATAAAAGAAATTGGATTACATTGATAAAGCACGAGTAGAAATGGATTGATCCTATTTTGAGATACTACTAGGTTCCTTGAGTGTTTTCGCTAGAAGGATCATTACGTGATTGATGAGTGTTGGTGGAATCAAGAATGAAGAAAGTCTTCATGAGAGATATGTTTAGCGGTTCCATCATCTTGTTCACAAGTACGTACGACGGACTTTGAAATTGAGGATGGAAGTGCATAACGTTGTGATAGAGGCGTGTCAAGAACATTCCATAAGGGATGAGTTTATTCTTGGAGCCTTGAAGATTTACAATTCGCCTTGCGAAGAAGTAGGCGAGATTGTATTGTTGTTGTGTTAGCAAACAGTACAACATGTGAGCACAACAAGCGGGAAGGATTTCTCGATTTCCCCTAAGACTCCAAACATTCTCACGTAGGATGAGTGCAAGAGGCTTGTACTCTTCTCGGATGTCCCGTGTGAAGATAATGTTTGGATCGGAGTAATATGGTCGAGGTTTGCATATTATGCGATTTAAATCTTCCGGGGAGGGTATATGTGAACAATATGGACTATTTTCTTCACGAAAGTTGAAGAGAGAATCAAAAGACCAATCTTTGGTGAAGGCACATTGTCCATGATTTGGAATCCGGAGGATGTGAGCAAAATTCCCAAGGGTTAAAGTAAACTTTTGGTTTTTGATATAAAACCAAAGAGATAGAGAGCGATCCTCGTTACGAACGAGTTCAACTTGACGGAAGAATTCCATTATGAACCTTGGACATATCTTCTCGTTGATTTCAAGAAGACATTCTAGTCCTATGGCTTGGAAGGAGGTATTGATACCTTCTTCGAATTGTAGAGAGGTGTCTACAATACGTCCTTCGTGGAAGTGACGGTTTTCGAGATTATTGAACCCACGGACATGATTGCCAGGTGTGTTGGGTTCAAGGGAGATGTTCGGAGTGTAGACGCTAGTGAGTGAAAAATCAAACTCATATTCATGCATTATAGTTGAACCTATAGAAATGATGAGTTAATAAAAAATGATCTTTGTGGTCAACCTATGATTATCTAACGTTTTTATTAGATTTTTATTAACAATGGTTTTTAACAAGAAAGACACTTAACTCACTTATGGTTTTGACATACTAGTGGAGTATTACTTTTAGAAGAAAAGTGGTTTTTAATTTGCATGAAAAACTGTTTTCCAGTAGGACGGATCCCACGGTTCCTTTACAAAAGGAATCCGGATAGTATATCTTCCGGGATCCGTGGATCTGTAGTAACAGAAACAGATTTAATAAAACATAGGTTTTACAGTTTTATACCACGAAATGTATTTTACCCTACATTTTCTTTTAGTATGCATACATGACTTCTAATGTATCATGAAAGAATATGAAGCATATAAATCAAAAGAAATGAAAAACACATTATGATGATAATAACCTAGATAAACTAGACTATTAATAATATTTTATTTTAATGCTAAGAATGATACAAAGGATTGGGTATATAACCCCGATGTAGATTAACAACACAAAGTAAATATCTCCGTATGTGAACTTCATCATAGGGAACACAAGTGCGATGAGTGTTAAGACGATGAGCACGAAGGCGTTGTAAACCATGTTGAAGATGATTCTTCTTGGTTTTGGTTTAGATGAAGTGGAGAGGAAGATGAAGTTTTGAGTGAGAGGGAATTTTTGAAATTGGAAAATTTGAAAAAGTGAGGGTTTCATAAAGTGGGCATCGAGTGGATGATTTATAGGAAAAGAGGAATTTTTGATATTTGTGTTTTGTTTTATTATTGGATGACAAAAAAAAATTAACACGTATGTGTGAAAAAGGCTTCCTAATGAAGCTTCATGTAATACATGTATAAGCACAAAAGATGATCATATAAATACCTAAATAGGCATACTTAATTATCAAGCAAAATAAAAAGAAAGTCATACCTCTAGGGCACTTAGGAATGTCTTTACAAATGACACAATAGATATCACTTAGACGATTCTCACTCCTTTGCGTTTAAGATACCTTCTTAAGGAAGGTATTCTTGTTACCAAGCGATTCCTATAGCTTGGTGGGTATGAGCTTTGACTAACCAACATGACAAAGAAGATTAGTGCAATTAAATGAAACAAGAAAAAAAATGTTGTTATCAAATCAACATCCAAACATATAGTTTTAAAAGACATGGTGTTTGTTTTTATGAAAAACCTTCTTTGTAGTTTTCAATTAACCATGGATCGTATCAAGTTTTTAAAGTACAATATACTTCAAGAAACTTGGTAACGAAGCTCTGATGCCAATTGTGAAAAACTAGAATGGGGGGTTGAATAGTTTTGCCAATTAAAACTTTCTTTTAATCTATTTAGATCGACTTATGTCAATCTATTTGGATGTGTGTGTTGGATGTTGATAAACAAGCATATAAAGGTAAGTAATGAAAAGATAAGAGTAAGAAGCACAAAACCACAACGCGAGTATTTATAGTGGTTCGGCTACAAGGACACCTTCCTTTCCCTACTCCACTCCCCGAGTCACCTACTCGAGAGTTCGTAAACACTACACCAATCTCCTTATGGCGGAGAAGCCTTCACAACGTCGCCTACCCTTTTTCCGGTGCTAGGCTAACCACCGGGTTCTTTCACTCCAAGGTGAACCACACCTACACAATGTCGCCTACCCTTTATAAGGTACTAGGCTAAGTACCTAGTTCTTTCACTCCAAGGTGAACTACACCTTCACAACGTCACCTACCCTTTATTAGGTACTAGGCTAAGCACCTAGTTCCATTGCAATGGAGGAACTACTACCACACTACACCAACGACTAATCCCAAAGGAGATCTACTCCTTTACAACATCATCAAGGATATCAATATCCTTGGATCTAATACTAGTCTATCTTATACATCGAAACACACCATATCGAATGTACATCTAAGGCACCTTTCACTAATGCCTTTGACTAGATCTTCAAGACACTTTCACTAATGTCTTGTGTCTTGACTTCTAAGCACCTTTCACAAATGCTTCTAGTCTTGACTTCTAAGCACCTTTCACTAATGCTTCTAGTCTTGACTTCTAAGCACCTACCACAAGTGCTTATGATATGGACGATAGATACCCTTCACTAATATCTTCGTCTTGACACTTGAGACATCTTTCACTAATGTCTTCAACACTACACTTCTTTGAAGAAAGAAAGGAATCATCAACAAGAAGACTTCAGTAGCCTTGATGATGAGGAAGCATGACAACTCATGGACTTGAGTTTGCTTGACTTCAAAGGTGGTGATCTTTCCTTTAAGAGGAACCTAAAAGATCACACAAAAACAAAACTACAAACATAGATCTCTTGGATCTGAGGTTAGTGAGTTTTAAACTCAGGGAGAAAGTGTGTTAGAAAGGGGTGAGAAATAATGAAGAAATAGCTCACTATTTATAGAAGAAAAAATCTACTGTTCTCCCGATCCCACGGATCCCTCCCACTTGGGATCCGTCTAGCGTAAAGCTAGGGATCCGTGGGACGCTCCCTTTTACCCATGGGTATTTTGGTTATGGGTCATGGGTCATGGGTTGAACCATGGATCTTTAGCTAGATGCAATGTATCTTTGAGTGCAATGCACTTGGTCACTTGGGTATGGGTTGATCCATGGGTTATGAATATTATCCATGTATGATATAAGCATGATGTCATGCAATGGGTTATGGGTCAAGCTTCTTGGGTCATGGGCTTTAGGTTGTACCCAACTACATTCAATGTATTTGCCCAATGGGTTATGATACTTAAGTTTCTACCCATTTATATTACCCAATATACTGCATACTAGTTATGTGTATATTTTACCCAAATATGTAAACACTAGTTGTTGTACATATGTAATATTAAATCATAAAATCACTTATACTTATTTTAGTGTTTTATGTGAAAATGTGAATATGTTAGAAACTATTATGTTCAAACCATTTACGTATTGTATTTGTTTCGTTAAAATGATTTTACGTTTGTTATCGACAAAACATTAGAAGATCGTAAAATATAAATAAACGTTTTTACGGCTTATTTGTATTAACAACACTTTAAAACAAAAAAATTGTATCTGTTGCATATCAAAAATAAATAAATAAAAAAAAAATCTACCGTTATAAATTAATTATTTTGAACGTTTGTGGTTAAAAAAAAACCCCTACTAAACTACCCAATAAATACACAACATATTTACACACTAAATTCACAAATCTCATTTCACACATTCTCTATATTCTTTCCACACTATGTGTTTTAATTCTAACGAGCTATTCATTGTCGATTCGTCATCGGATGATGAAAATGAAGTTAGTACCGAGTTTATAATATTTGCGGAAGAGTGTTGGGAGGCTTTTCAAGCGTCACAAACTAAACTCTCACGAAAAACTGTTACTAGGGATCGTTTGGGTGCTCATAACCGTTTAGTGGATGCTTACTTCAGCGAGACCCCAAGATACGGCGATATAGCATTCCATGATCGTTTCCGTATGAGCCGACGACTATTCACCCGAATTGTCTGAGATATAACCGATCATTCACTTTATTTCCAACAAACTCCTAATTGTACAGGCGTACTTGGTATTTCTCCATTGATGAAGTGTAATTCGTCAATCCGTCAATTGGCATACGGAGTCAATGCTGATGCTCTAGATGAATACGTGCAAATGGTTGCGTCAACAATTCGTGAGTCTCTCGAAAAATTTTGTGAGGCCATAATGGAGTTATATGGTGCAGAGTATTTGCGAAAGCCGATGGTTAGTGACATTGACAAACTCTATGCTCATCACTACGAAAGTCATGGGTTTCCTGGGATGATAGGAAGCATCGATTGCACAGATTGGCCGTGGGAGAATTACCCACATGCTTTAAAAGCTCAATTTTGTAGGGGTGATCACGGGCAAAATCCTTTCATTTTATTGGAAGAGATCGCGTCCCAAGATTTATGGATTTGGCATGCGTTCTTTGGTATCGCCGGGATGAATAACGACGTAAATGTTTTACGTGCATCGCCTCTTTTCAATGATCTCAAAACGGGGAGAGCACCGGATGTGGAATTCGTTGCTAACGGCGTGCCTTATAAACGCGGATATTATCTTGTTGATGGGATATATCCGGAATACTCAGTTATTATGAAGTACATTAAAAATCCATGGACGAATGATCACAAACGAATATTGTATAAGACGATGCACGAAGCAGCAAGAAAAGATGTGGAAAGTGCTTTTGGTGTACTAAAGAAGAAGTGGCTAATGATTAAACATCCGGCTAAAGGGTTTGACAAAGAGCGTCTATCGCATATAATGTACACATGCATCATATTACATAATATGATAATTCAGGACGAAGAGCGGGCGATATCTCCCGTATGCTTTCCAAAGCAAAGATGTTCTTATGATCCCATAAGAACGCATGTGGAATCGTTGAAAATTACCAGGGAGATATGCAACAAAACAACTCATCTTAGCCTCAAAGCCGATTTGGTGGAAGACATTTGGCATCGTCATAATCAAAACTAGTTTAGTCGTTGTATTGTGGTAATGTTTTAATTTTATTTGAATTATTATGTAACGTTTTAATTATTAATGAAATTTTATTTTGTGTTAAAAATGTTAAAAAAAAAAAAAAAGTTTTTGGTCGCCCTTAGTTGGGCATTTATCGTGAAGGTGCTTGGAGAGAAAGCGGCGTGACGGTGAAAAGTAAAGGGATTGAATCCCCTTAGGCGTCCCCATAAGGGGATTCAATCCCTTACTTTTCACTGCCACGCCTTTCTCCAAATGACCTTCAGTGATTTTGCGAAAGCGACCAAGTTCATTTTGAAAAAAAAAAAACATTTTTAACACAAAATAAAATATAATTAATAATTAAAATGTTACAATAATAAATAAAAACAATAATATATTAAATATAAAAACGATACGAAATACATAAATTATAAATCTAATCTGAATGCTCCCCGCATGCAGAGTCATACGAGGGAGTACAATAACCTGCAAATCCCTCGATGCGAGCCAAATCTTCCTCGTCTAGCAGAGGTTCTCCCGGTAGCTCGAAGTTGGTAGTCGAAGTTGATGCACCTACACCATCTTTTTCGTTCTCCCGGTAGCTCCAATTGATTTTGGTGCTGACGTTATCCGTTATCTTTTGAACACACCGCCACAACTTGTCAGCAATCTCGCCGTCTTTGCGGGCTTGATCTTTCAAAAATTTGTCGATCACAGCTTTTCGTTCAGGCGTAATGTCATTGCAACTCTTGTAGTTTTCTCTCATCTGTTGCTTCTCCGCCTTCGCCTGGTCAAACAATTCGATGACGCTTATAATAGCGTTTTTTCGAGCCCCATCGTCGTTATTGCATTGATTTTGAACGTACGCTTGCATATCTTCAACGGAATGGGGGATACGGCAAGCCATATTAAATCTTGTGTTGAGAAGTATTTTGAGTTTGAATTGTGTGAAATAGATTTGTGGATTGAAGTGTGTTTGTATTGTGTATTTATAAAGGTTATTTTTTTTTATTTTATTTTTTTTAAACCGTTGCATATAACGGTAAGTTTTTGACATAAAACGTTTGAAATACTCGATCGTGAGGGCGACCAAGTTGTGTGAAAGTTAATGGACGATCGGCACACCACATCAAGGACGATCGATCCTTCAATCGATCGAGGCAAGCCTCGATCGAACTACTGGAGGCAGCCTTACTGAACCAGCCTTAGTACTAAAAGACTCCCTAATCAAACTCAAGGCTTGACTTATTGATTAGGGACTTAGGGTATGTTAGACTGGTTACTTACTTACTTGTGTGACATGAACGATTTGGATATTGAATCTTAGTTTTTAACCACGTCTAAATAGAACTCATGGTGTATTCATCAGTAAGTTCTTATAAAAATGTAAAATCATTGAAAAGAGTCTATAACTATAAACTTTGAGGTTCGTCTTTAGAATATGTTAAACTTTGTTGTAATTTCTATAGATCATAAAATTGAATTTTGCGGTAGTAATTAAAAGATCATGATAAGTTTCTAAATGAGTGATCAAAGTTTTGGCCTAATTATCTGTTAGACTCTTTGATTAAATTAGACTGTGTAGTAAACTGCTATGTATACTAGAACATGAACACAGGATGAGATTTTATAAATTTTGAACAAAACACTGAACAGGGTCGGCAACTTGTTACCATATAACTCAATCTTCTCGTACATACTTTGTTTTATTAAAGTACTTTTTTCATATGGGTATGAGCAATTTACAGAAAATAACAGGTAGTGTAGTTTTATTACACTATATCAGTATATAAAGCGATCAGTTTTGTTAGTTAATGTGACTTGGACTTTGGTATATTCTCTCACTTTTTTTTTCTTTATTTGCCGAAAGACATATCAAACACATCCTATTGGCAACTAGAAATCCTCGACAAAGAGTAAGGCATCTATGGTTTTTTATGCATATTTTATACTGGTCCATGCGGTGGGTTATACATGGTAACATAAAAAACGTAAACTATTTATATAGGCTCATTGCGTTTAAACTAACAAAAGTTGAGATGGCCGAGTTGGTCTAAGGCGCCAGATTAAGGTTCTGGTCCGAAAGGGCGTGGGTTCAAATCCCACTCTCAACAATTTCTTTTTAATCTTTAAATACTAAATACGCAGTTTATCCAAGCTAACCAAGTATTCTACTATTCTTAGTTTTACACTTAAAAGTTATTATAAAATTAGGGGGAGATTGTTAATACAAATAAACCGTAAAAACGTTTATTAATATTTTGCGATCTCTTTGTGTTTTGTTGATAACAAATGTAATGTTATCTTAAGTCAAATTATAAGGATACATGTTATTTTTGTAAAGCATTTACATATAGTCATTTAAATACAAAAATGTAATAATTAAGCATTTGTTGTAATAGTTTATTAGGATGGGTAAAAACTATAACCCATGGACCATAACCCATAGATCTTAAACCCATACCAAAGAAAACTTGATACAATGTATACTTAGATACATTGAATCTAGAGAAAACCCATGGACCAACCCATAACCCATGACCCATAACCAAAAAACCCATGGCAAAGAGGAGCGTACCACGGATCCCTAGGATTACACTAGCCGGATCCCAAGTGGAAGGGATCCGTGGGATCCGTGGAACAGAGGAGAAATTTGCCTATAAATAGAGAGCCATTTCTTCATTCTAACTCACCCCTCTTCTTACTAAATCTCTCATACACTCTCATTCTCTTCTAACATATAGATCACTTGATCTAGAGAGTTGTTCTTCTTTCTTTCTATTTGTGATCCTCATATAGGTCCTTTCTAAGGCGAGATCACGAGCATTCTACAAGTCATCCAAGCAAGGGGTCCTTGATTGATTTGTCACTCCGCAAGATTTCTGTAGTGAAGATCTTGTATTTGATATTTCACATATTTGTTGTGTAATAGTTGTGTTGGTTTGGTCCACCGTGCTACGGACTCGGTATCTAGCTTTGTACCGGAAAAAGTGTAAGCAACGTTGTGAAGGCTTCTCCGCCGAGTGGAGGAGTTTGTTGACATAGTGCTTGAACTCTCGAGTAGGTGACTCGGGGAGTGGAGTAGGCCAAGGAAGGTGACCTTGTAGCCGAACCACTATAAATCTGTTGTGTCATTTCTATCCCTTAACTTTATCTATTTGCTTGCATTATCATTAGATCTATACGTTCTCAACATCCATACGATTTCACATAATATCGAATCTAAAAGTTTTTGAAATCAACTAAAAATGGGCAAAACTATTCAACCCCCCCTTCTAGTTTTCCACATTGTCGACCAAACACAACAACGTGTCTAAGCTGGACTGTGTGGAGCCCAAGTATAACTTCAACAACGCGTGTTGACCCTCAACGTTACATGTTGTTATCCGGCCGAAGTTGCGATATTGAGCGATAATGTACGACACAAACATGCGGTCGTAATGTTGCAGCCAGTTATTAAAATACCGCAAAATGTCTGAGAAAACAATGAATTAATAAAGTGAGAAAACAATTCGAGTAGTTATTTATTAAATAATAATAAAAAGTTGTATTAATAGGTAAGTACCCTGTTTTTGGACCAATAAATCCTGTAGGTGCTGATAATAGTGCGTGAACACATCTTCGGTCGGAGCTTTAACCATCAAATCCCATGTCCATCTAACGGACGCATACTCCTCTTCCGTATCGAATTTGTGTCTGCAATGCCTAAGCACATTTTGATTGATATGCCATCGACAGAGTAATCTGTTAGCGTTTGGGAATTCTGCTTTGCATGCCCCAACTAATGCTAAATCTCTGTCGGTGACGATAACCCGCGGGTAATATTGTTCTTCTATCACCATCTTAACACATTCCAACACCCATTTGAAATTTGGCTCTTTTTCACAGTTCAAAAAGCTAAACGCCATTGAGAATGTTCTGTTTGTTGAAGTAACTCCAACAATTGTAAAGAATGGCAGTTTAAACAACGTACGTGGTGTTGTGTGTGGAGTCCATCAGCATGATTTCCGGGAATGTTGTCCACAGGGCATATGACGTCGGGTGAACAAAAAGTATTTCCTCAAGCTCATTAGTGTGGTCATTTACCCTGGGGTAATATGTATAACCTTGACGCCTCAAATGTGCTAAAAGGAGTTGTATCGGAGTCATATCACCACAAATGGTGCCGAATATCTTGTTTTGTGCATTATATATCGTTTTAATGTTAGACACGTTATTTGGATCGCTCTCTTTTAGTGAAGAAAGTATAATTCGTGGTGCTACTTGATGTTTTGTCAATTGCTCCACCAAAACTAACTCATTTTCTTTTAATCGCATGGCCTGTGAAAAACCATGGACCGAGTCTACAAAATGATGATTATGCCTCAGACACTTGACCCTCAAGATCCAACCATTAGTTTTAGCGGTACCAGTTCGACCTTTTATATATTTCGCCAGTAATCTGAATGGGCAATTAGTTTTAGCGGTACTAGTCTGCCGTTGAAGTTCATCTTCTAAACCTTCACGTGCAAACGTCCCATATCTAGAACACTTAAATTCGATTGAGTACTTATAGCCCCTATCTGTTTTTGTTCTTCCTTTAACAATAAGAAAACCGTTCGATTGAGCAGTAGATTGCACCCAATTAGTTAAAACAATTTCATCACGGAACACCTAAACAAATAAAAAATACAACTTTTATAACTTTCATTTTTAACATATAATTTATAACTTTTTTACGTTTTTTAACAACTTTATTTATTTTTACAAATTTTTAAAAAACTTTGTACCTCTTATAAAAAATACAACTTTTATAAAACCATTTTTAACAACATTTGTATACATTTTTTTTTACAAACTTTTGTATCCTTTTTTTTAAAAAACTTTTGTATACTTTTTTTTAACTTTACAAGATTTGTATAATTTATAACTTTTGTTAATTATAACTTTGTATACTTTTTTTTTTAACTTTGTTACTTTTTTTACGACATTTGTATTTTGTTAACTTTTTTATAAGTAAGAAAAAGGTGTGTGGTGTGGATGATGTGTACGCGTTCAATTTTTGTGGTGGGTGAGGTGTACGCGTTTTCTCTGTCTGTTGTTATATGTGTTTCTCTCTCTCACTATCCTCACACACGTAAAAGTCTTTCTCTCTCTATCCTCTCGTTTCTCTCTCTCTCTCTCTGAGTTGATAGTGAGTAGAAAAGTTTTTAGATCTAGATCTAAAAACTTTTTAGATCTAACATGTAAAAATCTTGTTAGATCGTTGGTGATGTTTCTGATGTTGTGGTGATGTTTTGGTATCTGTTTTGGTGGTATCTGTGGTGGTGATGTTTTGGTTTCGTTGATTATTTTTTAGATCTAACAAGCTTTTAGATCTTGAAAAAAGATGAAATTTTTTGGTATCCTTGTGGTATCTGTTTAAGTGGTAAAGACTGATTTTTTTTTTAAATCTAAAAACTTGTTAGATCTGAAAAAAAAATAGAAAGTGGTATCTGTTTATGTGAGGTTATCTGTTTGTGGTGGTGATGTTTCTGTAAGATACGTAGTTTGGTTTCGTTGATTATTTTTAAGATTTAACAAGCTTTTAGATCTTGAAAAGTTTTTAGATCGTGAAAAAAGATGAAAAGTTTTGGAATCCTTGTGGTATCTGTTTAAGTGGTAAAGACTGATTTTTTTAAACCTAAAATCTTGTTAGATCTGAAAAAAATAAAAAGTGGTATCTGTTTATGTGAGGTTATCTGTTTGTGGTGGTGATGTTTCTGTGAGATACGTAGTTTGGTTTCGTTGATTATTTTTTAGATCTAACAAGCTTTTAGATCTTGAAAAGTTTTTAGATCTTGAAAAAAGATGAAAAGTTTTGGAATCCTTGTGGTATCTGTTTAAGTGGTAAAGACTGGTTTTTTTTTTTAAATCTAAAAACTTGTTAGATCTGAAAAAAATAAAAAGTGGTATATGTTTATGTGAGGTTATCTGTTTGTGGCGGTGATGTTTCTGTGAGATACTTAGTTTGGTTTCGTTGATTATTTTTTTAGATCTAACAAGCTTTTAGATCTTAAAAAGTTTTTAGATCTTGAAAAAAGATGAAAAGTTTTGGAATCCTTGTGGTATCTGTTTAAGTAGTAAAGACTGATTTTTTTTTTAAATCTAAAAACTTGTTAGATCTGAAAAAAATAAAAAGTGGTATATGTTTATGTGAGGTTATCTGTTTGTGGTGGTGATGTTTCTGTGAGATACGTAGTTTGGTTTCGTTGATTATTTTTTAGATCTAACAAGCTTTTAGATCTTGAAAAGTTTTTAGATCTTGAAAAAAGATGAAAAGTTTTGGTATCCTTGTGGTATCTGTTTAAGTGGTAAAGACCGTTTTTTTTTTAAATCTAAAAACTTGTTAGATCTGAAAAAAATCAAAAGTGGTATCTGTTTATGTGAGGTTATCTGTATGTGGTGGTGATGTTTTGCAGGTGATACTCTAGCCAAGCCCCCCTTTGGTCTTTGTTTGGTAATGCAGTTTCATTACTGGATGGTAAAGTGATGATTTTTAGCTCACTTTGCAACTTTCAATGGAATAAGCATATTAAAAAAAAAAAAAAAAAAAAAAGGCAATGATGATTTTTTTTAAAAAAAAAACTTAAGAGTTTAGACATGGCAAAACTGAATGGACGGTAAAGTGAGTTTCTACCTCAAATTTGCTGCCAACATGATATAATGAGCTGATAATCTGAGCCTATTCGATAAGTTGTTTACCTCTTGTGTGTCAAATGGTGAACTAGACATGGTTGTTGTTTGTGGTGCTGTTGCTTGTTGTGGTGGACTGTGACACTTGTGGTCCTGTTGCTTTCTTGCTAGTTGGTGTTGTTGCTTGTTGTAGTGGACTGTGACACTTGTGGTCCTGTTGCTTTCTTGCTAGTTGGTGTTGTTGCTTGTTGTGGTTGGTGGAATTTGCTAGTTGGTGTAGTTGCTTTCTTGCTAGTTTGTGTTGTTGCTTGTTCTTTGGTTGGTGTTTGGCTAGTAGAAAATGGGGTGTTTGGTTGTGCAGTTTGAGAATCTTGTGAACTTTCTTGTGAGCTTTTGCAGTTTGGGAATCCTACTTACCACTTTCACATTGAAAACGTGTTGGTGCTTGGCTAGTAGAAAATGGGGTGCTTGGTTGTGCAGTTTTGAGACCTGTTGTGCTTGGCTAGTAGAAAATGGGACCTGTTGTGACTTGTGCAGTTTTGAGACCTGTTGTGCTTGGCTAGTAGAAAATGGGGTGCTTTGTTAGACATGACCCTTTGGGACCTGTTGTGACTTGTGAGGCGATGATGATAACCGAAACCGAATGGACGGTAAAGTGAGATTTTTATCTCACTTTGCAACCTTCGAATTTGAGCATTTTTTAAAAAATTTTCGAGGCCATGATGATTTTTGAGTCTTAAAATTTTCCGAGGCGATGATGATAACCGAAACCGAATGAACGGTAAAGTGAGATAAAATCTCACTTTGCAACCTTCGAATCTGAGCCTCAATAATTTTCCAACTACGTTTTTTTTTAAAAGTTATAAAACTGTAAAAAAAGTTGTAAAACTAAAAAAAAAACTTGTAAAAAACCATTTTATAAAACTAAAAGTTATTAAAGTTACAAAAACATAAACATCATGACACTAAAAGTTATACGTAAAAGTTCAAAAAAAAAAACAATTGCCACCACAGCTAACCAAGCACAAAAAGAAAAACCAAATTTTTTAAGATTTTGGCACGGAAATCGAAAAAAATATTCCCCATCACCTCACCCAATGATTGAGAAAGTACAAAACACCTTATTTTTTGCTAGTCAAGCACCCCATAGCCTTTGAGGTGCCTCAATAGCATGACCCTATTGATATTGTATGACCGTGTCAACCTCACTAGACCCTAACCCATGTGCCTTTGCCTACTTGTTGTCACAAACAAATGATTGCAAAATTTTTCCCTTTGAAGATTGCTTATAGGGGTTACTGGTTAAGTAGTTAACTGTTGTGATGATCATGATAACCGTTATAAGAAGATACATTGTCGACAGCAAAAGTTGGTGTCAGGTGGAGTAGTTGGTAATGGTGGATTGTTGGTGTGATGACAAATACAACAACTAACTAGAAAACTAATTGACATGGTTTACGTTAAAATGGTTTGGTTTAAGATCATTTTCAACTAACATAAGGTTTAATAGATTAATCATCTTGTTAAGTAGTAATAACTTTATGATTTTAAAGCAACATTACGTACTTATGTCACTATCATGAAGGTTTTCATGGGTCATACTCTTTGGTAACATATCCATTTCATTCCACTTTTGGTAAATGTAGTGTACAACTACTTATATTGATATGTAACATAAGTACATAATCACCATTCGCTCGATAACAAAAACTTGGTGTCATATACGGTGTTAGTAATCGTTAGGCAGTTCATAAAGATATGCGTCGCACTCACATTGACATGAAGTCATGAAGGTCAAGTAACCAAATAAATTGAATTACCAAGTTAATAAGATTGACATAATATGAGTTAACTACTTAATTATATTGTGTTTGGATGTGTTGCTAAGGTGGCATTGTGTGAAAATGTTGCAAAGAGTTAGGTGTGAGATAATGAAAAAAAGTTGTAATGGTTGTCAGCTTTCTTTTTAACCTTCCTTGTTCATGAATCCAAGCTATCGAGTAAGGGGAAGAAGGTGTTTGAACTTTGGTAAGAGTGGGGGCACTTTTGCTTCATTTTTAGTTTACAATAATTTTTATCTTCTATGGAGTAACAAGATAGGAAATAGTTTATGATAAGGAATTCGAGACATGGTTTTAGCTTTGCTCATATAAGGTAGATTGGAACAGATTGATCTATGTTATGTTCTGAATGAACTAAAGGAGAATGAGATGCCTTTGGATGGCAAATATAGCATAAAAATAACTTTGTTCCATTTGTTTCTTGAACGACAATTTTTTTTAAGAGCTAGCAAGAAGTTAGAAAAAGAAAGACAACTTCGATCATTAACTATATGTGTATCTATTTATCTGTATAAGTTTGCATACTCCATTTGTGTCGCAATGGTGTTGTATATTTATTTTAATAACGACGTTTTGAGGTTTAAGGTTGATTAGTGATCTTATTTGTTTTCTGCAATTATTTAATTTGTGTATAATTAATTAATTTTTTTATTTGCAAACTTTTTATGAAGGAAGTAGTAGTAGTTATAAAGGCGCAACCACATCGCACATGGAAGTAAATATGTTTATGGTTCTGTTTATTGGTATATGACCTACAAGACAAAAAAATATACGGCTTAAACTTGTATTTTTAATAAAACATTCAATAAACATTACTCCACCAACCAAATACTCACATATCAAAGCAACAAAATCTTTTCAGAAATGACAAACTTACTTTTTATAATCGCCACATGATACACTTGCATGTGCGATGTTCTTCCAAGCCTTAATTTATACTTATAGTGTACCTTATTGTCCTAGAACAAATGATTTGTTCACATTATATTTTAGACGTTATTAGAGTAAAACTATACGGCCTTTGTAACATACCAGTAGAAACTTGCCTTTCATATTTCGTTACAAAACTTTTCAAGCTTTTTAAGATCGGAATGCTACTTATGATTGTTTTTGTTTTTGCAAGATATAAATCGTAAGATATGATTGAGATCCCAAGTTCCTACTATAATGATAGATTCTTAAGTCTTTGTAATATTATTCAAATCTATAAATTATTATATATAATAAACACAAAATTATATGAATATTTCATGGAACTATTATCTTAAATTATGAATACGGAATGTTTAAGAAGATTAACATGTTTTTTTTTTTTAAAATTCTATGAAAAATCCGTAACTTTGTGGTATTTTAGTTTACGGTTCATGAAAAAGTAAGATCGAATCGGATAAGATCTTATGACAAAGATCGGGATCTTATTAGATCCTACGCTGCTAAGATTTTACATAACATCTGGATTGTCTTTACTTTATAATATCATAAAATCGTAAGATACTAAAATAAAGATCCGAATCATAATAATCTCCCACATTGTATAACGTAAATGTAGATGACTTGAGTGTGTGACTAATGTCCTCGTCATAGATTTCTCCACTCACATCGTTATGCTCGTAGCTCACTTGTTATTTTCTTTCAAATATGTCCCATTCAATTATAGATTATTTGAGATTTGCAAAGCTACGTACAGTGCTGCTAGCCCTTCATGTTTCTTTCTTATTATTGTGTGTAATCTTGAATCTTCTTCCTTAATTTATGCTTTACGTAACCCGTAACATGCTAAAACTGAGGAAGAAAAAAGACTAACCTATAGAAATAGAGGTCTAGACACTACTTTATCTTTTCGTTGAAATTGTGGTATTAACTTTCATCTTAAGGCTGGACGACTGCCACATCAGCTTTCTCTCTCCGACGATCAGACATGATCAAGTTGCCACAGTAAATGACCAAGTAAAAAAAAAAAAGATAGAAATAAAGAAAGAAAGAAAGAAAGAAAGAAAGAAAAAAGTGTGTGTGTAAAGTTTTGAAATCGGTTGGATTTTCAACCGATATATGATTTTTTGTGCCTCGACCGACTTCACGACCCAAATTCCACACTCGATACGACCGATTTCCAAATCGGTCGTTGTTTGATTTTTGGGGTGCCCGACCGATTTGGACTTCTCCACTGCGTCCAGCCTAATAATACTAGAGTTTGAGTGATGTAGGTGTACAAATTGTAACACAAGTATCAAAGAACCCAACTAACCCCTTCATTCTTATTTATTAATTAAAATGTTTATTACAAGAAATCAAAGATATAATACAAAGTGTACGTGATCTATAAAAAACTATAACTGAACAATTACACAATCAAACGATTGCGGATCACAACACAGTGATCAGTCAAACGAGTACATAAGAAAAACGATATGTTAATCTTTAGGGTTTATAACTTGAGGGAGGGAGGGAGAGGTTGTGATCCTTATGTCATCCGATATATGGCATCATCTTACACTTTAAACCCTGCACAAACAAAACAGACAACACAAGTCCCTCACAAAGGAATTAGTAATATAAAGTTTCATTTCGACCAAAAAAGGTCCCTAAACTTATTCCAGATAAGTCTGAGCATATATTCCAACACCCTCCCTCAAACATAAGCCCTTAACATATCTTTAAGATTCAGCTTATTAAATAATAAGTTGTGTTGCTTAATATTCAACCATTTTGTAAAAATATCAGTAATTTGTTGTGTAGTATGAACTTTTATAGTTCTACTTACACCAGCATATACTTTTTCTCTAATAAGATGAAGATATATTTCATAATGCTTGGATTTTTCAATAAAAAAAAGGATTTGCAGCAAGCTGCAAATTTGAAATATTGTCACAAAACATGTCACCTGGTAAAACTCCAGCAACAGCAAACACAATAAGAATGTTACAAATCCAAATAATCTCACAAGCAGCTGAAGCCATGCACCTATATTCAAATTCCCTAGAAGACCTGGATAAGGTAGCTTGCTTTCTTGCTTTTCCAAGAGATTAATGATTCTCCTAGAAAAACACAAAAACCAGATACATATTTTTTAGTAACTGGACATTTAGCCCAATCAGCATCTGTATAAACTTTCAGTTTATAATCCCAATTTTGTTTATCTGAACACCACAACCAAGAGCACCTTTAAGATACCTTAGAACTCTTAAAGCGACTTTCAAATGAGAAGCAAGAGGGTCATGCATATATTGACTCAAACAATGTACATAATAAGAAATGTCAAGCCTTATATGAGTCAAATATATCTCTTTTCCAATAATTTTTTTGTAATTGGTAATATTAGATAAAAGATATCATCAGACTCTCCTTATGGTTTAAAACAAAGTTTTCAGGTAAAGGACTTAAAACTGGTTTAGCAGCTATAAGACCAAAAATTGTGAAGAAGTTCCAAACACTATTTTCTCTATGACAAAAAATACCTTTATCATTCCTTAACACTTCAATACCAAAAAAATATTTAAACATACCCAAGTCTTTGATTTGAAACTTACTTCTCATAAAACACTAAATTTATCAATCTCTTTAACATCAGTGCCAGTACTAATTATGTCATCAACATAGACTAATAAGGCCACAAAATATTGAACAAAACCTTTCACAAACAAATAGTAATCATACTTACTATGCAGAAAACCATTATCAGTAAGGGCTGCAACCAATTTAGCATTCCATTGTTTGGGAGCTTGTTTAAGCCCATACAATGATTTGTTAAGCTTACAGACTTTAATTTTTCCCACTAAACCCAAGAGGCATAGTGATATAAAAATCCTTAGATAACTCACCATATAAGAAGGCATTATTTACATCAAATTGATATAAAGGTCAATCATTTTGAACATCAATATTGATTAAACACCAAACATTATTCATTTTAAAAACATGACTAAAGGTTTTTTTTGTAATCAATACCCTCTTTTTGACTATATCCCTTAGCTACCAACCTAATTTTATACCTTCCATTTCAACAGAAGCTTTGTATTTGATTTTAAAAATCCATTTACACTGAATAGGTTTTCTTCCAACAGAAAGATCAGTCACAATCCAAGTATTGTTCTTATGTAAAGCTTCTATTTCAGCATTCATATCATTTATCCAGTTTCTATCTCATAAAGCTTCATAGTATATACTAGTTTGAACAGATTTATTCAAAGAAGTAGAGAAGCAATAGTTTACAGAATTAAGATGAGAATATTTAACAACTTTTTCAAGACCATATTTCATAATGATATTAACAACATACTCATTAAATTTAGTAGGCATCTTAGTTGTTCTTCTAGACTATAGTAGCAACAGGCTGTTCATTATCAATGTTCTCATTTGGAAACAAAACAGTTGGAACAACATTCCCAATATCATTGTTATTGCCAGCAAAACCCAAAACATTTTAAATATTTTAAGTGTCGCCCTCTGAGATATTTTTTTCACCTATCGAAGTTGTTGTACCTCTCTCAACTAATGCAGTTTTTGAAATGCTGGTTGAACTTGGGGTACTACCTTCATCATTGGTGTTAATACAAATAAGCCGTAAAAACTTTTATTTATATTTTACGATCTTCTAATGTTTTGTCGGTAACAAACGTAAAATCATTTTAACGAAACAAATAAAATACGTAATTGGTTTGAGCCAATAGTTTACTAACACACTTATGTTTTCACATAAAACACTAAAACAAGTATAAGTGATTTTATGAGTTAGTAATACATATGTACAACAACTAGTGTTTACATATTGGGTAAATATATACATAACTAGTATTATTATAATGGGTAATATAAATGGGTAGAAACTTAAGTATTTGACTCGTTGACCAAATACATTGAATGTAGTTGGGTATAACCCAAAGTCCATGACCCATACCCATGGAGAATTACCCATAACCCATTGCATGACATCATGCTTAAGTCATATATGGATATTATCCATGACCCATGGCTTTAACCCATGACGCATGGACTAGATGCATTGCATCTTGTAGATACATTGTATCTACTTGGATACCCATGATCCATAACTCATGACCCATAACCCAAAACCCATGGGCAAAGAGGAGCGTCCCACGGATCCCCAGTAATACACTGGACGGATCCCTCAAGTGACGGATCCGTGGAACAGTAGCTGTTTTTTTCTCTATAAATAGTGAGCCATTTCTTCATTGTTTCTCACCCTTTTCTCACATATTTTCTCTTTGAGTTATAAACTCTCTAACCCCAGATCCAAGTGATCTATGTATGTAGTTTTGTTTTTGTGTGATTCTCTAGGTTCCTCTTAAAGGCAAGATCACCACCTTTTGAAGTCGAGCAAGCTCAAGTCCATGAGTTTCCATGCTTCGTTATCATCAAGACTAGTGAGGTTCTCTTGTTGATAGTTCTCTTCTTTCTCATAAGAAGTGTAGTGTTGAAGAAATTAGTGAAAGATGTCTAAAGGGTCAAGACGAAGACATTAGTGAAAGGTGTCGAACGTCCGTATTAAAAACACTAGTGAAGGGTGCTTAGAAGTCAAGGCTAAACGCATTAGTGAAGGGTGCCTAGAAGTCAAGTCACAAGGCATTAGTGAAGGGTGCCTTTAGATCGAGTCAAAGGCATTAGTGAAAGGTGCCTAATGTGTACATTCGATATGGTGTGCTCGATGTACAAAATAGATTAGTGTTGGGTCAAAGGATATTGATATCCTTGTTGATGTTGTGATAAGGAGTGGATCTCCTTTGAGGCTAGTTGTTGTTGTAGTGTTGGGTAGTAGTTCCTCCATTGTAATGGAACTCGGTATCTAGCCTAATACCGGATAAAGGGTAGGCGACGTTGTGATAGGTTTGGTTCTACCTCGTGGAAGAACCCGGTATCTAACCTCGTACCGGATAAATAGTAGGCAACGTTGTGAAGGCTTCTCCGCCATAAGGATTTGGTGTCGTGTAGTGTTTACGAACTCTCGAGTAGGTGACTCAGAGAGTGGAGTAGGGCAAGGAAGGTGTCCTTGTAGCCGAACCATTATAAATACTCGCGTTGTGGTTTTGTGCTTCTTACTCCTTATTCTTTCATTACGTATTTATATATGCTTGTCTATCATCATCCAACACACATATTTAAATAGATTGACATAAGTCGATCTAAATAATTTAAAACAAAGTCTTAATTGGTAAAACTATTCAATCCCCCTTCTAGTTTTCCACAATTGGCATCAGAGCTTCGTTACCAAGTTTCTTAGAGTATATTGTACTTTAAAAACTTGATACGATCCATGTTTAATTGAAAACTACAAAGAATGTCTTTTACAAAAACAAACACCATGTTTTAAAACACCTTGTTTGGATGTTGATTAGATGACAACATTTTTTTTTCTTTTCTTATTTTTTTCCATTACTTAATTGCACTAACCCTCCTTGTCATGTTGCTTAGTTAAAGCTCATACCTATCAAGCCATAGGAATCGCTTGGTAACAAGAATACCTTCCCTAAGAAGGTATCTTAAACACGAAGGAATTGGAGTTGTCTTGTGACATTTGTTGTGTCATTTGTAAAGACATTCCTAAGTGCATTAGAGGTATGATCTTCCACTTATCTCTAGATAACATTAGCTTAAATAATAAGTAAACTTACATAGGAATTTATATGATTATCCTTTGCACATACTCATATATTACACGTAGGTTCGTTAGGAAACTTTTTCTTGCATACGTGTTGCTCTTTCGTCTAAAGTCTAGGTTTATAAAATTAGTATTTTATTTTACTTAATCCAAATCATATTTTTATAATAATAAAACAAAACTCAAATCTCAAAAATTCCTCCTTCCCCATAAATCTTCCCTCCGACGTCCACTCCATCAAAATCCTCATTTTTCAAATCTTCGAGTTTCAAAAAATTACCTCTCATTCAAACTTGATCTTCCTTCTCATCTCATCTCATTTCAAACCAAAACCAAGAAGGATCTTCATCAATATGGTTTACATCTCCTTCGCACTCATCGTCTTAACACTCATTGCTCTCGTGTTCCCCATGATTAATTTTTCTTATGGAGACATGTACTTTGTGTTGTTAATCTACATTAGTGTTATATACCGAATCCTTTGTATCGTTCTTAACATTGAAATGAAATATTACTATTGTTTTAGTTTATCTAGTTTATTTCTCGTAATATGTTTGACATTTTGTTTATTTCTTTATCTTTCGTATTTTTGGTCTTAAGATACATTAAAAACCAACAATGCATGCTAAAGTAAACATTGGCTAAAATACATATCTTTGTATAAACATATAAGATGCAAAAATCGTTTTTCGTCAAAATCTTGTGTCTGTCACTATAGATCCATGGATCCCTGGAGTTCTACTAGCCGGATCCCTCATGGAAGGGAACAGTGAGAACCTTCCTTCTGAAAAATAGTTCCTCATGCAAATTAAAAACCGTTTCCTTCTTAAAAGAAATATTCTACTAGAATTTCAAACATTAAGTGAGTTAATTATCATTGTTAATAAATATCTAGTAAAAACGTTAGATAATCATTGTTTTTCCTTAAATACGTCTCATCTTATTAACTCTTCACTTCTATAGGTTTCGTCATGTCGCATGAGTATGAGTTCGATTTTTCACTCACTTGTGTTTACACCCCTAACATCTCTCTTGAACCCAACACACCTGGCAATCATGTCTGTGGGTTCAATAATCTCGAAACCCGTCACTTCCATGAAGGACGTATTGTCGATACTCCTCTACAATACGAAGAAGGTATCAATACCTCCTTCCGAACCATAGGACTAGAATGTCTTCTCGAAATTAATGAGAAAATATGTCCGAGGTTTGTATTGGAATTCTTCGGTCAAGTTGAACTCGTTCGTAACGAGGATCGCTCTCTATCTCCTTGGTTTTGAATCAAAAACCAAAAGTTTGTTCTAATCATTGGGCAATTTGCTCACATCCTCCGAATTCCAAATCATGGACAATGTGCCTTCACTGAAGATTGGTCTCTTGATTCTCTCTTCAACCATCGTGAAGAAAATAGTCCATATTGTTCACACATACCTTCCCCTCAAGACTTGACTCGCATGTTATGCAAACCTCGACCCTATTACTCGGATCCAAACATTATCTATACACGGGATATCCGAGAAGAGTACAAGTCTCTCGCACTCATCCTACGTGAAAATGTTTGGAGTCTTAGGGGAAATCGAGAAATATTTCCCGCTTGTTGTGCTCACATAATGTATTGTTTGCTAATACAACAACCATACAATCTCGCCTATTTCTTCGCAAGGCGAATTGTAAATCTTCAAGGCTCCAAGAACAAACTAATCCCTTATGGAATGTTCTTGACACGTATTTATCATCACATCATGTACTTCCACCCTCAATTTCAAAGTCCGTTGTACGTACTTGTGAACAAGATGATGGAACCTTTAAACACATCTCTCATGAAGACTTTCTTCATCCCTGAATCGGCAAATACTCATCAACCATTTGATGATCCATCTAGCGAAAATGCTCAAGAAACTTAGGTTCCTTTCAAAATAGGGTCAATCCTTAGTATTCATTCTCTATCAATGTAATGCAATTTCTTTCATGAAATAAAACATCTTATATTTGATATCTCTACTATATTAGTGTTAGAACTTCTTAGAAAACACTAACCTTGAAATATGATGCTTTGTAAAACCCTTGCATACCTTTTGTAAAGGTGATGTTTAGCAGGGAGACGGATCCCTAAGTTTGTGCTAGACGTATCCCTACTCTTAGGGAACCGTGGGATCTGGGCAAACAGAAATGCAGTTGCAATCTTTATACTTCAAACCATGTCTTTAGATCACTTCACACTAGCTAAACATAGTGCCTTAGGACCAATTAAGTCCTTCTCAAGCTGAGTAAAATTTCATACTCATTCATAACTCACTTAGATCACACTCAAGGTGCTTTTCGATCTATTGTTTCACCAAAACTCGTTACTCTTCCGCCCTTACACTCACACATCATCCCTCACATGTTAATAAATCTAGCTTTGGAAATCTTTCAATCTTTGGAAAAGATTTTAGTCATCCTTACCTCTAAATGGGTCAAATTATAGTTTTTCCATTCTCCATAAATCTTTAAGATATCTTCCAAAGTATTATCTTAAGGTATTATCTGGTCTCTAGGATCATTTAGCTCCATTGGACACTCTCAAATTTTTAGTGTCATCCTTGGTCACTCATTGGTACTCATAAAAGTTCCATTTTCTTCCATAAAAGGCAATCATTAGCTACATCACTCATTGCCCTTGAACATTTAAGTACCCTTTCATTTAAGATACTTAGGAGGACTGAAACACTCAAAAAGGTATAGGCATTAGACCTTACAAACATCATTTTTATCTTTTCTTGGCTGCTGAGAGCCGGATTCCTAGGATTAGCCTAGACGGATCCCTCACTGGAGGGAACCGTGGGATCCGGGTGACAGATTTATGTCAACTCTAGCTAAAACAATCATTTCAAGCTCATCTTGCTAACTTGAACACTCCATCTCATCTTAATTAAGCTCCTAGATCAGTACAACTCTGAAGTTGACTCTTGTGCATGCTAATCATCACATTCCAAGGGATCTTAGTGGCTTAAGTCTTGAATGCACTTTCCAAATCCCTTTCTTTATAAACCACATTGCTAAGACTCTTAAGGTCATCATCTTCATCCTCAATTAGAAACCTTTACAAATCTCTTTGAATTATCTCATCATGAGGAAAGCTCCTAGTGGTAATTCATCCGCCAAAGGACCACCTAAGAAAATTGCTCGTGTTGTGCATGAAATTTCCTCAACCGAATCATCTCCCGTTAAAACCACAAATGGTAGGATCTACCCTCCACCTATCAAACCAATCCCAAAGAGGATTGTTCCCACAAAACTACCAATGCCAAACACCATCATACATCCTAAACCAAACAATCCCATTTCCACTAAACCATCACCATTGGTGCCTAGAGCCCTATCATTCACCACTCCAATCTCATCACCACACCTTTACAATCTAGAGGATTTGCCTCCGAGGCCATCTCATCCTCCACCATTGGCAACATTCTCCTCATTAGGAGGAATAGTGGAACAAAATCAAGGTGTTGAGTCAACACTAGCTCCGGCTTCCTTTTCTCCGTCACCATCAAACAATCCCTTTTGGATTATGAGAAATCATCAAAGTCAACCACCCGACCACATAGAAGTTGACACCTCTCTACCACCACCATTTTTAGTTGAGCCATCCTCGAATGTGTTTCAGCCAATCCCTCCTTCCTTTGAGGCTCCTCAACCCGCTTCATTTGATCCTTCACATCAAGCAATTATCTTTCTTCCATCACCACTACCGAGCTATGACAAAGATTGTTATCATTGTCAACATGTTGAAATTTTGATACATGAAGTACGTGAAGATCAACATTTCATGTTTTATCACCTCCTCGAACGTTTCGACGAGATTAAACCTAAACAAACTTGAGCAAGAGAATTCTAGTGGTGTCCTAGTATCAAGCGCGACTTAGATAGTCTAGTAATTCAAAGTCATGTATTGTTCATTTTCTTAGTGTTTAGAGTCATGTATATCATATCTCTAGTTTTATTAAATGAAATTACATGATATTTGCTATATTGTTCTGAGTATATGATTATTGTTCTAATACATATCTCATTTTGATGCCAAAATCTTTTGGTACATCACATTTTGCTGTATTTTAGTTACAGATAGACGGATCCCTTCATTTTGTCTAGACGGATCCCTCCAAGAAGGGAACCGTGGGATCCGTGCAACAGAAGACTAGTTTTCTACTAACTTGAGTCTTATTTGAAGGAAATTATGTATTATATACTTGCTTTCTAACCTTTGTTTTGTAGATTTTTAATTTACACATGAAGACTTTGACACACAAAGCTAGGGGAGCTTTGTGTCAAAGCAATACATTGCAAATTCACTTGCAATATTAGGATTACATTTCATGATGTCCCATTGCAAAGTTGCAATCATCAAGGGGGAGCATATTCGTCACATAGACAAAATCTTTTGCAAACATAGTTGCAAATGAACTAGCTTAGATTTTTTTTGACGCCCTCACAAAAGAATGGACTCGTCAAGGGGGAGTTAAGACGAGAAATCTTCCTGTTACTTACTCTCTACTATTTATATTATCTTCTTCTTTCACATTTTTTTCTTAAAACAATGTGTTAGTTTCTTTTCAAAGCTCTTTTTGTTTCGACAAAAAGGGAGAGAAGAAAGTAAAAACTACAATTCAAACTCTTACGGATTTTAGTTTTTCCTTAAAATAATTTTATGTTTTGTCATCAACAAAAAGGGGGAGATTGTTAATACAAATAAGCCGTAAAAGCGTTTATTTATATTTTACGATCTTCTAATGTTTTGTCGATAACAAACGTAAAATCATTTTAACGAAACAAATAAAATACGTAATTGGTTTGAGCCAATAGTTTACTAACACACTTATGTTTTCACATAAAACACTAAAACAAGTATAAGTGATTTTATGAGTTAGTAATACATATTTACAACAACTAGTGTTTACATATTGGGTAAATAAATACATAACTAGTATATATTATAATGGGTAATATAAATGGGTAAAAACTTAAGTATTTGACCCATTGACCAAATACATTGAATGTAGTTGGGTATAACCCAAAGTCCATGACCCATACCCATGGAGCATGACCCATAACCCATTGCATGACATCATGCTTAAGTCATATATGGATATTATCCATGACCCATGGTTTTAACCCATGACCCATGGACAAGATGCATTGCATCTTGTAGATACATTGTATCTACTTGGATACCGATGATCCATAACCCATGACCCATAACCCAAAACCCATGGGCAAAGAGGAGCGTCCCACGGATCCCCAGTAATACACTGGACGGATCCCTCAAGTGAGGGATCTGTGGAACAGTAGCTGTTTTTTCCTCTATAAATAGTGAGCCATTTTTTCATTGTTTCTCACCCCTTTCTCACATATTTTCTCTTTGAGTTATAAACTCTCTAACCCCAGATCCAAGTAATCTATGTATGTAGTTTTGTTTTTGTGTGATTCTCTAGGTTCCCCTTAAAAGCGAGATCACCACCTTTTGAAGTCGAGCAAGCTCAAGTCCATGAGTTTCCATGCTTCGTTATCATCAAGACTAGTGAGGTTCTCTTGTTGATAGTTCTCTTCTTTCTCATAAGAAGTGTAGTGTTGAAGACATTAGTGAAAGATGTCTAAAGGGTCAAGACGAAGACATTAGTGAAAGGTGTCGAACGTCCGTATTAAAAGCACTAGTGAAGGGTGCTTAGAAGTCAAGGCTAAACGCATTAGTGAAGGGTGCCTAGAAGTCAAGTCACAAGGCATTAGTGAAGGGTGCCTTTAGATCGAGTCAAAGGCATTAGTGAAAGGTGCCTAATGTGTACATTCGATATGGTGTGCTCGATGTACAAAATAGATTAGTGTTGGGTCAAAGGATATTGATATCCTTGTTGATGTTGTTATAAGGAGTGGATCTCCTTTGGGGTTAGTTGTTGTTGTAGTGTTGGGTAGTAGTTCCTCCATTGTAATGGAACTCGGTATATCTAGCCTAATACCGGATAAAGGGTAGGCGAAGTTGTGATAGGTTTGGTTCTACCTCGTGGAAGAACCTGGTATCTAGCCTTGTACCGGATAAAGAGTAGGCAACATTGTGAAGGCTTCTCCGCCGTAAGGATTTGGTGTCGTGTAGTGTTTACGAACTCTCGAGTAGGTGACTCGGGGAGTGGAGTAGGGCAAGGAAGGTGTCCTTGTAGCCGAACCACTATAAATACTCGCGTTGTGGTTTTGTGCTTCTTACTCCTTATTCTTTCATTACATATTTATATATGCTTGTCTATCAACATCCAACACACATATTTAAATAGATTGACATAAAACGATCTAAATAGTTTAAAACAAAGTTTTAATTGGTAAAACTATTCAACCCCCCCTTCTAGTTTTCCACAATTGGGTGTAGCCCTCTCTTCATCATTGGGTCTTTTAGGAATTTGGTCGTAAAAAACACCAAAGAAATTTAAATAGTTTAAATGAGACTCTTTAGTCAAAACAGAAACATTTTCATTTAAAAGTTAAGAATTTATTTTAAATGGGAAAAAAATTCATAAAAATTCCCTAGAATAGAAAATAGTTTTATCATTAAGACTGTAAACTTTATAAGATTTTTTGACAGTTTCAAAACTAATTAAAACACATTTTATAGACCTATTAGAAAATTTATCACAATTGTTCAAAACAGTAGAATAACAAAGACAACCAAAATTCCTAATGTGAGAAAGCTTGGGTTTAGTTCCATAAAGCATCACAAAAGGGCATATTCAATTGAGAACAGATGAGGTTTGCTTGTTAATAAGATAAACAACAGTTAAAACTCCCTCATATCACATATTCAAAAGAATCCCTACCTGAAATATAAGACTCCTAGCAACATTTAAGAGGTGTCTATGTTTCCTCTCAGCAATCTCATTTTCCTGGGTAGTATAAAGACAAGTGATCTAATAAATGATTCCAGATTGGTTAAAAAAATTGATGCATATTATTGTTAACAAATTCAGTTCCATTATCAGATCTGACAACTTTGATTTTACAATTAAACCGATTTATCATCATTTTATAAAAAGATGTAAACATATTAAATACTTCATATTTAGTTTTGATAAGATAAACCCATACAACTCTAAATTATTCATTAACCACATTCAAGAAATATGTATACCCATCTCTGGTAATAACTTTATAAGGTCCCCAAAGGTCAAAGTGAATAAGTTCACCAATAGCAGATGATTTATGGTCACTAAAGAGAAAGGGCTCCTTTGTTTGTTTAGCCTTGTGATAGATGTCACAAGGTGAAACATGTGAACCAATAGACATCTGCATCTCTTTATGCAACACATCAACAACTTGGTCAGCATGATGACCAAGCCTGTTGTGCCACAGAGTTTTAGAAACATAAGCAGTAATACCAACATTTTTACCTAAAGTCTTACAAACAGGTTGATCAAACAAGTAAAGGCCACAAGAATCACTACCAGTTCCCATTATTCTTTGGGAAAATTGGTCAAATAGACCGCGCGCTCTGAGGCATATCACTTTATGGACCACGCCCTTTTAAAATTCAAAAATAGAAAAGTTGCCCACCGCTTTTCTTGGACCCAACCAGGGGCTGCCATGTGTCCGACAACTTATGACACAAGTACGTATTTTGAAGGTATATGTCATGTATTGTAACGTATTGTTTTTTAGGCAACTTGTATTGTTTTTTGGGCATCTTTATGTTTTTTGGGCAACTTGTATTTATACACGAGGATAGTTTTGTCATTTCATATTTAAAAAAAAAACAAAAAAACAAACGCCCACACAAAACACAAATTTACGGTACATGTCCTTTAATGTCTTCTGTTCCCAATCACTTTCTTCTTTCTTCAATACAATTTGTTTAACAAAATCTTTCTTTCTTCTTTTGGTCTATTGACTTCATATCTTTATCCCAATCTTTTTGCTTTTGTTTAGAAAATATGTCTGACAATATCCCACTGGATGTTCAACTAGATATCATCCGTAGGCTACCTCCTAAGTCTATACTCCAGCAACGTAGTGTTTGCAAGTTATGGAAGGCTAGTATAGATTGTGGAAGCTTCATCTTTAATTACGGTGTTCGTCATAATGATCAGTGTTTATTTACGCTAACATTCGATATGGGTAACCAAGGTTTTGTGTTAGCTTTAGATGAACAGCTAATCGCTACGCCACTTAATACATATTTAATGCTTTCATCTATGATTACAGTTGGCAATTCTAATGGTCTTTGGTGTTTTGTCTATGGTTCTAATCTAATGACTGTTATTTGGAACCCGGCAATAAAAAATCACTTGCAGTATTTGTCCCGGTTTACACGCATCAAATCGAACGTCAAAAGATTTGTTTTGGTTTTGCCGTCCGTCCGGACACTCTTGACCCGACGATCGTGAAGGTCTCCTATCCTGTTTTCGAAAGTGGTTTCCGGTATGTCTCTGTCTTTTCTTTGAACTCGTTAAGGTGGACAATCCTTGAAAATTTCCACCCCCTTGTGAAACTATCAAATTGAAACGTAAAAGTCATGCAGTTGTAGGTCGTTTTCTCTATTGGACTGGGAGTGAAAAGTTAACTAATGAGGGCGGTGTTATTTATAAGATTTATATGTTGATTTCTTTTGATTTGATAACCAACCAATTTAAAGTTATAGACCTACCACAGATTTTAAAAAATGAACTCCCAGTTCCATTCAATGTTTTCGATCTTGGAACCTCTCTAGTGATTTCTAGGATGATCATTGGTGAAGATATTCCATTGTTTTGCGGATGGTTGTTGGACGTCAATGGTTCTTCCATAACATCATTTAGAAGCCTATTCGCCATCCCTACCCAATATTTGGTTCGTTTGCTTGGGTTTACAAAGGATCAAGCTCCAATAGTGGAAGCGTACAGCGGCAATCATTTGGGTCAGTCGGTATTTGTGTACAACAAAGAACTTGAATTATTTGTCTGCATGGGAATGTTAGGAGATGCGGGATCTTTCTACATCGCCCCGTACAAAGAATCTCTTCTTTTGTTAAATCAGCCAGACCATGCTGTTTATAGTATGTTTTATTTTTAACTTACCATTCTATTAATGTTTTATTTTTAACTTACACCATTATATTCGTGTTCAACAGGTTTGTTCGGCAGAAGTTAGGGATCATGCTTAATGGGAATGAAGCTTTGTGGTTTTAGTACGATGTCTGTATGTGAAGGAAGCATGGAGTGGTTAGCTTTTTCTGCGTACTTGCTGAATTTTATAAATCAAGTGGTTATATATTATGTAACCATTAAACTCATAATTATGTAGTAATCGTAATATGTAGTAGGTTGTCTGTATGAAATGTTGTATGTCAGCGTATTTACTATTTCCTATGTTCTTTAATCCCATTATACATGTTTGTTTAATCTGGGGAACTAGCAGTTGTTTCCAATAAACAATGTGGCAACTAACTGTTCTATGTAGGGCAACTTCTTTTCCTTATTGACTACTTTTATAAACCAAGGAGTCCTTCTAGTTGTTACAATTCGTATTCTACAATCAACTAATAACTACCAACTAGTGACTATGCACACTTGAACTTAACAGATTTACCATTCAACACTAGTACAATTTAACTAGCAGTTGTAAGTTTAATACTAGCAGCACTAAACCAATATGTCTCTATTCAGGCCCAGAATAGTAAGACCAACACCTACACAAGGGCACCAGAATGGTATCAGCAGCACCTACACACGGGCAGCACAAACACGGCCATACACAACAGTTTTACTAGCGGTGACATCATTTCGTTGATGTGTTCTAGCACAAGCAGTGGTTAAAATAGCTAGCAGTAGTAACCTGTATACTGGCAGTTGTAAGTATACAACCAATTCAGTTTTACTAGCGGTAGTAAAAATAACTATAGCGGTAGTAAAAATGACTAGCAGTTGTAAGTCTACAACCACTTCAGTTTTACTAGCTGTAGTAAAATTAACTATAGCGGTAGTAAAAATAACTAGTAGTTGTAAGTATACAACCAATTCATTTTCAATGTTTGGCGTTGCTTTCATGATTCAATGTTTTCAATTTTTACGTAGTCATTTCATTTGTTGTATCATCAAAATAAATACCTAACTTTGAACTTAGTTTGTAGACTCATTAAACTGAAATATTGAATAAGCCAAACATGTATCACAGAACAAACGTAATAAGAGCCATCTCTTCATCTTGATTAGTAGGTTCTCTTGTATGTTGCAAGATCCTGTAGTGCTTTTTTACTACTTCTATACCAAGAGCCATCTCTTCATCTTGATTGGGATCAAGAGTCTATGTCATTGCATCAAGTTCATGTTCACTATTTTCTTCAAAATCATCTTCATCTACGTCATGTTCCTCGTACCCTCCATCGTCATTATCATTCATGTTGCATGCCTGCATAATGGTAAACCAATATAATACATCAATAAATAATGTCGTTTGACAGAATACCAATTTATCCTCACTTTACAATCATTAACAATGGCCCTAATAAACCATAACATGTACTGTTGGTATTAATGTAGTTGGATATAATTAAAAAGCAAACAACAACAATAGAGAATAAATAATCTACTAAAACTCACCTTTCACAAATTTTTCACAAGAAAATCTAAAAATATTCTATTTAAGGTATCACAAGATCAACATTAAAGGAGGCGACGTTTTGTTTTCTTTGGATATTTGACTTTTAATGTAGAAGACTAATAGGTTTTATTGGGCCCGTCAAATATTTAACGGCACATGACCTAGATAAGTAAACGGATGGTTGTAAAATGACCCATTTTCCAAGTTCAGGGTACTGTCCCGCGCCCTTAAAGTTCAGGGTAGCGGGAATTCCAGTTAGCCTAGTTGGAGGTAGTAAAAAAAAGGGTTTTGGCCATATTTTACGGACCAAATTTGAAAAGCTTGTATCTTGGGCGCGCGAATCAATGAACCAACCCAAAAACCACATATAATGATCATAACACACCCTCGTTCTGACCATCAGTTGCAAATCAACAACCCTCATCCAAAGCCTCCTGTCGAAAATTAAAAAAAACAAAAAAAAAATCCTTGAAAACCATGCCGTTTCGAGCTAATGTTATCACCATTATGAGAGATTATATTAGCAACATGCCAGATACAGTGATCGGTAACATTTTGAATCGGTTGCCAATAATAGAAGCGGTGAGCACCTCTATTTTATCCACAAATTGGAGGTTTAAGTGGACCTTGCTCACCGAAGTCATAATTGATGAGGATTTCTTTTATTATTTAACATATAAGTTTGATGGGAGCCATGTTACTAGACTTTTAAATTAGCTTACGGGTCCCATAAAAAAGTTTGTCTTCTCTGTAGATCCCAAACCGTTGTCTGGAATAGAAGACTTGAATTATGAAGAGATTCGTGATTGGCTTATGTTTTTGGCACTGCAAGGAATTGAGGACCTGACAGTTAGAAACTGGTATGGACAACCAGTTACATTGCCAACCCAACTTTATGGGCGTATTGAATTGAAACATCTTGAAATTCATTATTGTGATTTTCCTAGTTTGGTGTTTTTCACTAGTTTTCCAAATTTATTGAGCTTAGAATTGTGTTTAGTCAAATTTGTTACCGGTACAGTTTGGGATTTAATTGCTGGTTGTCCCTTACTTGAGTCTCTTAGATTGGATGTTGAGAGTACAAACGGGATGAAACTATGGAATCTTGCAAGTCTTAGGAATTTGAAGAAGTTACATTTGTCATTCGGTATTTCGAATGTTGTCACGACAATCATAGCATCCAATATCTTTCACCTGACAAGACTTCCATCTCTTGAGACCCTTACATTGGATTTTGACTATTTCACTGTAAGACCGTTTTGAGATTTACACTTCTAATTTTACAATGTTAAATATATGTGTAACTGTAACGACATTTAATCTTTTAAAGTAACCCCAAACTCGACCTGTTGTAGTTGATGCGTGATGGTAATTCCAGGATGAATGTCCCTTTGCCGTTTGTATCCCTCGTTAATCTAAATCTAAAAGGAGTTGATTTTGGCGAGACTGTTATCGTGTCACTCATCGTCCAAATGATTCGCGGATCTCCAAAATTGAAAAAACTGGAAACCAGAGTAAGTGTAATAATTTATTACTCTATTTCATACGTATCAAATAAACATCCGTAAACTGCCATGTTTTTCTATCTCAATACTATTTGATTTTCCAGGCTGCACACACGCTTAGTGTTTTACCTTTGGAACAACCTTCATTTGATTTAGACACAACCACATTCAGTCATGGGCAGATTCAGACAGTGATTTTTCGATCCTTTCCTAGATCACAAAATGAATTACACATAATAAAGTTTATACTTGCTTGTTCCACGTCGTTAAAGAAAATGTATATCAGGGCCAGCGATTTGATGGACGATGGTTATGATAATATCAAGACGAATTGGGAGTTCGCTAGGAAGCTGTTGAAACTCCCCCGATCTTCCGTCACAGCCGTTGTAAAATTTTTCTAGTGGTTGTAGTTTTATGTATGGCTTGAATACCCTGCGTCAATTAAATTTGTGTAGACAAAGTTTGGTGTGTCTGTTTATCAAGGGTTTATGTAGTAATCGTAATATGTAGTAGGTTGTCGTCTGTATGAAACGTTGTATGTCAACGCATTAAGTATTTCCTATGTTGCCATTATCCTTTTTTATTTCATCTCGCCAACTAGCAGTTGTTTCCAAATATCAATTTGGCAACTAACTGTTGAACGTAGGGCAACTTCTATCACTAGCAGTTGTTATAATAACTAGCAGTTGTGCGTATAATACTAGCAGTTGTAAGTATACAACCTATTCAGTTTACTAGCAGTAGTCAGTATAATTAGCAGTAGTAAAAATTAACTAGCAGTTGTAATTTGGCAACCAATTCATTTTATAATTACAGATATTTAATTTAAGTAATCAAGCATAAAAGCATTGTACCATTTTTTGACGTTTAGAAAAGTTGCATAAACCTCAAAATAATCAACTCACTCTACACATCTAATAATATGAAGCGTTATGTGCTTACGTCAAACTGATGATAAACTCACTCTACACATATAATCAACCAATTAGGAGCAACCAATTGTGTTGCTCTTTATAACAATTTTGTGGTATTTTTAAAATCTGTGACCTAACAAAAATTATGTAACATTTTTTTAATCATTATATGTGGTTTTTGGGTTGGTTCATTGATTCGCGCGCCCAAGATACAAGCATCGACATTTCATCGACATTTCCGTTTCATATAATCAACAATACATCGACATTTCCGTTTCATCAGTGTTTACTTGAATAGTATGTTTGAAAACAAATATTAATGTTAACAAATTAAATTCACACCAATAAGTTATGGTCTATAAAAGACCTACATATATTATTAATACACGAATACACTGAATAGTATTAGCGAGTACAACCTTGGAGTGTATCGACTCTAGCCTGGACCTCCTTTTATAGGCTAAGGAGTCCTTTACAATATACAGGATAATTATACTTAGCATACTTATTTAATAAAAAAACTACATTAGCAGTGGTTTGCTCTTTATTTTATCCCGTCGCCCGCAAGCTCGTCATTTTTACCTTGACCTCAATCTATCCAACCCGATTTGCCAGGATTGGTAGACGTACACTTGCTTCGGGAAACGGGCACCAATCAACAGAGGACTGCAGACCATAATTTTAAGCCTCTCTTTGCATATTCTATCACTCCTTCGACCCAATACCCATGATATACTTCCTTCTTCCGCTCGGGTAGAGCGAGGTTAAGAAGTAACTGGCTGAAATTTGAACATCTCAAATGGCTAATGAGAGTTTAATCGGTTTAAACTCCCACCTTTGGTATGCCATATGGCCTGGGCATGCTTCCACAAACTTCAAAGGACACGGGTTTTGGGTGAAGGAATGTTGTGAATGGTCTCGGGGATGTGTTATTAGTCGTCATTCTCGACAATTTAGAAACGACTAATTGTTATTAGTAGTCATTTAAGAACATGTTTCAGTTGTGGCAGCAACTGCTTTGCGCTTATGTTTTTGTTTTGGGGGGTAAAGGTTTAGGCTATGTATGGGCTTTTTGGAACCGACGGTGCGTGGGCAACGGGTTAACATCTTCAACTTCTCTTTGGTGTTTTTTGTTGGTGGAGGAATGGTTGTTTTTTTATGTGCTTTCCCTTTATTTACAGCGCGTATTTAAAGCGAGGATTTTACTGTTCTTGCACGCGGTATAATTAATTTCCAATTACTGTTTTGTGGGTAGGCACGTGCCTAGGCTCCTACCCTTCTATTTTTCCTGCTGGATTTGTCCCAAAATTTCTAGGGAAGGAACGTGAATATTTACTTGCAGATTTGTTCACCTTTTTTGGTATTTGGATAAGCCTTATCCGTAATTACAAACCGTTTGAATTTATCGGTTTATTATCCTTTTTTGTACTGAAAGTTTGCTATGTCTGTATATACCTTTTTTTGGAAAAATGTAGCTTCCACAGTTGTTGTTGGTTTTGGAAATGTTGCTTATGCACGTTTGACAAACTGAAGTAAATCATTCATATCGGCGCTTTAAATTTCACTTTTAAAATTTGAACTTCAACTAGTCAACCTTTTAATTCGCAAAAAACCATATTGTACTTCAGGGACTTTTTTTATTATAACTGATTTGGAAAAACAGAAACAAAGTTGGTATTTGCGTCGACACTAGCGGTGGTTTGAGCGAACCTAGCAGTGGTTTGTTAAACTGTAGCAGTGGTTGCGTATTAACATATGCATATAATTGAGAATTTGTTAAAACCATGTAGCCTCCTTTGGTTTTTCCAAAAACGCAACCATGTTGTGAGTTGCAGCAGAAGAGTTGGGCACCATTGATGTTTATTTCGAAATTGATTGCAACAGATTGTTAGGTGTTGCGAATTATGATGTGTGTGGGTCTAAACTATGTTTTGCCCTAGCAGTTGTAACTCTATTTTTTTTATCCCCAATTGAATCCAAATTAATCTGTACTTTCAAAACAACTGTTTTACTCTTGTAGCAGTTGTTAGTATTTTTAGACGTATTTATCCCCAAATGTGCTATTCTAATCAGCAAACGCAACCGTTATCGTCATCTACTATCTAGACACGACACCATTTTTTGACGCTTAGAAAAGTCGCATAAACCTCAAAATAATCAACTCGCTCTACACATCTAATAACCTGAAGCGTTATGTGCTTATGTCAAAGTGAAGATGTTGATGTTTTTACAATAACTTATGGTCTATAAAACACCTGGATATAATATTAATACACGAATACTCTGAATAGTATTACCGATTACAACCTTGAAGTATATCGACTCTAAATATGCCAAAAAGTTATATCAAACTCTAGCCTGGACCTCCTTTTATAAGCTAAGGAGTCCTTTACAATATACAAGATAATTATACTTAGCATACATATCTAATACAAAACATCCTACCCAAGAAATTCTAGAATGTTACATATTAAACCGACACAATGATACTAGCAGTGAAAAACTACATTAGCAGTGGTATGCGACTTAATTGTGAGTGTGGATTCCTTCTTGTTTGCTATCATTTTCTTGAAGGATTTCCCGTCGTTTGGTTCTCCTGGGGCGGCCGTATTTTCATATGGGATTCCCTGCAGAAGTTCGATAGGCTTCTCAACGGGTTTCCCGTGTAAATCCACCCCTATGCGCGGTACTGGAAGAGCTTTTAGTGGGGTTGCTTTTCCAATCCGCGCATATTTTATTTTAGAGCAATGGTAGAACCACAAATAATTCAGAAAAAATACATCCACACGCTGACGTGATAGGTTTGAATTGGAGTGAGGAGATAGAACTGTCACAAAATACACCAATCATCCCCTACACGATAGCATGGGATTTTTTTTATGAATTATTTATGTGGTTTGCTCTAAAATTTATCCCAGTGCCCGCAATCTCGTCACTTTTACCTTTAACCCAGTCTATCCAACCCGATATGCCAGGATTAGTAGACGTACACTTGCTTCGGGGGCCGGGCTGCAATCAACAAAGGACTGAGACCAGAAATTTCAGCCGTGTTGTTTGCCTCTCTTTGCACATTCTACCACTCCTTCGACCCTGTTGGAATCACTCCTAAACCTTAATCAAGTGTTAGTGATTCACATGTAATAGTTAGCTTAATTATGGCCTTTATGTTTGTTATTAGCCTTAGGCTTATGTAGAAGGCCCATAAGCCTAGGCCTAGCCCAATAAGGAAAAGGATGGAAACTAGGAGTGTTGCCCTAGCTTCCCTCCTATAAATACTCATGTATAACCCTCACTTGAGGGTTGGTTGTTCAATTCATTTCTTTCGCATACATCTCTACGCATAACCGGATACTAATATCGTGTGTGTGTGTTTGATTTATTGTTCAATCGCCTTTATCTTTTTCTATTAAGCTTGTGTGGTAAAACTAGTGACCTAACAGTGGTATCAATCGCCTACTAGTTGGGTGAATCGTTATTGCTTTTGAAGTAAGTTTTTGATCATACGCGTAAAGGTAACGAGATCTTTGGTTCGCTTAAAAACACGTTTTTTACACTTTTTAATCCAAGATTCTTGTACTTTCAATGTTTTAAGGTGTTAAAATAACTGTTTTTGGCAAAAAGTTTCAAACTTTATGCGTGGATCATAGTTTTTAAGCTTGTTTTTGTTCGTGGGTGTCGTTCTACGCGTAACCTGTTTAGCCATTTTGATTCATCAAGTTTCACACTTTTGTGTTATTTTGGTGATATTGAAGCTATTCCATAACAAAAATCTGGTTTAGAAACAACTTTGAGCAAAATCACTTTTACGAGTAAGCTACGCGTAACTAAAACCCTATTTTTACGCGTAACTCACTCCTTGGTTTGATCTTCAGTTTCGTGGTTTACTCCGTGTTTTCTTGCTTGGATAAGCCTGAAAATACGTCGACTTTGGATATCCTTTGCAATGTGATAGTGTAAAAGATCATTTGGGATAAAACCCTAAACTTACGCATAAGCATAAAGCTTACGCGTAGAAATCCTACGCATAAGATTAATCTTACGCCTAAGCCTTGTCTTACGCCTAAGCCTTGTCTTACGCCTAAGGTAATCCTACGCATAAGTTTCTACGCCTAACTTTGTGTCTACGCATAACTTTAGTGTCTTTTCCCTACTTACGCGTAAGCTAAAACTACGCGTAACCCTCATTGTTACGCGTAACTTTGGTGTTTTCACGCATAAGTCCTACTTGGTTCTTGTGATTTCTACGCCTAAGGACACTTCATCAACAAAGGTTCATTCGACTACAAAGATCCATTTTTACCAACACAAGTTTTCAACATGTCACAACCACCATACTCTAACTATTTCCCTTACACTTATTGTCAACGTCAACAACAACTAACTCCACAACATCAACAATGGAATCAACAACAAGCAATTTATCAACAACAATTTAATCAACAACATACTCCACAACTTGCTGCAATCCCACAACCTCAAATGGTTCAACCACCACCAAGTCTTCAAGTTCAACCCTACACAAACGAATTTAATCAACATCCATCAAGGAACACTATGAAGGAACCCACTTGGTTTGCAAAGATGTGTGAATCTTTAAGCAGCCAACAATCAATTCATGAGGCTGGATCACTTGATAGACCTCCAATGCTCACTCCAGGAAACTACGATCAATGGGTGATAAGGTTCTTTAGGTTTTGTGATCTGAAGAAGCCACACGGAAAGTTCTTAAAGAAGGTTATCTTGGAAGGTCCATTTCAGATGCCTACTATCATTGTACCCGCCGATCCAAATGCTAATCCACCAAGAGATGAACAATCCAACATTGCTACTGTTGCCGACTGAATGTAGAGGAACTTCTACACTATGAAGCTGATGAGCTTGCAATGCAATATATCCTCTTAGGATTACCTAACCCAATTCTTCGAAGTGTTGATGCTCAAAAGACTGCAAAGGCAATGTGGGAACATATTCATCTTCTTATGGAAGGATCTGCACTCAATCAAGAAGATATGGAATCAAAAATTTACTTGGCTTATGAACACTTCATGATTGAACCTGGAGAGACACTAGCATCATCGATTCTCAGACATCATCAATGATTTGGAAAAACACAACATCATCATGCCAAGAATTGTAGTTAATACTAAGTTCCTGAGTAGTCTTGGTCCTGAATGGGAGAAGTATGTCATTTTTCTCCGTCAAGCGAAGAACATGCATTATTCTACCTACGGATTGTTGTATGATTACTTGAAGCCTCATGAAAAGGAAGTTGATAGAGAAAGGATTCTCCGTGCTCAAATTGCTTCACCTTCACAACCGGAAAATCAACAACTTGATTTATATGCTCAAAACAGTTATTCTCCTCAACCGGCAACTCAACCAACTGCTACAATCACACCATATGATCCTTCACAGCCTCAATCTCAACAATCTCAATTGGTTCCATACAAAAGCAACAATGCTCAAGCACTTGTCAGTGAAGCTAATGAGGAATCTGATCCATTCGAAGCATTGCAACAAGGATTTGCTATGATTGCTAATGCTTTTAGCCGTTATACCAACAAATCCAACAATCGTATTCGTTCCTCATCTAACACAAGGAATCAAGCTGTTGTGAACAATGGACGAGTTGAAGTTCAGAATCGTGGTTATGGTCGTCAGATGGGCGGTGGTCAAGGGTTTAATGCTGTGGGTAGGAATAACAATAGAGCTCAAGTGGTGGACCAGGGAAATGCTCAGAATGGGTTGATTGGTCTTCGATGCTACAACTGCAATGAGAAGGGACACATGGCTAATGCATGCCCAGCGCCGAGGACGAGGGGCAGTGCTTATCACAAAGAGGCTCTTCTTCTGGCTCTTAAGGATGAAGCTGGTGGAACTCTCACAGACAAAGAACAGAGCTTTATGGCAAATGTAGACTCAGATGATGATATGGAGGATTTGCAGGCCAATGCAACTGTTATGTTGATGGCTAATATGCATGAGTTACACATCAGTGACACAGGCCCAGTGTATGACACTGATGGCTTGTCTCAGGCACCCGAACAAACCATGTTTATCTCTGATCTCATATCTCCGCCAACATCTGAATCCGGCAAGGCTCAGAATGTTCAAAATGAGTCGTCCACATCTCATTCCGACGATTTTCAAATAGACCCCATAGTCACATTTGACGATCAAGATGACCTTATGGTGTCCCTTGATACTCAAATTGACTCCGTTGTTATACTTTAGGATCTAAGTAATGATCATGTTGTGACTCACGTTGAACACGCCGAACTTTTGCCTCATCCGATTTTGCTCGCTTAATACTAGACCAACAAACCATAGTGGAAGAATGTCGTGCAATTAATCAGAACTTGAAAAGTAAAAATGCACTGTTAACCAAGGATTTTGAATGTTTACAAAAGCAACTCAACTTTTTCAAAACTCAAGAAAAACGTGAAAAGGGTTTTGAAGCAGCCTTTGCTAAATCTCATCAAAATGAAAAATATTTAGAGAGACAAATGCGTGATCTAGCCGCTTCGAAGAATGCTTTGTTGTCTGAAATAGAACAACTGAAACATGAACATAAAAAGCAAATTAACGCTCTCACCTTGGAAAATCAAAAGGCTAAGGCTGAGTTGTTAACTTGTCAAAAACAGTTCTCTGCATACAAAAAGCATTCAACGAAACGAATAGATGATCATCTTGAAAAAATCATCGGCTTGCAAAACAAACTTAAAGAGTTTAAAACTGTTGTTTACAAACATGGTGAGTCGGTCACAGCCATTGAAAAGTTTACTTTAAAACCAAATCCAAATGGCTATGGACCAAATCTTGCAGATTACAAACCTAAGCTTTCAACCAAAGCATTCAAACCAAATCCTGAAGTTTCCAGGCGTAATATAAAATTGATGATTATGCTATGAGTGTTGTTGAATATCATCGTCAAGAGGAATTAGATGCGGAAGACGAGAGTCGATCAAAATTAGAAAAAGTTGTTTACAACAAACCTTTTAACTATTCAAAAGCGGTCACTTTCGTCACACCAACGGATTCTTCTAACACACCAAGGATTATCATAAAACGTCCCGAGTCTTCTAATGATTAATCCCAAACCGATTATGCACAAATTTTGGTCCTTTACCTTCCATCAGTGAAGTAAACTCAAAACCTGAAAATCGCAAAATTCTTCGATATTTTGACCTTTTCATGGTTGACCTCAAAACTTTACAACATGAGATAGAATATCATTCTGAAATCAAAGTTCAACACTTTCAATCGCCTCTAGCGAGAGAACAAAGAGATATTTTTCAGAAAAATCTTTACCAAATGTTAAAAATTTGAAAAGTTGTGCATTGTCTTGGGAAAGGGACTTTCATAAGGAACTTGGATTGATGAAGGTCATTTTCGAGAAAACGGAAACATCTATTTCTAATACTAAACGTAAAAAGAAAATGTTGAGAAAAGATGTTGATCGACTCTTGGAAGATGTCATCTGTGCCGATGTCCATAATGCTGTGTTATTGAATTCTTTGTCATATGCATTTGATTATATCTCTGCGATATCGTTGATTCTGTGGTAAATGTTGAGAACACCGATAATGTGCTTCAGATCGAGTCCTTAAAAGTTGAAAATAAACGATTGTCAAACGAACTTTCAAATGCAATACGTCGTCTTAATTGGTGTCAAAAGATATTCACGATCAACAACTTGCTTTTCAACACAAAATCGTCCAGCCATGCAAAATCTTCTGATCCAACAATTGAGCAACTAGATGATCAAAACGTGTCTTTTAAGTGTCAAATCTCAAAATATGAACAAGAACTTGTAAAAGTTAAAAAGGAATATGGTGTCATATTTGATTTACTCAAAAAGACTCGTGATGAAGCATCAAATGAACTTGATCATTATCTTGCACACACTAAAGAAGTTATGCATTTTGCTGAAATATTCGGTCTGTAAATCAAGATCTGATTCACACTATCTTCAAGTTAAGAGAAATGTTAGGAAAGTATGAACAACTTCCGCCACCGTGATTAAGAGATTAGCCCCAGTAACACTTAGTAATCATGAACCTAGAATCCCTACTGCCAAATCACAAGTTGCTAACGTGCTTCCTTCTACTGAAACAGGAATAGTTACGTCTTTTCCAAACGTCCGCACTTCACAGGCTAGGAGCACTACATCGAAGAATAGGAAGTTGCGACCTAAGAAAGGATCAATAAGGAATGCTAAAGTAGAAGAACACCCTAGGACTATGAATAAGACTCATGTTGCTTTCACTATAGATATTGCGTCTGGCAAATGTAATAGAAATAGTGATGTAACGAATGCTAAACCTTTAAGCACTTTTGATATTCACCGATGCACCTTGTGTGATTTGTCGTAAAAGTATGAATTCTGATTGTCATGACAAATGTGTTGCTAAAGCTATCATCTCTCGTTTAAGGAATCCTAAGAATAAGAATACCTCTAGGCCCACTAATCTTTCTAAGTCTGTGCTTGGTAGACCGCCCTCTTTAGATTCTAAGAAACGCATTGCTGTCCCTCGTAGCTCCAGTTTACCTCCTAGGAATGTATTACCACCTAGTGCATTCACTAAGACTAAAGCAAATACTAGTTGGAGATGGCGGAAATGGATATATAACACACTAGGATTTAAATGGATACCTAAAGCTATTGATGTGTGTATGTCTACTATACCGAACCCTCTAACATTTCGGGTTCCACATCTACTTCTATTCCATCTGTGTCGTCGTGTGTAATGCGTGTGATACGATCATTCTCTGATTGTTGATAGCGGATGTTCCCGACACATGACATGAAATCTTAAACTGTTATCAAACTTTATTGCAAAGTTCATTGGCACTGTAAGATTCGGGAATGATCACTTCGCAGCTATCATGGGATACGGAGATTATATCAATGGAAATATTGAAATTAGCAGGGTTTATTATGTGGATGGCCTCGGTCACAATCTGCTTTCGAGGTAGTTCTGTGATGGAGAATTAGAGGTTGCTTTCAGGGAGAAATCTTGTTTCATTCGTGATCTACAAGGAAACGACCTTATGTCTGGCTCGCGTAATTCCAGTCTTTACACTATCTCTATGCAAGACATGGTTGCTTCATCTCCCATTTGCTTACTTTCAAAGGCAACATCAACAAAATCATGGCTATGGCACCGTCGTCTCTCACATCTAAAATTTCAAGCCATCACCAACCTTGCTCGACACAAACTAGTTGAAGGACTCCCACAATTTCGGTATTCTAAAGATCACCTTTGCTCAGCTTGTGAACAAGGCAAAAGCACTCGTGCTCATTTTCCTTCAAAGGTGGAACACAACTCTCAAAGATGTGCTTCATCTTCTACACATGGATTTGTGTGGCCCGATGCGCGTGCAAACGATCAATGGCAAACGCTACATCTTAGTAATTGTTGATGACTATTCACGCTGGACTTGGGTCTACTTTCTTCAAGCAAAGACCAAGCTCCACAGATGATCGTCACCTTTCTCACGAAAATACAAGTTCAGCTACGAAACATCGCTCAACAAATCGAATGCAGACAGAGGCAATCAATTTGTTAACCAAACTCTTCGTGAATTTTATGAGAAAGTGGGAATTCAAAGATCGACATCTATTGCACGCACACCGTAACAAAACGGAGTTGTTGAAAGACGAAACCGAACGCTAGTGGAAGCTACAAGAACAATGTTAATCAATGCTAAACTTCCAGATTACTTATGGGCGTAAGTCGTATCTATGCATGCTATACTCAAAACTGGTCTATGATTACAAAACGCCACAACAAAACACCTTTCGAGCTTGTCCACAACAGAAAACCGAATCTCAAACACTTTCATGTATTTGGATCTCTTTGCTATCCGAATAATGATCGTGATGACTTTGGAAAGCTCAAAGCCAAAGCCGACATTGGAGTCTTTATTGGATATTGTGATAATTCTAAAGGTTTCCTAACTGGAATCGTCCGAACAAAGGAGGTTAAGGAAACGATTCATGCTCATTTTGATGAACTTACGGAAATGGCTTCTGAGTATAACAGCTTGGAACCCGTACACAACCGCTTAAACTTCCCCAAACCCCATCATCACCAAACAAGCCCCGCCTTACTCGTCAACAAATGGAAAGGTTATTTGCTCCGCTGTTCAGTGACGATATTGATGAATGTGCTCCAGTGTGTATCCGCCGCTTCCGCCGCTCAACCCGATAATACTCTTATACCTGATACACCTGCTACAACAACTACGGTTGAAGAAGCACCACCAGTTGACTCCAACACAACAGTTGAACAAACCGCTTCCAACAATGATGAACCGGCCGATGATGTTCTAAATGAAGTACCCCCACCTGCAGATTTTGATCCAAATGCATTCTTTAACCCATTTGCTAATGAGACTGCTGCACCTGATGTCGCAGAATCTTCAACAAGCCATTTGAATCCTCAAAATCTGCACAATGTATACCAACATCAACCCTCCACACATAGATGGACAAAAGACCATCCTCTGGAAAATATTATTGGCAACCCGAATCAACCGTCGTTATGACAACGTCTTCACACAGACGGTGAACATTGCATTTATGCACTCACCGTCTACCAATCTGAACCTAAAAACATCAAAGACGCAATGACAAAAGACAACCGGATTGAATCCATGCAAGAAGAACTCAACCAATTCAAACGTCTTGAAGTATGGAACTGGTTGAAAGACCAACAGGGGTCTACGTCATTGGTCTCAAATGGATTTTAAAAACAAATTGGATGTCAAGGAAACGTAATCGTAAATAAGTCACGCCCGTGGCTAAGGGTTATCGCCGGAAGAGGGTATTGACTTTGAAGAATCTTTTGCTCCGGTTGCTCGCTTGAGGTCGTTCGGATATTTCTCGCGGTCGCGGCTCATATGAATATGACGGTCTTTCAGATGGATGTCAAAACTGCGTTTCTAAATGGACAACTAAAAGAAACGGTTTATGTCACCAACCGAAGGATTCGTTGATCCCGCGTTCCCAACCATGTCTACAAACTGAACAAAGCTCTGATGGTCTCAAACAAGCTCCTCGGGCATGGTACGATAAGCTATCATCTTTCCTCATTGCCAATAATTTCACCAAAGGTTCGGTTGACCCTACTCTTTTCATACAATATCATGGGGCACATATCTTAATTGTTCAAATTTACGTGGATGACATCATTTTTGGGTCTACACATAAAAAGTACTCAATCGCTTTTGCAAAACTAATGAAGAAAAATTTTGAAATGTCCATGATGGGTGAACTTACATTCTTTCTAGGATTACAAGTTCATCAATCACCCCGTGGTATTTTCTTGAGTCACTCCAAATATGCCCTTGAATTGTTAAACAAATTTGGAATGAATACCTGTGACACCCATGCCACACCAATGGCACATACCAAGAAACTAGACGCTGATTTACATGGGAAATTGGTGGACCCTACCAAATACCGAAGTATTATTGGGTCTCTCATGTATCTAACCAAGAGACCTGATATTGTCTTTGCCGTTTATCTTTGCTCCCGTTATCAGGCGCGACCAACTGAAACCCACCTCTCTGAGGCTAAAAGAATCCTCCGATACATCAAGGGAACCATTAATTTGGGAATCTAGTATCCGAAGGATTCTGGTTTTGAACTAATCGCTTTTTCAGACGCTGACCACGCAGGATGCTTAGACTCACGGAAAAGTACCTTAGGAGCTTTACAATTTCTTGGTGATAAACTGGTTTCATGGCAATCGAAGAAGCAGGATTGTACATCGCTGTCCTCAACCGAAGCAGAATATGTAGCCATGTCGGCGTGTTGTGCTCAAGTCATTTGGATGAGAACACAACTCAAAGACTATGGTTACGTATTTGACAGAATCCCGATGTACTGCGACAATCGGAATGCTATTGCGATCTCGTGCAACTCAGTTCAACACTCGAAATCAAAGCACATCGATCTTCGATATCATTTCATCAAGGATCACGTGGAACAGGGTACAGTTGAATTATATTTTGTGGGTACAGAATACCAATTGGCGATCTTCTCACCAAAGCCTTGCCTCCCGCTAGGTTTAATGAGTTGGTCCACCGGATTGGTATGAGGTGTTTGACTCAAGAGGAATTGGATGACCTCCTAAAACAGTCTTAAAAACCTGTCAAACACCAAAATCTCTTTTGTAAATAAATTTTTCAAAAACAAAATACAAAAATATAAAATCTAATAAAACAACAAAAATATTCTTCTATCTATTTTCTTTCAACATTGCAAGTACATTTCTTCCGTCAACACTATAATCTTTCAAAATTCAGTATTTTTCCGATCAAGTGTTGAGGGGGAGAAAATAAACACTTAACTGTTTCAAAACATCCGTGTACTTGCATGTTACCATATTCTGGTTGTTTCTTTTATCAATGGTGGTAAATTTTCTGGTTCAACTGACACTCCTCGGACTAAAATTTATAACCTTTCATGATTTTCTTAAGTCGAGGGGGAGTGTCGTGAAGTTTCTTTCTTAAATCCTTTCGTTTGGTAACCAAAATGGAAGTTAAATGGCCTTGGATGAAAAAGGAAAAGGTGGAGGGACCAAAACTGCAAAAAGCTTAAAGTCATTTTTAATAAAAACACCCCACCTAACACTTTCACTTCACATTTATTACCCTAACCAAACAAATCCTACGCCTAAGAATCACTCTTCCAATCTGTGTTTTTTTATCATCAAATTGTAAGTGGATTAATGTTTCTAACATGATTTTAAAGATTGGTTTTGATTTTCAAACAAATCCAACGGTTGAATTTACGTGTATGGTTGATTTTGTGTTCTTCGCATATGCGTAAGAACACATGATCATGTTTGTGAGTTTTGGTGTTAAGATAATTGTGTCAAAATGTTCCTTAAACATCATTGATACCATTTTTCTACTCAAAACGCACCCGTAATCAATATGGTTTGAATTTAAAAACTAGGGTTTATGCGTGGTTTTGGGTAATTTCAAATGTGAATGTTTTTGGTCTTAAAGATTGTTGTTTGAAGTTGTTTTCAACATGAATTGATCATATGTTAACCTATAAATAACCCAGAAACATTAACTGATTTAGAATTAGAAATTAGGGTTTAATGTTCTTGAGTTTTGGGTACTTTTGATTCACCATGAATTGGGTGTTAAAACATGGTTATTACACTCTCACAACATCTAAGACTTACCAGAAAACGTTTGGTGCAATTCCTATGGCTAGAAATCATATGCGTAATTCATAAACTTTAGGGTTTTGACTTACGCTGTATGACTTTCTACGCGTTAGCTGTTTAACAAGTTTTCATGCCATAATCTGTCTTAAAATGAATATATGTGTCAAGATTGATGATATGATGATTTTATTTCAGGCTTGCTACTCGTATAACTCAGACAAGGTCATTGATACTCTACGCATAAGGATCACCTTACGCGTAGAAAGTTATGCGTAAGAGAAATCTTACGCGTAAGGTTCTACAAAGGGACTACGCGTATCCTGTGAAGGATATGCGTAAATAGTGACCTCTACGCATAAGGTCTACTTTTACGAGTAAGCCTTACGGGTAAGGTTTTATATACGCCTACGCGTAAGCTCTACGCATTACTCTGTTCCTACGCGTAATATTTCTTACGCCAGTAAGACGATTCCTACGCATAAGCTTGTGTCTATGCATATAACCCCTGTTTACGCATAAGCTACCATTTCTACGCATAAGCCTTGATCAAACCTTCATTATGAATTGTTACGCGTGCAAACTTGTATATAAATGAATCATAACGTCACGAAACCAATAATGTCACTAATAAGCTTAAACGCTCTATATGTTGTGATTAATAAGTGATAACATAAACTTTAAAATTTAAAGTTAACTAACTCACGAAACTTTTCACGACGTCATTGGACTATTAGACATACAAGTGACTTTGGACTCGTAACAACCATTGACATTATACGTTCAATAATTAGACATTAAAACCTTCTGTTGACTAACATTATGTCTTTCGATATGTTGGTTCTTTTGGCTAATGTTATTTCAGATCACGACATGGTTGCTCAAATGAATGTGGATGCACCTGAAGTTCTCACAATTGCCGATATCTTCCCTAATGGCTATCCGAGAAAGATTGGAAAGAACAATCTAAGAGTTGACTTTGAAACTCTTTCATGCTCAGAGTCTTCCTGCCTGATTGCTGTGGATATTCTAAAGAATTATCCATACCAGAACATGCTCTCACACTCTGCTACTGTTCCAGAGATCTACATTCAACAATTATGGAATTCAATGCAAAGGATCAAAGGTCAAAGTGCGGTGACTGTAACGCTCATTCACAAACAGATCACCATCACACATGCAGATCTATGGGCTGTTCTTCTAATTCCTGAAATCGAGCCAATCGACTTCTATGCCACACCTACTGAAGAGACAGTTCTAACATTCCTGATTGATATTGGCTATGATGAAGCTTCAGGAATAATCACTAAGCACTCTCATGTGGAGCTTAAGAACATTCCTCAACCGTGGAGAACCCTCTACATCATCATTACCAAATCTGTCTCTGGTCGTGATAGTGGCTATGAGCATCCCAAGCTCATAGAACTACAAATCTTCTGGTCATTAATCAACAAAAAGGACATCGAAATTGAAGCACTGTTATGGGAAGACATGATGTCATTTCTCAAGAAACTTGGCTCAAAGATTCCCTATGTCAGATACACAAAACTGTTGATCCAGAGAGCACTTGGACTTCATCTTGATATTCCCAAGAGGCTCAATGACCCTGACAATCACGATATGTTGATTGAGCCTACCCTATCAGTCAGAATCAAGGAATCGTCAACAAAGAAACAGGGTGCTGTGTTACCTGATCACCTTCTGACTAATGAAATCAAAAAGCTCGAGAAATACAAAAGGTATCTGGTAGCAGTAAAAGAAGGCAAAGTTGGTCATCACGATGAGAAATCTTCTGGAACACCTATAAGGAAAACCAGAAGAGGAAGTGGAGGAAGTGATGCAAGCACTGAGAGTCAGAGGACGTTCCCCAGGAGGAATCCTCCACGAAAGGGGACAGTTCCCGCCAAGGAAGCTGTTCCTATTCCCGTATCTAAGCCTGAACCGCAGAGAAAGCTAATGGACGAGGACTCGGAGGGCACTGCATCAGATGAAGAGACTTTCTACTCTGAAACTGCTAAAGATGACACTACAACGGTATGTAAACCTCCTAGTCCTCCAGCTGACCATAGAAAAGGGAAGACTCCAGTACTTGTGCCTTATGAAGAAAGCTCAGATGAAGAGCCACTGGAAACTGATTACACGAAAAAGTTCAAATTCGTTAGACTTCAACACGTAGCACAACAATTTGCTAAAGAACAAATGGGTGGCCCCGGAGGGTCGAGTGGTGGAGCTCAACCTTCACCAGGTCCTGATGCGGTTAATCAACCCGATAAGGGATCTGGTGCCACCACTTTGGTACAACAACAAACACGTGTGGAGGACACTCTTGAAGAACCTGAATCTAAGAAGTTAGAGAAGGTAAAAGCTGATGAAGAAGCTACAGCCAAAGCCAAAGCTGATGAACAAGCTAAGTTTGGAAATGAAGAAGATGTTGAGTATGATAAGTTTCTTCTAGATAGTCCTGCACGGTCAAAGGAAGAAACTTCTGAGCCACCAAAGGACCCGGAGTCTCCTCACATCTCTTCGTCATCAGATTCATCTTCTCACTCTTCACCACCACCATCAAAGAAATCAACCAAATCATCATCCAAATCAGTGAAGAAGCCAACTCCATCTTGGATCTCTCAATCTAAGAATCGAATCGTTAAAGCTGTCAAACGAGTCAGAAAGAAAGATATTCTCTACAGAAAGTTGAATTTCCTCGCTGATCAGATAACATATCTTCATGATGAGAATGACGAGATGAAAGTTGAAAGGGCGTATGTCCAGAAGCTTATGAAGGATGATCTTCAAAGGAGCATGGACGAGATGATCAAAGGATACTCTCATAAGTTCCTTATGGAGGTCGTTCCGAAACTGACAAAGGAGATGTATACCAGACAACTTTATCCAAATCTCTTACATTTAGCCAAGCAAGCCATGAAATCAACTCCGATGAATTTGAGCATCAATCCAGTTGAAACTACAATCTTCTCAGATGATGAATTGGTGAACTAGCTTGTAGCCCAAATGTCGAAACGCTCTGCAATGTTTGCCTCCCACGAAGCTAAGTTGTTTGAAGCATTGCTGGAATACCAACTCAAGTCATCATTCAGAGAAGAAGCTGTAAGGCCTAAACGTTCAAGAGATGACGAAGACAAAGATCAAGATAAGGATAAGGAGCCTAAACGCACAAAGAAGTCTGGTGAATCATCTTCCATTCAGTACTCAATGCAGCCTCCACCACAAAGGACTCCTGCTCAACAAAGATCCCCTCCTCCTTCTTCTGCAGATAAACCTCAGGATTCCGAGACACCACCCCAGACTCAGAAAACCGGTGATCACTTTGAGTATACGGGTGGTGACGATGAGGAATATCATGAGCCCCAACAACAACCCTCCTCTCCCGACAAAGTACAGAAACCAGAACCTTCATCTAGGCCTTAGAAAAAGAAGAAGAAGGCGCCCAAGGCTGACGTCCTATCATAGCTAGATGAAGATAACACAGAGGAATTTGAATGGTTTTCTACACTTGTTAATTCCACTCCCTACCCTGCTGAAGGTCAAGATCTGGTAGACGGTAATACATTGGAGCATGCTAAGTTACTGCAAGAAAAATTCCGAATAAAGAAGATGACGAAATCTGAGTTGAGGCGAATCAAGAATGAAGCCTTTCAACTGTTAAAACATAGCTCATAAAGTGCCATTGAGGTCGAATATCACCTTGAAAACATTGCTCGAGCTATGTCTAACAACATGGATTGGCTCAACCCAAAAGCAAACATCGAATTTACCAAACGGGACAACCCTCCATATTACACCGACTGGTCTAAACCTCTACCTACAATTGGCCAACCAGCTGAGCCTCGAATTCCATTATGATATTTCTTCAACAAAGACTTGGATTTTCTTTTACACGGTGGCGATGGTTCTAGGAAATACGCTACATCTTTGACACTTCCATTCCCGGCGGCAATATACTCTAACTGCATAGCCATCGAGGAAAGATCTAACCACTTGTTCTCTAACGTAGTGGAAGAGTACAACCGAGATGCAATGTATGGGATTCACCATTGGCCGGAACGCCGAAGAATCTACTACCGAAGCTGCCAGGTTCAGAAATCTCAACATGAAGTGTTCAGTACCAAGAGTATCGTTGCCATCAAACACGTTGATCTTTCGTCCAAATGGGACTACACTTTTCTCAAAAAGATTGTGGTCAAAAGGCAAGACGAAAGGGATTATGCATTTTCTGAAGCTGACTTTGAGAATTTGTCTATCAACGACATTGAAGACATGTACCTTGCCAAAGTACAGGGTTGTATGAGACAATTCTCCACTGAAGTACAACGTGAATTCATCAAGTCATTGCTCATCTTCATCAGACGCATAGTCATCAAAGAACGTGTAGAAGATCTCCAGCTTGCAGTTGAATCTTATCAGACCAGTGTCAACCTCACTCTACCGCAGCTTGATCTTCCCGACATCAACCAACTCTCACAATATACGCTCATCAGCAAACCATTCGGCGTCGTTTACCGCAGTGAACTTCAAAGAAATTGCTTAATGGCGTGTAGAGATCTTCACAAGTTTGGGGATCACACTTTGAAGATGGTTAGGGACGGTTTGGCTTATCGGTTGAAGGATCTACATCAGAAGATTGGGTCTCCTAAGCGATGGAATTCTCAGGATCGAAGGGATGTGAAGAGGATCATCACGATGATTGATGAACGGTTGTATCGAAGGGATCAGTTCAGAAGATTGGAAAGCTATGTTGGAGGTCGACCCAGGATTAACATCACCGGCTTTCAACGCCAGGTTCACACTCCTGGCAACATCTCTGGACTACCTGGTACCCCTTGAATTGCTTCTTTCATTATGAACTTTGGATGTATGATTTATTATGTCAATGGCTTGTGCACACATTACAGTGTACAACCCGTTCTTGTAAATAAAGGACCCTGTGGTACGCTTCAGTGCCACAATCCTTATAAAAGAAGCGAAAGCTTCTTACTTTTGAGTAAAACCTATCAAACCTTTCACTTTTCAAGGTTTTACACAAAAGAACAAGTACTTCCCCTTATGATTTTTCAAAACCTCAACCGTTTATATCACTCGTTGAGGGGGAGTATTTGACATAAAATCTTTGTTCACAAATTGTTCACAGTGGTCATTCTTCCCGCAACACTCGAAATGGTCATATTTATTCTCAACTTTTCAAAAATAACATTTTATATGCCATTTTTTAGGGGGAGAAAAATATGTGATAAGAAATATGTTGTGTTTTACTATATGAACTCTCGTGTGAAAAGACTCTAACCAACAAATTGACGAGATCTTAACTGTTAGTAACTCGAAAAGACTTGTCCGGGACGGGTAATAATTTGAAGCTAGTTCGCTAGTGATGTAAACGTGTCTCGCAAAGGACTTGTCCGAGTAGAATGTACCATTCGAGAAACTCTTGGTAGACATGAACCTTGACGGGTTTGACAACTTTTCGGGGTTGTCCACACCTTCAAGATAGTTATTAGAGCTAGTTGTCACCTAAAAGCTGACAATGCAACTCTTTAACTATGCCACGTAACCGTGTCTCGCGGGGGAATGTCTATCTTGAGTCGATCAATTCAAAAGTGCGCTCTCTTCCCTCACTGTGCAGATTTCCGTCAATACTCTAAAGCACATGTGGAGGGGGAGTATTTCTGCTAAAAGATAAAACTCTCACAATGGTTCAAACATGTTTTTCATTTACAAACCCTTTGAGAGATTTTTCTTGAAAATGGTTTTATGGCAATGGAGTTATAAGGTGATTAAGGTTAGGAATAACCGTCCTATGATCCGCCAGAGCCGGAGGGATCTACCCAAGGACACTACCAATAGTTAGAATTTAAAAGTCCTTAGGTATGATTATAAAAAAAAGGAGAAATGAGAATCGGAGAAAGAAGGAGTTGAAGAATTAAAAAGAAATGCAAAGAAAAGGGTGAAAAGAAATAGCCCTCCAGATTATTCAAATTAGGGCAGATACCGGGTTCAATTCATATGCTACTGGTTGTCACTAGCTGACACCGGTATTGAAGATTAAAAGTCGTCATGGACCCAGTGACGCATGCACTAATACTTCTTAGCCACTCAAGTTTCTCTCAACAGAAGCTTGTTTCATTCTCACAGGGAACCCTACGTAAACTATCGGCTATCTCTTAGAGATTGCTGGTATTGAAGAAGGAGACCCTCTCCCTAGTCTTCGCTCAGGAAAACCAAAACGCACTATTGAGTCTAGAACCACGAGATTCATCAAAAGATCTCTTAGGTACACTTGACATTTCATCACTTGGTGTTCAACTATAAGAACATCAGTGGTACGTTATCGAGTCCTTCACAGATCTTAGCAATCTGTCGAGAACATTTATGAGAGGTTCACATCTGTGATCCTCAGTGATTGAATGGAAACTCCTGCCAGGGTCTACATCAAACAGCCCTGACAGCAGGTCGCTTCAGTAACTCCCCGTGGATTACGCTTAGTGGTCTCAAACGGTCTACAGTCGTGAGGTGATGCTTCGGTGTACCTCAGCGACTCATCTGAACCGTAGATGTACTTCGGTACATCGCGTTATCTCACTTGTGGGACTCCGGTTCAGGAACGGCCTTTGTGAGAATTAGAGTTGTGTTTTCACACTATGCTGTTAACACACTCAAAGTTCAAACGTATAAGTGCCGGAATCCGCTTATTACTAACCGTTTTCATGTTTTCTTCTTATGGAAGCTCTGGAGCGGAATGATTGTGCAGATTCTTCGCATGCTCATACCAACATCATTACTAATGGAAGTTCTATCTAAAAGCAACACAAAAGTCAGAATGATTCTTCGTCAAACCAAAGAATCTACAAAGTTAAAGACTTAAAGAACTTCATCAGTACTGAAATCCAACGTCAAAGAGCGTATGAGCGTGTTGAAGAATGACGTAGAGACACTGGAGCAGTGAAGCCGACCTGAGGCAGACTTGATGCAGACAACAACAACATACTATCACTACCATCACAAAGAACAATGATCAAAGAACAAAGACAAAGATGACGTCAAAAGCAGAACTGTTCAAAGAAGACAATTTCTCTACACTGGAGAGATTGTTCGAATCAAGGAAATTCTTCTCACAAGAAAGAAGAATGTCAGAAGACGTCAAATCTACTATTACATCAACGCCTTCACCGTTCATATTCATTCATCACTAACGCTTAGGGGGAGATTGTTGAAATCACTCCTAAACCTTAATCAAGTGTTAGTGATTCACATGTAATAGTTAGCTTAATTATGGCCTTTATGTTTGTTATTAGCCTTAGGCTTATGTAGAAGGCCATAAGCCTAGGCCTAGCCCAATAAGGAAAAGGATGGGAACTAGGAGTGTTGCCCTAGCTTCCCTCCTATAAATACTCATGTATAACCCTCACTTGAGGGTTGGTTGTTCAATTCATTTCTTTCACCTACATCTCTACGCATAACCGGCTACTCATATCGTATGTGTGTGTTTGATTTATTGTTCAATCGCCTTTATCTCTTTCTATTAAGCTTGTGTGGTAAAACTAGTGACCTAACAGACCCAATACCTATGATATACATCCTTCTTCCGCTCGGGAAGAGCGAGGTTAATAAAAAAGGACATGAGTTTTGGTTGAAGGAATGTTTTGAATGGTCGCGGAGATTGGTCAGTTTTTTCGTCTTAGGAACGACTAATTGTTATTAGTAGTCATTTAAGAACATGTTTCAGTTGTCGCAGCAACTGCTTTGCGCTTATGTTTTTTTTTGGGGGGGTAAGAGTTTAGGCTATGTTTGGGCTTTTTGGAACCGACGGTGCGTGGGCAACGGGTTAACATCTTCAACTTCTCTTTGGGGTTTTTTGTTGGTGGATGAATGGTTGTTTTTTTATGTGCTTTAAATTTATTTACCTCGCGTCTTTATAGCAAGGATTTTACTGTTCTTGCACGCGGTATCATTAATTTCCATTTTCTGTTTTGTAGGTAGGCACGTGCCTAGGCTCCTGGGCATCCATTTTTCCTGCTGGATTTGTCATAAAATTTCTAGGGAAGGAACGTGAATATTTACTTGCAGATTTTCTCTCCTTTTTTGGTATTTGGATAAGACTTATCTGTAATTACAAACCGTTTGAATTTATCGATTTCTTATCCTTTTTTGTACTAAAATGTAGCTTCCACGTCTATTGTTGGTTTTGAAAGAGTTGCTTAAGCACGTTTGTCAAACTGAAGTAAATCATTCATATCCGCGCTTTACATTTCACTTTTAAAATTTGAACTTCAACTAGTCATTTGGAAACAGAAACAAAGTTGATATTTGCGTCGACACTAGCGGTGGTTTGAGCGAACCTAGCAGTGGTTTGTTAAACTGTAGCAGTGGTTTCGTATTCACATACTTTCAAAACAACTGTTTAACTCTTGTAGCAGTTGTTAGTATTTTTGCACTAGAAGATGGTTTAACATTCTAATGAGCAAACGCAACCGTTATCGTCATCTAGTATCTACACACGAAAATTTTGACAATCAAGTTTAAGTTATTGGGCAATTTCGTTTGAACCTCAGGCCACCTTCAAATTTGCAATCTGGGCAACTAAATGCCATAATTGGGCAATACTTGTTAGAATATCGGGCAACCATAATTCTTAACCACATGATCATAAAGGATACACTTAACAGCATAAACCTAACAGCACTAAGTTTGGCATAGAAGCACTATCGCATGGTTGGCAGCATAAACTCATAATTATTTTTTAAAGGAAACAAACATTCATAACAGGTGGAACCATTCCTTGTGCACTAGCCCTTTTTTTCTATGATCTCGAACCCTCTTTCAGTTTTCGTGATAGAAACACGCTTTGTTAACTTCCTTCTTTTGAAAGGTGTTGCACTACCGCACCGCATGCTAGCGTCCTCTTCCTTCCATACCATGTTTTTGAAATAAAATTGTGACAAAGCCTGTAGCTCGTGCACAATGTAGACGTCCATGGATCCATTCTCATCAGCAAGGTCATACATTCGTCGAACGTCATTGTCTGTGTGCAACAATGTTAAACCATCTTCTAGTGCCTTATTTGGTGCAGCATAAAATAAAGCCCATTTTTTCCCTCCAATATCATTCAAAACATGATCAAGCACCCTGGTAAATGCAACCCTGGTGGAGCTAAAACACCAGACATCAGCAAGGAGACCGCCTACATAGCGGAGTGGCTGAAATTCAAATTTCCCGTTGTGGTGCACTTTAAATATGACTTCTTTGGTTTCCGCCATGTCCTATAAAACATAAACCCTAATAACAATTTCAATAACTTTTAATTAAATAAATATTTAATAATAGAATATAAAATATAAAGCTGCAAAGTTATTTATATTCATGTACTGTATAAATTTATGAACGAATAAGGTAACAAAGTACATACGGGGGAGTACAACAAACCTGGATTTGTTTATAAAAAAGAAGAAAAGGACAACGATTTTTTTATTTGGATTCTTCGATGAAAGTGTAAGCATCCGCAATGGCAACTTGGTGAAAGACTTTTTTACTATTCTAATAAGATATTCAAATGACTTGTTCCATTGTGGCAATAACTTTGAAGAAGACTTTTTACAAAAACACTAGTAAAGACTTCAAGTGTTTGAAGCTATTGTCAAAAAGCTTTTGTATTTATAAAATTTCATTTTTCACCCAACATTAAATATGCAAATGCTTTTTGCAGTGGAGTAGTTGGTTTTGCAAAAGCTTTTTACCTCAACTATTTAATTGTGTTCAATGCATCAAGTCTTTTATGACTTGATGCATTGGTAATGCTCGAGGAATGTGTGGATGTTGATAGTTGAAGATTATTAATTTGATTTAAAAATACAAAAACCATTTCCCAAAAAGCAACTGACATCCTTACCAGTAAACAGGTGAAAAGTGAAAACAAAATAGCCAAATGCTAGAGTTCACAAAAAAAGTCAAAAAAAGTAAAATGCAGAGGCCACTGATACTCTAACTCTTTGTGACCACAAAAAACCCATTTGCAAACACCAATTATTACAGTTAGTTTGGATTATTCACACTATACACCAATTCAAATTGTAAATAAATAATACAGCTGTCTACACAAAAACTAAAAACACCTTTTCATTTGTGAAATTTACCTTTCACTTCTATTGTGATATTTTAGTCAATTGACATTTAGATCAATTAGATTATCAATCATCACAATCATTTACGAAATGGCGTGTTCTTTATGTCAAGATGGTACATGCACTCCGAATTGTACTAATTTTCACGATTCTTTATTTAAAGACATGATAGACCGTTTCAAGAGAATGGTAATTGCTTGTGAGCCGGGAAAGACTTTCCCAATAGAAGGAAATTTTAGAGAGAAACAAGAGCTGATTGATAAGAGGAAGAGAATGATTGAACAACTTCTAGAGTATGAATGTGAGTATGAAGATATGAAAGCGCGTTTCAAGTGATAATGCTAATTTGGAAGCAACGTGTGAATAGGCGATAGCTGATTTTAAGATTTACAAAGATTATAATGCTGATGCTGAAGCGAAGTTTGAAGAGATGCAAACCAGTTTTAAGAATTTGAAAGATCATAATGCTGTTGTCAAAGCAAGTATCAAGAGATGGTTGAATGTGCCAAAAATCTTATCAACAGACTCAAAGAAGTTGCAGCTGATGCTGATGATTTTTAGGATTATGAATGTGTTTTGTATATGTCTAAGAATGTGCTATTTTGGACTGATTAGGTATGTAAGGTAATAAGTATTTATCTAATTAACAAGGTACTAGATTACTGCATCAAATTTTATGTTATGATTTTATGATATCATTTGTGAAAACATAAATAATCAAAATAATAGCCAATCTCGATATTCTTCACATGCGAATATACTCTAAATAGACTTAATTGCAATACTAAACTCAAAATTCCATTAGTTATTGATATTATTCTGTAGGAAACATAAATTTTCCAAACCTCAAGAGTCAAGATGATTATTTAAATGTTGCAGTTGAAGAAAAGGAGAATGAAGGGGTGCAGGCAACCACTTCCAGTATTGATGCATCCACTGCTAGTATTGGAGTAACCACTGCTGCTATTATTATACCCACTGCCAGTTCAGACGTTTCCACTGCATAGGCAACCATTGCTACAATTATAACCACATCAATAACACCAACACCAAAACCAAAAAAGGCTGACAATGAGATTGCCATACAATTGGTCAACCAAAAGCAATCTCACCCTATCCCTGCACCTAGACCTATTGCTAAGACTCTAAACATTGGTGAACCAGTGCAGAAAGATGTAGTTACTCAAACTGATATTGGAAAGGGTAAAGGGATTGCAGATCCAACTTTGGTGTTTCAAAGTATAGAGGATCAGATAGCTTTTGATGAAAAAACCACTCCTTATTAGTCTACAAACTGCCACTAATTTTTTTAATGAACCAAGTAATGTTACATACTTAACTAACGACATCTAAGGTATCATACCCTACATAATTACGAATCAGATACACATAAAAAAGAGCAACGGATTAAAAAATGGAATTAACACCTATCTAACATAGCTATTCATCGAATAACAAAAATGATTTATTATAACACAGAACCAATTGGAAATAATCATATGTAATAAACAACGAGAACAATATTTACGTACCATATTTGGGAACATTTTTTTAAAACTTGATCAATCGAATGTGGTTTGCAATCAACACTATAGCTTTAAAGATGGTGACATAACTGACGTTACAAGGAAGACAGGGGGCTGACGAAGAAGACGGTTTGATTTGTGAAAATAGTACTGCGAGAAGCAAAAACAGAGAAAACCGATAACTATGGATGCTTTATTGGTCAGTGACTTTTGGATTTTGAACTCTCTTAATTAATGGATACTGTACTTTTACTATTCAAATGTGTACTTTTTTGTCTAACGTAAAATGACGATAGAACCCTTTTTAAAATTATACCGTTGCCCACCACTTTTTAGTTGCCCAAAAAACAATACCTTACACATACGGGACACTTGTCGCAATGTCAATGAGTTGCCCAATGACAACGGTTGCCTTCGGTCTATTTTCAAATTAAAAATAAAAGTGGTCTAGAAAGTGATATGCATCATGGCGCGCGGTCTATTTGCGTCATTTTCCCTTATTCTTTTAAGTTAAATCCTGAATATAACATTTATTCTCATCAAAACCAACAAACATCCTACCATCTCTTATCAACTTATGCACAAATAAAATACTAACATAGTACTCAAGAACAACCAAAACATCATACAACACAACCTTTTCAGATCATTGCAGGTTTCCAACATACTTAATTTTAGCCAAAGTACCATTAGGGTGCCAACAATTAAATTCAAATATGATATATCAATTATCCCAAACATATTTTTAGTTGTAACAATCATGTGTTGGTTAGCCCCTGAGTCTATAATCCAGCCAATACTGATATTACATATTACAGTGTTGCTGTTAAAAAATCTATGAAAATCTATATTGAAAAAAGACATTACAGTTTAAAAAACTTGGCATACTTGATATATTTTCTTGAATGTTACCAGATGGCATATCATTAATGAGAGCCATTAACTTCATCATTTGATCATAAGTGAAAGAGAGTAGAAGTAGACTGAGAAGAGTTACTTTGAGAAAGATCGACATTAGCATTAGCTTTAAAACTAGTTTTCACACTAGGTATAGAGGAAGGTTCTATGTAAACTGGCGGGTATCTAACGATATCAAAGCATCTTTCAGTATATTATCCAACTTTACCATAATTTTTACAAGTTAAGTTCAATTTAGGATCTCTGTTATTCCCATTGGTATTGCCATTATTATTGAATTTTTTGTTATCAAACCTTTTAAAACAACTAGTATTACCATTGGGATTTCCAGTATTAGAAAAGTTGGTTTTAGACACAAAACTAAAAAGTTTAGATTTAGAAACAGAAGCAGATGAAGATGAAGGAATCCCTCTATGAGATTCCTCCCTAGAGACAAAAGTAAAAGCATCTTTGACAATTCGTATAGTATCTGTAGAAAACAAACTACTCCTGATAGGTAGATAAACATCATTAAGACCTATGTTAAATTGTATAAGTTTCATAAGTTTATTATCTTTTAAAACATCTTATCTTGCAGCACAAATACTGATCCGTCCCAAACGGTCAACCTAAATTAACCAGGTGAATGGTCAACAAGAGTCAATCACTTGAGAACGCAATGCAATTAAGTCCAGAGGAGTATAGTGTTTCCCCGGGTCGTTAAGTCCCAACGAGGTGTGAACACTGTAATACAACGAATCTGTGATCGAGTGATATTGAACAGGAAAGGGGTTATGATTGATTTATACTAAGGAATTTAAATCTAATAAAGACTTTGAAGTCCTTCTAATTCTATATTTAAAAACGATTAACGTTTAAAACCTAAAAACGTAAAACTTAAACTAAAACAAACGTAAACGTGTAAAATAAAAATGTGAAATCAGAAAACTAAAAGACTCATGAAAATGAAAATTACTTTTTAACAATTCTAATAATAAAAGAAAATTTTAAGAAAAAGAAAATTATTTTTAAAACTATTTATCTAATTATTATTAATTAAAAACTATTTTTAACTATTTAATAATACCCTAAAATATAAGAAAATATGAAATAAAGCTAGAAAAGTGAAATTATGACTTTAGAAAAATCTAAAAATATTATAAAACTTATTTTAAAAATGAAAATTATATTTATTACACTTTTTATCTATTTATTATTAAGTAATTACTATTTAATGATTATTTAAACTATTTTAAATTATAATAAATACTAAATGAACTCTAATAAATATGAAACTTTTTCTATAAATACTATATGATATCAGAATACTAGGAAAAATATAAAAAGTTAGATAAGCTCACTAATAAGCTGAATTGGGCAAATAAGCAGTTTAAATAAGCACCTGAAATAAGCAATAAGCTATCCAAAAGCTACCATAAGCTACTACAGCCTAAATCTAACCTAAAATGAGCTAACGCAACTGATTGGGACCTAAAAATCACAAGCTACAGAAAAAAAGTTCGAGACCAGATTTCAAGTCTCAACACGCCAAATGACCCTTATAGCCCTACTTTGAGCTAATGAAAAGCTAGCTTATAAAAATCACAAAAATAAACTAAAATTACCTAGTTACCAATCACCAACCAAAGTGCTTAAGTTCCAAAATTTCAGCTTATTTGAACTAAAAATGAATCTGTGAAAATTCCACAAAGTTTTGCAAAAATCACTTTTTTTTTTTTTTTTTTTTTGAAATCACAAAAGGCTAACCAAATACCCTTTTAGCAATCTGTTAAGCATAGGTAAGCAAGAAAATCAGTTGGAGAAAAGAACTAAGCTACCAAATTCAATTGTAGGAACTAAAATAAGCTAAAGTTAACTAGAGTTAAGCTATAATAAAGGGAAATAAGCAGTTTTGGTATATGGGAAATCCTAGGCTAATGAGAATACTAAGCATTCAAATAAGATAATAAGCTAGGCCTAAATAAGCACTAATAAGCAAAAGGTAAGCTAACCTAATCTAAAGGACTAATAAGCAACTAAGGGCCCTAATAACCTGAGAACTAAAGCTAATAAGCTAAGACTAAAAGGTTCACAAGACTACTGATGTGGAAAGCAAAACAGTCTTAAAGGGGCTTTTTCAAGGCAAGATTAAGCTACTAATAAGCAGTAACTAAAAATTATAAAAAAATACTAGCCTATAGCTAACCTACTGAATAAGCTACATACCAAATTTCAGATCATAAGGCCTCATAATAAGCAAATTAAAAATCAAAAAGTGAAGCCACTTGGACATGATGGCTGCTGTAACAGAAGCGGAAAAATGGTCAAATGGGGGCTATTTTGGCTCCTAAAAGCTGACAATAAGCTAGAATAAAAATTCACAAAAATGTGCATTAACTAGATGAGCAACCCTAGATTAAGCATGCCAAATTTCAGACTATATGGACTTGTAATGAAGAAATTAAAAATCAAAACTAAAGCCTGTTTGAGCAGATTTTTGGTAAATATACTTTTTTTTTAAAATGGGTCAAAAATGATATTTTGACAAATGGGGACCTAGTACCAGATTGTAAACTAATACACTACTCTATTTAGAACTAAATTAAAGCAAGAACAACAACTAATGAGACCTAATCTAGATTTGTCTAATACTAATTGTGAAAACAGTTTTAACTTTAGATTTTAAGGGAAACAACCAAAAAGCTATAAAACTACTTGAAAATGCTAGAATATGCTTCTAAATTACTACTAACACTAATTGAGAGCTGATTGAAATTCAACTTTTGGTCAAAACAACTTTTTAACTAAAATTTGGCCTGGTGCCAAACACCCCTGAATGGGTGTAAAATGTTTAAAAACTGATTTTCTGAAACTGATTTGGAGTTTTTACTTGAAAGACTTACTTAACACTTTTAAAAATGAAACTTAGAACTGAGAGTAAAGAGCAATAAGCTAATAAGCACTTAAGTGCTTATTAGCAAAATAAGCAGTAAGGAAAATTTGGAAGGAAATAAAAACTTTTTTTCATTAATTAAAAAGGTAAATTACAATAATAAAAATAGGAAGCTAAATGTAAAACTACTAAATTCCTAATGCCTTTGAAGGCTTACAAGCTTCTCTATTTATACTAACTAAGCTAGGTCTTCAAGTCCACTGCTTGTGTTTCTTTTCTTCAATCTCAGCCTTCCATTTCAACTTGGAGCCCAAGGAGAGTAATCTGAGCCGTCCATATTTGATATCAAATGAGTTCCTTGGGGATTGCCAAGCTGGCATTGAGACCCATGTGGGTGTGGGAATCAGTGGGTGAGGGTGACTGGTGAGGAGGGAAAATGAGGGTTGAGTGTGGAATAAGAGAAATAGGGAAAAAGGAGGGAAAGGGGGAAAACAGTTGGTTGAGTGTCTGGTGGTTTTTTTATTTGTGTTCCTGGTTTGGATTTGGAAGTAATACACAAGGACCATATTTGCCATTTGACCAAACTTGAAGGACCAAAACTGTAATTTTCCAAATTTTATTATAGGGACCAATTATGACAAGTTTAATTTTCCCAAGGACCAAAAATAATAATTTTCAAATTAAAAATGTCCAGGGGTAAATTCTGTCAATCTTTGAAACTTCAAGGACTAAAGTTGCCATTTTGCAAAACTGAACTTTATAAGGGTAATTTTGACAACTTGAAAATCCCTGAGGGCCTTTTATGAAAAATTAACATGTTTTGAGTAACCAGGGACTAGATTTTTACAATTATTGAATAAAACACAGTCTAAATATTTTTTCTGTCTTTTTGAGACTTTTCAAAGTGTTTTTGACTGTTTTTGCAGTGCAGAAGGAACAAAAATGATGAGTATTTACACACTCATCAATCCCCCACACTAAAACATTGCTAGTCCCTAGCAATCTTTTGAGAAAACTTAATGGATTTGAATCTCTTTACCAAAAGCCATTACTTCTGGAGTAGCCAAATGTTTCATTTCAAGTAAGAACCTTGGTACATCGATAACCAAATGATTTTGAGCAAACCACCAGCTTTCAACGGTTTTGATTTGTCTTTACCAGAAGCCGTTTGCTTATGGACTAGCCAACTCTTAGATAAAATATCTTTGGTGAGTCGATTACCAATTATGGTTTTCCAACTGCCTTTACCACAAGCCATAAACTTGCGGGCTAGCCAACTCTTCACTAATTAAAGATATGTTGAGCTGAACACCATACAATTTTGGGCAAATTGCAAGCCGTCAACGGATTTGAGATATCTTTGCCAAGAGCCGTTTGCTCCTGGATTAGCCAATCTTTTTGTTTATTAGACATGGCGGACTGATAACCGTAAGCTGAGTAAGTGCAAAACACTTACTCCAAAAAAATTTTGGCCAAAAATGGGGGAATTGTGTGGTATAATTACATGATAAAATTCGTGAGAATTCCCCCCCACACTAGAAATGAATATTGCCCTCAATATTCAAAGTACCGGCTGTTATGCCGAAACTTAGAACGTAAAAGGGAAATATTACGGCCATTATTTTATTTTTGTGATGATTTTTTTTTTTTTTTTTTGAAAACTTATATACAACAGCGGGGGGCAACTCCCCCACACTAGGGTGGTACACACGGGTGAAAACCCATGTTTAACTACTGTTTTTGATTACCGAGTCGGTAGCTTGACTCAACCCCGAATTCATTTGTTCATGGGGAAGCAAAGTGGAAGAAACAATCTCCATCGAACTTTCATTCAAGATGTTTGGACAAACATTTGAAGCACGTGAAAGTTCCACACCGATGAGATATACATAGACAGACCCGGATCACAACTGGTACATGGAAATGCCGGGGTCAAAGATGGTATCTTCACTCCCGAATGAGTGAAGAAGAGAAGAAGTCACGGGATAGGTGAAGAAAAGAAAGAAAATCATGATGAAAATCATGACTAACTCATCTTCATCCATAGGAGAATCCATAATTTCAGTATTATGAATCTCGTTATTTAAGATCACGTGATCAAGACAAATCCCGGGTGTGTCATGATCAAAGTGGAAGTTATCATACTCCGGCGGAGATATGATATGAGTGAGTTCACCGGCGAACTCCTCGTGAAGAGAATCAATCACAAGATGTAAATTTGTGAATTCTTGTTCCACTCTAGACTCATCACTATCCTCAATATGAGTATCAAAGAGTGGATTCTCAGAAATTAAAGTGAATTCAGAGTCGAATTCAAATAGAGGATTAGTGAGAGTTGTTTTGAACGCTTCAGGAACAAAGTGATCAACATTCTCTATTGGACTGTTGGGATAAGAAGTGAGTGAACGATCATTATAAGGGAGACTTTCAATTTCTCCTAGGTCGGCTTCGAAATCAAAGAGATCATCATCACTTTTTGATGAAAGTGGATTGATGTGAGCGAGTTCATCGGTGAACTCCTCAAGAAGAGGATCAGACTATGGGAGTGATGCCTCAACATACTTGATGTTTCCATAAGAAGCACAGTCGTCGCTAAAATCGGAGAAAGTTTCAAAATGATCTAGAGAATACTCAAGAGGGGGAAGAGAATCACACATATGCTCAGAAGTTCCCTGTGACTCTCTCGGGATTGGGACAAGGTTCTCAACACTAGACTTTATGAATTCGTCCAATTCCTTTTCAGGAACAGTGTCAAGATGCTCGTCCCCCATGTTTAGAGAGTGAGTGGGAGCTTCGGGTGTGATAGCAGTTGTTTGAGAATGAATCTCAACTGCTGGGATATCAACTGATGAACTTGATGAATCTTTATAGAATTGAAGGATATCAAGTGTATCCTCATCATCACTGTCATCAGGAATAAAACGAAATTGAGAGCTAGATCTGGCTGCTTTTTCTTTTGCAATTGATTCCCTAATAGATTTTTCAAACGCAATTTGGGAATTTATTTTAGCAGCCTGCTCTTCAGCTAGCAATTCTTCCATGGATTTCTTATGTGAATTTTGAATGACGGGACATTGTGGGAGTGGAGATTTGTCAAAACCGGAAGGTTGACATTGATAATCATCATGAGGACCCCCACAATACACACAAGAAAAACTGGGAGCATTTCGAAATGTTGTTTTACTCAATTCCTCAGTTCTTTTCACTAACTCCAGAAGCTCTAGATAAGTGTCTTGTTGGGTTTGCTGAGGAGTTTGAGTCATTTGGCACTGTGGAGGTTGGTCGTGATATGGATAGTCGTAATTGTTACAAGGAAATGGATTCCCTGTTTGACAATCAGAGCTGAAATGGGGACCTCCACAGTTCTCACAACAAAATGATTGTTGTGACTGATTTGGTGAATAACATGGATATTGATCATTTCCAAAGTTCAGAGTGTTATCAGAGATTTGTTCATAGAAAAACGTGTCTCTGGTCTGACACTCAAATCCTTGGTGAGGACCTCCACAAAACTCACACAGATATGTCAATATCTCATGATGTGGTGGCTGGTAGAATGAATCAGATGTGTCATGGTAAGGATAGGGAGCTTGGTTATAGACAGACCCATCTCCTGATTCTACCATGCTAAAACTGAGACAATTATCATCATTATGAGGGTCACCACACCATTGACAACCAAGAAGGTGAGGATAAGACATAGAAAGAATCAAAGGGTTCCAGAGGGTAAGAAATGAAGAATCAAAAGGGTAAGAGGGTAAAGAGAAATATTTTTGGTATTTTTGAAAAACATTTTGGAAATATAAGAAAGAAAATCTTTTTGGGTTTTTGTGTTCGTTGAAAACTGATTTTAAAATGTTTTCGGGAACCGTTTTGTTTTTATATGATAATAATAAGAAAATATGAACAAGGATGGTAAATATACAATGGATGTATATTCAACAACACTGATGCTTCAAATTCGTAGTACGCAGCACACCTCCCCGGCAGCGGCGCCAAAATTTGATCCGTCCCAAACGGTCAACCCAAATTAACCAGGTGAATGGTCAACAAGAGTCAATCACTTGAGAACGCAATGCAATTAAGTCTAGAGGAGTATAGTGTTTCCCCGGGTCGTTAAGTCCCAACGAGGTGTGAACACTGTAATACAACGAATCTGTGATCGAGTGATATTGAACAGGAAAGGGTTATGATTGATTTATACTAAGGAATTTAAATCTAATAAAGACTTTGAAGTCCTTCTAATTCTATATTTAAAAACGATTAACGTTTAAAACCTAAAAACGTAAAACTTAAACTAAAACAAACGTAAACGTGTAAAATAAAAATGTGAAATCAGAAAACTAAAAGACTCATGAAAATGAAAATTACTTTTTAACAATTCTAATAATAAAAGAAAATTTTAAGAAAAAGAAAATTATTTTTAAAACTATTTATCTAATTATTATTAATTAAAAACTATTTTTAACTATTTAATAATACCCTAAAATATAAGAAAATATGAAATAAAGCTAGAAAAGTGAAATTATGACTTTAGAAAAATCTAAAAATATTATAAAACTTATTTTAAAACTGAAAATTATATTTATTACACTTTTTATCTATTTATTATTAATTAATTACTATTTAATGATTATTTAAACTATTTTAAATTATAATAAATACTAAATGAACTCTAATAAATATGAAACTTTTTCTATAAATACTATATGATATCAGAATACTAGTAAAAATATAAAAAGTTAGATAAGCTCACTAATAAGCTGAATTGGGCAAATAAGCAGTTTAAATAAGCACTTGAAATAAGCAATAAGCTATCCAAAAGTTACCATAAGCTACTACAGCCTAAATCTAACCTAAAATGAGCTAATGCAACTGATTGGGACCTAAAAAGCACAAGCTACAGAAAAAAAGCTCGAGACCAGATTTCAAGTCTCAACACGCCAAACGGCCCTTATAGCCCTACTTTGAGCTAATGAAAAGCTAGCTTATAAAAATCACAAAAATAAACTAAAATTACCTAGTTACCAATCACCAACCAAAGTGCTTAAGTTCCAAAATTTCAGCTTATTTGACTAAAAATGAATCTGTGAAAATTCCACAAAGTTTTGCAAAAATCACTTTTTTTTTTTTTTTTTTTTTGAAATCACAAAAGGCTAACCAAACACCCTTTTAGCAATCTGTTAAGCATAGGTAAGCAAGAAAATCAGTTGGAGAAAAGAACTAAGCTACCAAATTCAATTGTAGGAACTAAAATAAGCTAAAGTTAACTAGATTTAAGCTATAATAAAGGGAAATAAGCAGTTTTGGTATATGGGAAATCCTAGGCTAATGAGAATACTAAGCATTCAAATAAGATAATAAGCTAGGCCTAAATAAGCACTAATAAGCAAAAGGTAAGCTAACCTAATCTAAAGGACTAATAAGCAACTAAGGGCCATAATAAGCTGAGAACTAAAGCTAATAAGCTAAGACTAAAAGGTTCACAAGACTACTGATGTGGACAGCAAAACAGTCCTAAAGGGGCTTTTTCAAGGCAAGATTAAGCTACTAATAAGCAGTAACTAAAAATTATAAAAAATACTAGCCTATAGCTAACCTACTGAATAAGCTACATACCAAATTTCAGATCACAAGGCCTAATAATGAGCAAATTAAAAATCAAAAAGTGAAGCCACTTGGACATGATGGCTGCTGTAACAGAAGCAGAAAAATGGTCAAATGGGGGCTGTTTTGGCTCCTAAAAGCTGACAATAAGCTAGAAAAAAAATTCACAAAAATGTGCATTAACTAGATGAGCAACCCTAGATTAAGCATGCCAAATTTCAGACTATATGGACTTGTAATGAAGAAATTAAAAATCAAAACTAAAGCCTGTTTGAGCAGATTTTTGGTAAATGTACTTTTTTTTTGAAAATGGGTCAAAAATGATATTTTGACAAATGGGGACCTAGTACCAGATTGTAAACTAATACACTACTCTATTTAGAACTAAATTAAAGCAAGAACAACAACTAATGAGGCCTAATCTAGATTTGTCTAATACTAATTGTGAAAACAGTTTTAACTTTAGATTTTAAGGGAAACAACCAAAAAGCTATAAAACTACTTGAAAATGCTAGAATATGCTTCTAAATTACTACTAACACTAATTGAGAGCTGATTGAAATTCAACTTTTGGTCAAAACAACTTTTTAACTAAAATTTGGCCTGGTGCCAAACACCCCTGAATGGGTGTAAAATGTTTAAAAACTGATTTTCTGAAACTGATTTGGAGTTTTTACTTGAAAGACTTACTTAACACTTTTAAAAATGAAACTTAGAACTGAAAGTAAAGAGCAATAAGCTAATAAGCACTTAAGTGCTTATTAGCAAAATAAGCAGTAAGGAAAATTTGGAAGGAAATAAAAACTTTTTTTCATTAATTAAAAAGGTAAATTACAATAATAAAAATAGGAAACTAAATGTAAAACTACTAAATTACAAGCTTCTCTATTTATACTAACTAAGCTAGGTCTTCAAGTCCACTGCTTGTGTTTCTTTTCTTCAATCTCAGCCTTCCATTTCAACTTGGAGCCCAAGGAGAGTAATATGAGCCGTCCATTTTTGATATCAAATGAGTTCCTTGGGGATTGCCAAGCTGGCATTGAGACCCATGTGGGTGTGGGAATCAGTGGGTGAGGGTGACTGGTGAGGAGGGAAAATGAGGGTTGAGTGTGGAATAAGAGAAATAGGGAAAAAGGAGGGAAAGGGGGAAAACAATTGGTTGAGTGTCTGGTGGTTTTTTTATTTGTGTTCCTGGTTTGGATTTGGAAGTAATACACAAGGACCATATTTGCCATTTGACCAAACTTGAAGGACCAAAACTGTAATTTTCCAAATTTTATTATAGGGACCAATTATGACAAGTTTAATTTTCCCAAGGACCAAAAATAATAATTTTCAAATTAAAAATGTCCAGGGGTAAATTCTGTCAATCTTTGAAACTTCAAGGACTAAAGTTGCCATTTTGCAAAACTAAACTTTATAAGGGTAATTTTGACAACTAGAAAATCCCTGAGGGCCTTTTATGAAAAATTAACATGTTTTGAGTAACCAGGGACTAGATTTTTACAATTATTGAATAAAACACAGTCTAAATATTTTTTCTGTCTTTTTGAGACTTTTCAAAGTGTTTTTGACTGTTTTTGCAGTGCAGAAGGAACAAAAATGATGAGTATTTACACATTCATCAAATACACTTAGGGAATTTGGTCAAAATATCAAATTCTCTCCAAAGAGAATTAAGCTTATGATAATATTCAAAAAAAAATATAGATCTCCTTGTTTAAAACTATATATTTGTTGTATTAAATTGAACACAACACATCCATCTAACTTATCATAAGTTTCTTACAGTTCAACCCAGGCATCAACAACATTAATAGAAAAGATTTGGCCCAAATACAAATCCTCATAAACATATTTTAACAACCAAGACAATACATTAGCGGCACACCTTGCTAACTGATTAGACAAAGGCACACTAGACCCACAAGTATCTTTTTTACCTGTACCATCAATAAATCCAGTTTTATTTCTAGTGTGAATAGCCAGTTTCATAGTAGTAACCCAAACTCTGTAATTTCAGTTCTAATTAATTTCACAGAAATAATAGTACTAGTACTATCATTAGTATTCAAATGTAACGGGTTACCCAAATCAAGACTCATTACCACCAGAACCATCACCACCAGTCATGATGAACAAAAGAAAGAAATAAACAAATAAACAGATAACAAGAAATAACAAGAACAACAAGAAATGATAGAAAGCATTTCTCAAGAATTTTTGCCACTTAAGGTGGTAGATCAAGAGCAAGACCGGACAAGCAAAAACCAAAATATAGTAACAAAAACCACCTCAACACCACAAATAGCAAATAATCTACCAATATCAAAATCATAACTTCTCAATAGTGACCAACCTATCCCCCATCAGTCTATTGCAGAAAGTAAAGACATAAGTTAAAGAGAGTGTGAGAGGTGTTACAGTGCACGCACTCCAAGAATAATGCAGCAGAATATTAAACCAAAATCACAATTTCTCTTGGTTGACTTAGTCAAGATCAAAATATGACCTTCAATCGAGCCCATAATAACCAATAACCATAAAAAATAACAAATCCCCAAATCTTGAAAAATTAGGGTTTCAAGATTCAAACCTTAGGAACTACCGTTCCAAGAAAAAAAAACCCTAAAACGTCTCTCTCTATGGGTGTTCTAGACGCCACCCTAAAATCCAATTTCCAGCCATAAACAACCTTTCAAATCGCCTCTCTACCTTTAAACATTTGTTTCTATACTATTTCTACGTTAGTAATACCTTTATTTAATTGGTATGCAATCGATTTGATGGTTGTGTGTTCATATAGGTGGCGTCTGGAGTTTATTGTGTCCTAATACCTTAATTTTCAATCCTTTTTTTCATTTAATTCGTCCTTAGATCATGTTTATCATTCTATGATTTGATTCTATTCAGATTTATTGATGATTATCATGATTCTTGGTCGTTTTTATGGAATCGGTTGCTTTCTTAGGGTTTTGGAATCTGTTCTTAATTGATGGTGATGCACATATATGCGGCTGCTGCTTATCGAATGAAACACTAACTTTAGGGTTTCATTTTATTGTTCGCTGGTATATGTATATTGGTACATGATGGTTCTTCATCTATATGTTCTATATCTGATTCATGTATGTGGGTTACGAGAAAGGTGATTGTTCATGGTATTAGGGTTTCTTACCCTAGTTCGTGATGTTATGTCCTGGTTTGATCTTTGGTTATGGGGTCAAATCATTTGCTAGTTAGGGTTTCGATTTACCCTAGGTGTGTTTGAATCATCGTTATCTGCTGTGTTGGGTACATGATGATGATATTATATGGGTACGCTTGTAGTGACCTGGTGTTTGGGTGACATTTATCAAGATTTTCATTCGTGAATATGTTGCTGTTTGTTCCATTACTGGTCTTGTGTTCGTATTGCTGGAAGTTAGAGTTTGGGGAACTCTATAATCATCACAAAATGGTACACTTGCATGTTTGCTGTTGAATCATTTTTTTAGTGAGCGGTATCATGTTCCTAATATTATTAGGATTCTTCGTATTTGACTGGTTCCTTTGTACAACTGTTATTTTATGATGGCGAGGATCAAGTCAGATTTGGTTATGTTGGGACAAGTCTAGTGGACGCTCGAATTGGCAAATGGTCTTCTTCATGATATTAGTTCTTGCCGGTTTTTGGTTGTAATCTGGACTTGTGGTTTGTTGGTGAAGTGTTTCAATGTGCTGCTGTAAACAGGTCATTTGACGCAATTTTTAGGCATATTGATTATGATTTCATCAAGTAAGTTTGTCTTCTAGTTAGTCCGTTGGCGAAGAAGATAATTTAGGTGATTCGATTGCTAAGTTTAAGCTCTTATGGGAGTTTGATACTTGGCATATTCATGTTCCTTTTCTGACCTATGGTGTGGTGTTTATTATTCTTAACATGTGGGTCGAGATAAGGATGTTGTTTCTGTCGGTTAGGGTCCGGCAACCCTATATTTCGTCTAAGGCTGATCATTATACACCGGGTTACATTCTTAGCTACAGTTTCACACCATCGAAACTTGTAGCAGATGAGGTATTGGAATCTAGTCTTAGTATTGGTTTGGTCCCTATCGGATCAATGGGGGTTTCGTTGTAGTTGTTTGGTGTCGGTTGGTGCTGATTCATTTCTAGTACTACCATCGCTAAGGCTGCATCGTTGAAGGTTATGGACTTTTATGACGACTTTTTAAGAATCAAGTGTTTTTGCTTGAGTTTTTAATTTGTAATCTTATAGTCGTGGTAGTTTTTAAGTTCATTTATTGGTTATAAGAGTGGTTTGTCACTCTTATATTGTGGTTATTGGTAGGTTTGTTAGGTATGTTATAGGAATGATTTGTCATTGTTATATAAGAGTCTATAAGTGTCCTAAGGGACTGAGATGAGGGAAGTCACCCTCATCCTTTATACTTCAATGTTTTTGGTGTAATGCATTTTACCAGGGTGAAAAATCCCTTTTACCCAAAAAAAAAACTTAGAAACTAAGTTTTACCAACAGATCAACCAAATACACTACAGATCAAATAGGTCTGACCAATAATCAACCAGATCTAATAGATCTGACCAATAACAAGAGATTACCCACCCTAAAAAATTAGATAGGATTGTAAATAACCCAAATAGACCAAGATCCAACAAATAATCGTTGAATCATCAATAATAAATAAAGATATGACATTACAGTAAAACCTCTATAAATTAATAGTGTTGGGACCGGGATATTTTATTAATTTAGCGAGATATTATTATATCGACAAAATAAAAATTTATGAATTTAAAGAGGTTTTACGTATAACGATTAAATTTTCAAGTCTAATATACTAGCTAGTTACAATGTATACTCATTAGAGACAAAAAATAAATTTGAAAAACAGGTTACGATTGACATTTTATGAATTCACGTTCACACTTTATGAAAATAAAATTAACATTTTTTGTTGCCATACGAGAAGACAACGCACCAACTCTTTAGAGCAATAAGGATATTTTAAGATAAACTCAATATAGATTTGAAGTTCAACAAAAAAAACAAGTGACTATAGATTCATTTTTTACTAAACAATCTTAAGATTTTGAAGTGTATCTCCCACACACACACACACACACACACATATATATATATATATATATATATATATATATATATATATATATATATATATATATATATATATATATATATATATATATATATATATATATATATATATATATATATATATATATATATATGTATGTATGTATATATATACTAAAAAGTAAAAAATTAAATGAAATGGTTAAGATCTATAATTGATGTTACCATTATCCATAAAACGGCTAAAAGCAGGTAAGTACTTTGATTACGAACATGTTTTTCTTTTTCTTGTTGATCATGGGATTCCTCATTATGGACAACTAACACATAAACGTTAAACAAATGTTAGACAATATCACAGTGATTACTTGGGCATGAACCGAACGTACCCTAACTTCTTTATTCGAGCATCTAATTTTTAAAAATACTAAAACGTCAAACAAATCTAACGCAGTTTCACAGTGATTACCTGGACCTGAACATAACGTACGCTAACTTCTTATTCGTATATAGATGCTAGATCTCTGCTCCAATCATCTTAGCTGCCATCTCCTTTGAACTCTTTCCAACTAAATGATGCATATAATTGCCCATTGTATATGTTTCTAAGCATATATCGCTATTAACTGAGCCTATCTCATACATAAAGTTGTAGATACCTTGATGACGGTGCATAATAGCTATATGAAATATAGTTAGCCCATCCTCAATTTTTTATCAAGGTAAATATCTGAAATACATCTTAATTACTACTGATTATTAGGTTCGTCAGTTGCATATCAGGAGTTAAAGGAAAATATCTGAATTTTTTTAACACTTTTGATTACCAGATGTAGCGAAAACACATCGAATACGGTAAGTATAATCCGAACAATCTTCTATATGAGCAAGCAATCTAGTGACTCGTAGTTAGCATCCTTCACTTACAAAGTTATGCAGACACGTTAGAAGTGCCTCCTCCTTTTTAAGGTTTGATGTTGGGAATTATAGGAATTTAGCATAGAAGAGTAGCATACATCAGGAACAAATACAGGAGCGTCGATCTGATGATGATTGTGATTATGATGATGTTTTGGCCAACATAGTCCTGATGCAGTAGGTGGTGAACGTATTTATGGAACCGACCAATATGAATCAGGAACTTGACCCAAACAATCGTCTGAATCTAATTTAACCTCCGTTACTCTTAAAATTGAGGAACAGTCCGAGTCTCCCATCTTGCTACTATCAGCCTAATACATATAGATGACAAAAAATAAGTTGTAGTTATTATCCGTGTAGGTTTTACTATTAGATAGCCAAAACGTAAGTTGTCATCTCATGAAAAAAAACAGATACGTTAGAAGTGACAAGATGTATGGATGTGGGTTGTGTAAGACGGGTTGTGAACTTGTGTTGAGGTGGGTCAGTTTTACTATGGGTCAAAACAATCATGATGAGGGTAAGTTGACCCGCAACCACTTTTTTCCCTTTATTTAAATAACTTGTTAATTGTTATGGAAAAATCAATACTTTCGCAATGCTAATTTTTTTTTGCGAAAAATAGAATTAAAGAGTTGGTATACTACTTGGGGTAACTTTCGCCCAGTTAACTCGTTTACCTTTCGAATTTTTCTTGATCCACCCATTTAATAATAAAGACAACTCACGATGACATGTTTAGAACTAATATGAGGTGACATTGTCACCCTCAAAATATGTGTAAAAAAGGTCACACGGACTACACTGATAGATAGACAAGTTATATAGAAAGGTTCACATATTACCTTAGATGAGTTATTGTCGATGTAATTATAACCCTGGTTGAGATAGCTCAATCCAAAAAGTCATCAAACTGCCATTGTTTGATACCGTCTGCTGAAGAACCTCCTATAGGTGATGATGAATATAAATAAACATATTAAAGTAAATAAACGCAGCGGAATCATCACCAACAACGGATCCATATTGCCATATGATCAATCAAATAAAACATAGATAAGGTTTATACCTTTGTAGCGTGATTCCGATTACGAGACATCAATCACCTCCACGAATGGAACCAAGAAACCAAAAGACCAATGAGGTTGGCCTTTCCCAATGTGTGAAACACACTACACGTCTAACGATCACCCTTTGATGCTAGTCTTAACCCTTCTATCAATCCTTGCACAAGACTACTCTTAGAATTATCAAGGAAGGAAAAACCAAAACCAAAACCCCATGTGTGTTTGTGTTTTTGGACGTCCAAAAAGGGGAGGGGAGGAAGAGCTTTTAAGACCAAATTGTAACTTACCAATTATCATCAATTCTCATCAATTAGAATTAATGCTAATTGATGTCAAATCATAAGATACACATTAGGCCCTTCAAAGTCCAAATACTCCACTTTACCCCCTTATGTAACAAAGGTTATACATAATGTAAATACGATAAATACATTATGACAATGGTGTCTAAGTGTATATGTGTGTGACCCCATAGGCTCACATATGACTAGCCATATAATTATTTATTATGACACGAGCATACTCCAACAGCTCCCACTTGCGACGTCATAATAGACAAGTAATTATACAAGCAATGGTTAGCGTCTAGCAACACGCCAATGCCCCTAGTGATATGTGAGGTCAGTTTCTCAAACATTTCATTAAATGGTTTATATGTCATATATCCCTTTGTTTTAGATACCATGTTGAATATTAGACATGGATCAAAAGTCATTCTAATTGTTCAACTATTATGTTCTCGATCTTGATATTGAACAAGATTACCAAGTGAATTAAGATTCATCTTAATCTCATTTGGGTACGGCCATACAAACATCTGTTCAAATCATCGAGGGGCCCAATAGTATCTAGCTCCAAACCATGTGGAGGAACAAATCCTATTTTGACTGCACGTGTCATTCTTGTGCTTCAAATCATTCCTGATAGTGGCCTTTATAACTACCTTGTTCAGGACAGCGTTTAACCATATCAAGGAATGAAACTCCACACATGCAAAACCTGCTTGCATCTCAAGTCTAAGGATAATAGACATAACCATTTTCGAGATTCACTATATGACGCCGATCCATGCTGTGAATACTCGTAGGTTGGGTCAGTCCAATGCTCATCACCATGAACAACATGTGAGTTTGGCAAAATAGTCACCAACACACTCACAATTGTCTTAATTTGATGGTACTCCCGTACCTTCAACCGACAATGGACAAGTTTAGAATAAGTAAATTATTCATGGATTAAACATGCAAATATAGAACACAATCGTATGAATGAATACGATCATACCAGGTATTTCAATTCATTATATAATACGACTGCTTAATGTTCCATTATCCAAATACTAAAAACAGATATGCATAAGACTACATATAGGTCAGAAAACCACTGTTCCCACCATGATCAAATTATGTTGTACAAGACAACAAGTAGTCATCTGAGTAAACCTTGAGAATACTTGTTTCAAAATCCATGAAAGGTATGATGATTGTGCTTTTGTATGTGTGCATTCAAGTACAATACTAGTATTGCAACAATGCATTCCATAGGGTGTTTAAAGCTAGCAAAGCACCTACTTTAGACATTCATCCAAACAGTTTCTCAAACTGTCAAGTATTCTTATTCTTTTAATGTATAATGCATTAATGCTCTCAGTCGAGCACATCTAGTCAACAATGTCATCATTCATGATGATATGCTACCATGACTAGGTTTGAGCATCATTTCAGTTAAATAAGCATCAATGTATGCAAACAGAGCAGAGATCCTCAAATATCCGTAAATGTTGAACATATATATTGTCCTTTGCAAGGTCCATTAGAATGTTCGTTTAACAATTATCTAATGACATTCACTTAGATATTTGTTGTTATCAACTCATCTTGCATTCGTGCAAATGATATAATTAGTCCAATGCATATTATGATATACATAATGAATCCTTTAATTAAAGTTAAGGTTTCTATTCATGCTTTCAATCTCATCAGGTAAGATTTATTATTGAGATTCCCCTCAATATTATGTCATATTGTGTCAGACTTAATAACCGCTTATGTTTATTCAAACAAACATATGTAACAAGGTTGCATGTTTTATTTTCTAAAACTCTCAAGAGAAACTTCATTCCAAACTAAGGAATAAAGTCTAGCTTAGATGGAATAATGTTTCTAATATGTTATCAACATATGAGATTTAAGAAAATAAACATATTGCTCCCACTTGCTCTTAGTGAACTTCGTACTGGTCTTATTTTAATCAAAATCAAAATAATAAAGATCTCAGCTCGGAGATGCATGATCTAATCCACACTTGGATTCTTGTATCTTGTAGACATAATAAAGATTATATAGATTCATAAACCCTTTTGAATACACCTCGTCCGCGCAAATGTATTTAATAAGAAAAGAGTTTTGAAATCCTATTGTCATATTTCATTTTCATGAAGACAAGTATGATGATTCATCATCTTTATACATTTAATATCTACAGTAAGGAAGATTTAATCATAGTCAATTTCTTGAGTATGAGTAACTCCTTTCACTACTCATGAATTAAATGTGTGTACAAGTTTGTCCTTTTGAGACTTCTCATTGAGAACCTCATTTATAACCTCACAGTCTAACTGATTGGTAAGAGATCAATCAAGCTTCATGAGTGATTGCCTTCCATGGACTGCATCTTATCATTCATAGCTTTGAGCCATTCATCAAATTCAAAATCTGATAATGCAGCTCTTAGTTAGCAGGTTTACAATAACCCTCTAACTTATATCCCTTAGCATTGATATAAGACTATATCATTCAGGTGCAAGAAGTTTCCTTCCGGATCTATGAATGAGAGATATCATACTATGGTTTAACATATGCATGTTCAACCTTAGAGTGACATCAGCAAGTGTACCTAGAAGGTTGTGTATATTAAATCTTGAACAACTTCAAGATCTAAAGGTGCTCCCACTTGCTTTGTACATAGAGACTAATATCTAGATACACAGCATCTTGAGAAATAATAAATTGTTTTCAATTGGGACATCCAAAATACATTAGTAGTTCTTGACTCCGGTTTGTTAATTACTTACTCTAAGGTATTTAACAAATTAAGAACTTCAATCAAGACATAATGGAATTCATCCCATTCCATAACACAATGGCGTCTTAAATACCTTCCAGATTGGAACCATATTGAGTGTACCCATGGCACATTCAATTTTATAACCTTAATAGCTTTGGAGGTAAGATAGTTTAAGTCATCAAAGATCAAACAATATCAATAGAGCTTGATTTTCCATGATGGACATACCATAATGATGTGGTATTCAATGAGGATTGATGTTGTGAGACTATCCCACAACTCATTAGATGAACTTATACTCTTTGGCTTACGTATCTGCCAACCAAGTCAAACCAGATGGCATCAACAGTGTTTTCACCCATTGCATATTTAATTTATAAGTTTTTGACCAAGTCAATAATTTCATGTGCATGTTTTGACTAGAAAACATAAACATTTAATATTTTACTATACGTCATACGTCATTTACAATTTAATGACTTCATGTACATGTATTTAACAAGAATACATAACAAGTTAACGTCTTACTTTACGTTATAAGTCTTTCAACAATTAACAGACTTGATGTTTAAGTCTTTACAAGAGACCCAAACATATTCAAGTAAAGCAATTTAGAGTGCCGGCTCTTGGCCTCAATAGTAATTTCAAGTTAATTTCATACTTCAAGATTATGAATTTACAATAATACATAATCATATTTACTGAACAATTCGGTGAATATGTTGAAGTAGTTTTTCATATTATCTTGACATCTGTTCTAATTAGGGCAACTTACATTTTATGTGTAGAAGTCCTAGTAGAATATTAGTTTTCTTACCTTGCAGTCAAGAAAAACTATTTGTTATATGTTGTACCTTGCACACAATGAAGATTTCTCCCACTTGTGCACGGCACAACATCATGCGTAATATGATAGTGTCACAGATATGATTTTATACAAAATAAAAATATAGATATGTAGAACTTTATTGTTTTAATAATGAATCATGAATAACAATTTATTGATAACATTTCAGGAAGCAACATCAGGAACGCGACAAGTTATCTAATAAAATTAATGCAATGGTTCTTATATAAACTATGATGCTTCACGTGTGGAAAATAATGTATTATTTCAAGACAATCAAGAAATAATATGGGCAACCTGCAAGGTAATAAAGATTACGGCTCCCACTGGATTAGACAACATTACATGTGTTTCGTCACCAGAATTAAAGTCACATAGCTCCCATTGGATTATACAACATTATAAATGTTATGTCACCAGTGGAGACTGAGTGTCGATTGGATACTTTCCTTCTTTCTTTGAACATCTACACATTATTGCTAATGTGAGTCACTTGGACTAGTAAACATGTACTTAGATATTCAATGAAGTGCATCAAGTTCTAACATATAGATGACGGGCTAGCCATCATTGATATTTTAACTTGAAAATAGTCATGCAATTCCTCCATAAGGTCTATTTTACCACAAGGGTGTATAGTACCTTATTAGGTTTATTGGGTTAAGATAATTGCTAGGTAATCATGCTAGTAATTGTCTTTACCATTTTGCGGTTTATTGATATTTCCATCTTCTAATTATTAAAACTCATATTATTTTGGTAGCTATAGAAAACGTGTTCTCTAGTTATCCAAATATCTTATCTTACTTCAATGTTTCAGAACCGGAACTAGGGTTATAAAACAAACTTGAAAGAATAAGATGTGCAACCATACTTAACCGTTTTGACTTTTGCAAGACATCACGATTTCAAGAGTAGGTTTTCTTTGAGTTTGATTAGATTTAGGACAATTCAAATATTCCTATTATGCCATTTCCTCATAAAGAAAACAGATAGGAACAAGTCTCTTTCTTACAAGAAAGAAGTACTTAGTTTGTCTTTTTAACAAGAAAAGAACAAACTTTTGTTTACGGATGTGATGCATTATATCATTAATATGAATTTACAAAGTTCAATTTTTAGTATTTTCGATAATTATCCTTTTACAAATTAATTACCCCATGTTTAAAACAATTAATTTACGAAAAAGGCTAAGATCCACATTGTGCTTCTACTATCACATCAGTTGATCTGCTAGCAATAGTAGATTCGATTGGTAGGCGACGATCACCAATTGCATTACATATGCAACTCTTAGATCCTTATGGGACTCATGGCACTAGTGAACAAGCATCTAGTGTCAAGCTGGCATGTTTAGTCCCATCTTTGCCTCGGGTCAAGGTCTCACCGCTTAACTCGATTAAGTCATCCAATTTGAGAACGTGCGAAAATATATCTAGGTCCCACGCATAGACAATAATCACCTTGGGTTACAATTCAACCTAGGTCCCACGCATAGGCAAAAGTAATTGCAAGTGTTCTCAAGCGATTGGACGGCATGACTTAAATTTGTGACGGGCAAAATATTTTGATTTAAATCAAAAAAGGTGTACGAAGAAGCATGCATTCATTCTTCGTAGCACAAGTTAAAAACTTTTCTTAACTTAAGTCTAATCATTGTTTTAATTTATGTATGTCAAGTTGTCCATTTTCAAGTCTAATATAGAACCTAAGTGGATTATAATAGAGATTGGACAATACATAAATCGAATAACATACATAACAAGTTAAGTGTTATTTTTAAAACAATGATTTTAAGTTAAATCCGTATTTAAACTTAGTTAAACTAAATCATAATATTTAGTTTTAAAAAATGGTTTGTGTTGCGTTTTAAGTTTTAGAAAACAATTTGCAAGTTATATACATTCACAACATACATAATAAGCAAACAACCAACACACAACCACAATATGCAAAGCCTCAACCGATGAAAGAACCTATGCTTGGTCTCGTGAGCCATCACGAGAACCAAGAGTCAACTAGGGACATAAACCACAACCACACGGAGGACTCCCACTTGCTCCAAGACCAAGCTAGGACAAGTAGAAGCCCATTATGCACATGAAAAGTGAATCTGCCAACCCAGAATTTCTGCATTCGGAGGCCCAAATGGCCTAGAAGGAGTCATCCCGAGCTTAGCACCAAACTACAAAGTTGTGGGCCCATGCGTTTTCTACCGCAAAAAATTTGGTTAAAAAATACGCTACCAATCACCAGGAAACGCCGTTTTACTGCAGCTTGTTCGAGCAGCCATTTTGCGTCTTTATGTCTTTTATGCTTCGCCATTCCATTCCAAGCATCGGTTACAATATATAGAATGTAAAATACATCTAATCTACTATGTATCTATTGTAAAATGCTCAAACAATGGCAAAAACCAAATTAAAACTCATACATAAAGGCCGAAACAATGGCAAACCCCAAAAAACAAGAAATAAACGACAATCACAATCATTCATAGCACAAGTGGTCTAGGTTTTCATCGGCTTTGCATATACACATAATAATACCATAAAATTATGAACATAACAAGGTGTTGGCTAATCCCATGAGCAAACATGCATGTATTTGCCATGGGAACAATTTAAATGACATGAAATAAAAGTATTAGCCAACGAATCGAAGAAATAATCAACAAGAATTAAAACCCCGATTGGTACGCGAGTAAAATGGATTTAGGTTCTCAAACCTACTGAAATTAGACCTTCTAAAAATCATTTTCCCACAGAAAATTAAGCCTTAGGGGCTGTTTTCAAATCGTTTCAAGAATCGATTAAAACAACGCGATTAAAGCCATTTTAAGCGTACCGAACACATTGTTTAATTAACGTATGCGAAACCAATGGCCATAGGACCAAAAATCACAGATCTTTATATTACTAATAATATTCCTAATCCATAAAAAAAAGATCCCTCGGGGCTGTTTTGAAAGTGGTTGCATAAAACACTTAAAAACACGCGTTTTTGACCATTTTTTCGCATACCCGATAATCATATGGCACATATGATATCTCGTGATACCACTATAGGTGATGATGAATATAAATAAACATATTAAAGTAAATAAACGCAGCGGAATCATCACCAACAACGGATCCATATTGCCATATGATCAATCAAATAAAACATAGATAAGGTTTATACCTTTGTAGCGTGATTCCGATTACGAGACACCAATCACCTCCACGAATGGAACCAAGAAACCAAAAGACCAATGAGGTTGGTCTTTCCCAATGTGTGAAACACACTACACGTCTAACGATCACCCTTTGATGCTAGTCTTAACCCTTGTATCAATCCTTGCACAAGACTACTCTTAGAATTATCAAGGAAGGAAAAACCAAAACCAAAACCCCATGTGTGTTTGTGTTTTTGGACGTCCAAAAAGGGGAGGGGAGGAAGAGCTTTTAAGACCAAATTGTAACTTACCAATTATCATCAATTCTCATCAATTAGAATTAACGCTAATTGATGTCAAATCATAAGATACACATTAGGCCCTTCAAAGTCCAAATACTCCACTTTACCCCCTTATGTAACAAAGGTTATACATAATGTAAATACGATAAATACATTATGACAATCGTGTCTAAGTGTATATGTGTGTGACCCCATAGGCTCACATATGACTAGCCATATAATTATTTATTATGACACGAGCATACTCCAACACCTCCACCAAAAGGTAACTTAGGAGGTGCAAAGTCAACAACTTCAGCAGCTTGAACAGGTAGAACAATGTTGTATTGGCTATTTTCCGACAGAGAAACACTGATTATGCCGCTTCTGTCATTTTCTCACAAGGAATTGACTTCACAGCCGACGTCGCAACAACATCTGTAGTTTCAAGCCCTATTTTCACTCCTATAAGTAGGAACCGTTGGTGCGATGAAACAAGAGAGTTGACTGTATGAATGGCGAGGTCACATTTTCTGCATAGTAGAGCCCTATCTTCTAGACAAAAGAAGCTATTATTTTAATTAGTGTATACCTTCATAGGTTCGAATTTTATTAGTGTATGTTAGGAAAATTTTGTCATTAACGTGATACTTGCACATTCATCCATAATAATTTTTATATTTAAATGATACTACGTCGAGATAAAGAGCAAGAGATGCGACTTACAAATTTAGATACAAACAGCTCATATAATCCCTCTAAATGCATGAGTTTTACCAAACCTGTATCCAGCCAAGACCAAATAAACCAGGTTAGACCCGGCTATAACTGGCCAAGGGGCAGAGGGCGCCATACTTTTAGGTGCACATCAACTAAAGATGAAGCCATAAAGGTGTACTTAATTTGAAGTCCACATTATAACTAAAACAAAGGTGAAGCTACGCACAAAAAGACACGTCTTTGTTATGAACCCAGTAAGTGAGCAATTCTGTAGCAGTAGGTAAAATACCATGCCTGATATGACTTGAGTAAGATCATGCCTAGACAGAGTTTGTTTGGCCTTCAAAAATAAAATCTGTAAAAGCCTACCAACTGGAAAAAACGGCATAAATTTCCACGCATCATAAGATTGCCTACCATCATAACACATCATCATATTATAATCAGAATAATACACAATATAAATATATGAAATAAAGGGCGACATAATGAACCTCCAAATTAACCCGAAAGAAAGACATCTCAGCTAAACATGGAGCATATCAAGTGGCAGCTTCCAGTCCACTTTAAGCTTTAAAGAGCAATCATTCCCGTTAATAAAACCAATGTTGGAGCTACCATCAACGAGCACAAAGAATTCGAAAATGCCCGACAAAATCATATCCCCAGAGGTGAAGTCATGTAACTTTGCCTCAATTATGAGAGAGTATTGGGCTGGTACACCCAACGTATGAACAAATAGGTTTTTGTGTGTGTTTGTGATTGTAAACGTGAATTTAGATGATGAGATGGATTAGGTTAAAGTTTATAATTCTAAAACTATAATTAAGGAATGGATATATGCTATATAATTTTTGGAGATAAATACATTCCTTTTCTAACTAATCAAAACGGTCAATAATTAGTTGCGTAGATTTATAGATTTGGTTTTGCAAGATATAATCAAAACATATATTAGTCTAGTGGTTATCATTCTTGTTAATGTTACAAACACCTAAGGTTCAATCCTTGCAACTGGCAAATTTTTAAAATAAAAATACGAATTTTTTAGTAAAATGATTTATTCCGAATTTAATTTATGAAACCGAATTTTATAAATTTAACAAAAAATGACATGTATTGAATGATGATATGACTTTATGACGTGGCATTATGGGATGCCAAGTGAAATTATATGTGGCATGACTCCTCTTATATATAACGTGTGTATATATATATATATATATATATATATATATATATATATATATATATATATAAATATACATACATACATATATATATATATATAGAATTTTTAGTAATTATTAATTTATAGTTTTGTTGGGACTAATATATATACACTAGGTTTCAAAAAAATTATTATCTTATTATTTTATCGATTAGATTCAAAATTTGTACTGGTCCCAACTTGGGACCGAACAAATTATTAATTTTATCGAGGTTATTAATTTATCGAGTATTAATTTAAAGAGGTTTTACTGTAATTGAAAAAACCCACAATATTATGGTAAAACTCTAAAAAAAATTGAAACCCTAAAACAATCAATTAACCACCCAAAACAACCGTGATCTCTGATACCATATACAATTTGTAACACAAGTGTCATAGAACCCAACCAACCTCCCCTTGGTTCTTATTGATTACTTAAAAATGTTTATTAAAAGAAATCAAGGATAGAACGCAAACTGTTATATATCAAAAACTATAACTAAAAGCTTACAATTGAATGATTACGGATCACAACATAGTGATAAGTCAAACTAGTAAACAAGAAAAACGATACGTTAATCTTTAGGGTTTGTAACTTGTGTGTGTGTGTGAGAGAGAGAGAGAGAGAGAGAGAGAGAGAGAGAGAGAGAGAGATGGAGCGTATTTATCTTGAGAGAGAAAGTGAGGTTGCAATCCCTATCTCATCCAATATATAGCATAATCTTACACTTTAACCATGCACAAACAAAACAAAAAAAACACAAGTCCCTCACAAGGGAATTTATAATATAAAGTGTCCTTTTAACTAGAAAGGGTCCCTAGACTTATTTCAGATAATTTTGAGCATATATTCTAACAGATTGAGGTAATGTATTATACATATAGTGTTTTGATGTGTTATCGTGAAGACTTTCTAGGTATTTTTGAAATATCATAATAATGTTTTCGGTTTGATCTTAAGACTATGAAATGACTCTTTATGTGTTATTGTGAGGCTTTTTAGTCATAGGATCAAACACTTGCGTCGATCATGGACATATTGGATTATAAATTCAATCAACTCTTGTAATATCCATATGTAACTTATCTAATTTAGCCTTTAGTTTCTTGCTTAAGAGCTTAATAATATTCCACCCTTACTTAATATATGCTACACATTTATTTAAATAATTCTTTTTTGCCACCTCACTGTATGCTTGTTATTGTTATACTAATTTTGGGCTACATTTTCGTTGGATAGTTAACAAGCAACAATAATAAACCTAACATTAACGCATTAAAGTAGTACAAAACCACTGAGAGGTGATCTAGTGACTAAAGATTTGCGATTTGATAATACTTACGGCGTAGAAGCAATGGTTATCTTACGTCATATGTGCTCTCTGAGTTAAATTGATGAACAACTCTTCATGGTTATGGCGTAAGTTTTACGGGCTTAATACGCCATAATTGTCTTCGATATCTTGATAACCTTCCAAGTCTTCATAATAGATATGGCGTTTGTCAATCGATGTAAATCCGACGTATACACTTCCGAATGGAATTGGTGTGAACCACTTCAAGTATGAATACGGCGTAGGCATTAGAGATCGTTTATGCCGTATGAATTGTTTGATCAAGCTTTTCTTGTTTTTCAACAAGTATCTTCTCAATTCCGCATCTCATCGCTCCAATGCTCGAATAAATCCTATTAAACAAATATGAAACAATTAAGTACCAATTCTTATAAAAATACAAGAAATATGAGCATATATTCAAGGGATATTGATAGTGAAATACATATACATTATTTGATGTTGTCAACTGTACCAAGTAATTAAAGGTTAAACCACACAAAAGTGAAACAACGACGATATAAAACCGAAAATGAACTATAAGCATATGCACCCTCTATGCTTTAGAAAATCTAGAATAACTGCTAAGTATTCAATTACATATCTATTCCCCCATTGTGCTGTCTATATCGCCTTCGCTAAATTTCTATTTCCTCTATGCCGGAGCAGAAGGAATAAAAAAATGACCACTGAATTGACACCCTAAAAATGAACACGTTGATATATAAATGTGACTTTTCATTCCCCTCTCCACATTTCTCTTCCAAATGCTCTAGCAGCTCAACATCAATTGAGCAAACCAAAGTCGAGTGGGGAGCTAGGGTCATTCATTTGATGCCTTGATACACAAATATCAAAGAAAAATAAAGTTTTATCAATAAAATGCATGACAAGCTTAAATATAAAAACAGACTCATCAATTCAACAAATCTCATAAAAACTGCCTACAGACTGCCAATTAATATGGCCATAGCTTCATTTCTTCTAACTCAAAGCAGAGAGAAGGGAAAATGATTGCTAAAGCGATTAGATTTATCCAGTCATCGCCATCAAGATCCTCTACTTGATCCTCCGGAAAAAAACAGTCATACACCTTGTCTGACAATGCTTGCACTACCTGTCTATCATACTTCTCTCCGAGGATGCATAAAGTTACCACTCGATGTCAGTTGATACCACATGTGGAGAAGAAATTGGTAGCCAAGGAGGAAGTCTCTTTATCGGCTGGCAAAGACTTACAGTATGTTATTTTACCTTGCAAATACATATTAAACTTTTTGGTCGAAACATTGCATTCTTTTCGCAGAATATCAAAAACCTACTAAATCATTCTTACATTGTGAAAAAAACCCGCCATCAAGTGTCAAACAAAACTTGGATATCAATTTCTTCTTCTTTCCTCACCTACATCATTAAGTCCACATGCCACCTAAATGCAAGAAAATACAATCTATTAATAACTTAAGCATCAATATTTATTACACAATTTTGTCATACCAACATAAAGACTTAAGGAGAGACCAAATCATTACACTCACTCAGAGACCGAATCATTATAGTGATTGCCATATCAAAACCAAGACTGATAAGGGGAGCTCACTAAAATTGCCAAGCAACCGCCATCTAGATTAGATTTACAAAAACAAAACTACCCTACGCTAATGTTCGATAATATCAAGAATTAATAATATAAATAAAATCTACACCTGTGTTGCAAGCCACCTATCCAGCGAAAGATTTTTGTTGCAACGTACACACAATTCCCATAATGACAACATCAATGCACACTTAACAAAAAATTCAGACATAAGAACAACCCCTGAACAAAAAACTGCATCAAATAAAATTAAAATGTATGGCCATTCAAACCTAATTCATACAATAACACGTTGTCCCCATATCGAGAAATAAACTATTCTAGACATATGAGATTCTAAACCAAAAAATGAGTTTTCTTCTTTCAATTAATAGCAGATACGAAATCAGCAGGCGTGACCCAATATATAGAAATCACTCAAAACCTATATTAAAAATGACATCAATAATATGATAACTGATAAGTAGATGTCCAATGATAGGAAGAAAGCGCAGAGATATTCAAAAAAACTATACACGTAACGATAAAAAGCCAAGAACTGATTACTCTAAATTTCAAACATCGCATGTACTTTATACAAAATTTTTCTTTTTCGTTGTTGAATCCTGCCATGTTTTATGCTACCCACATTTTACTTGTTGTCAAAAAAAAATTTGCTGCACATAATTTGCCGAATCATGTTTTTGATAGGTCATGTATAACTCTCAGCAATATATTAAATTAAATCATAAGATCATGCAGTCCAATGCACCAATCAAACCATTACACGACTCCTGAGCTTTTACAAATATATCAACCAAAGATGCCTCTTACCAAAGTCACCTATCCACCTCATGATAGTTTCGATGCAAACGATCAATTAACCACAAAAGCAAAGCTAGAAAAAGCACAAAACATTATCAAAATACTATATTACCCTGAAATACCAAACAAGCCTAGATACATTTTTTTATTGTTGTCACTACATAAAATCAGGCTTTATAAGATGTCGAGTAGTGTCCTATCAGGTTACTTTATAGGACCTTTAGCATAATAGGACCAATGATATAAGTGTCACATATAAAGGCGTTGTATAAAGTGAAAAAATTATTAGGACACTTACAAGCATCCTAATAAGTGCCAACATTATGAAACCAAAAAAATAGTCCCATAAAGCGTTTTATACTACGCAATTTGTGTTTTAATAGACAAGCTAATAGGATGCTTTAAAGTGTTCTAAGATATTATAACCTTATATTACATATTGAGACGCATTCATGCGTTCTAAAAAAATGTGTTTTTAGAACGAAATTATATCACATATTGAGACGCATTCATGCGTCCTACAAAATGTTTTTTTTAGGATGAAATTGTGTGATGCATCAACTCTTATTTGAGTGCAAAAAAAAAGGTCCTAATACATAAGTGCCTGTTGAGACCAAATTTAGTGTCTTGATATACATACATTATAAGACGCTTTCTATTTTTAAAAAATCTTATTTTCAATATACTTTCTGAACACTTGTAGGTTTTAAGAACAATTCTAACTGAACACTATATAAAACACAACAAATGAGAACCATAACACGTAAAATAACTAAGAAGTTTCATTTAAATAAGCAACATTTTGAGTTGATTAGGCTTTAACATCATCCGAATAGTCTTCCAACTTTTATTACAAGGAAATTGAACAATGAGAACTAAAGTCAAAGTAGATAATCTTGAGTCATTATGGATCATCTTCACGCATCATCTTCAGGTACCACCTACAATTATGCAACACACAAACATAAGATATCAATACCTATTTAGTTTTTAGCAGCAACAAATTTCTATTCACTAAAGTAAAAATCCTCACAACTACAAACACATAAAACAAATCGCCCACAACAATTCATTAAATAACCCGCCCGTCTTGTTGCAGCCTTAACCTATCAAAATACAAGAAAACTACTTTATTAAGGAGTATAACCCATTAAAATCCCTCTTGTTTTTTCAGCCCCAACCCATTACTCACGTTGAATTCTAATGGTATAAGATGTCACAAAAGTTTAATAAGTTGACATACCAAAACAAAAGGGCAAGGCCATGCGACAGTTGCACCAATAGCATCACCAATTGTCACAAACAATCCATATCGCCTCACCAAGTGTTCATCTCTTTTGATAGGCACTTGAACATTGACTTCGCACTAGTTTGGACCTATCTTTTCACCCCCAACAATCTCATTTGGATCTAAGCTCTTGATCCTTCCTTTTGCTACAATCTCGGTAGAGTTAAAAATACTTTTGACGTAAACTTCAGCTCCGACCTACAATATGTATCGTTAATAAATGTCATACTGTAATTAGTAAGGGTACATATATCAGTCAAGATAGACACATACCCGTAAAGGTAGAGGTTCATTAACTACATTTACACTGAAAGAACCATTTTCGCTCGACCCTTGCCTTCGAGAATCTCTCATTTTTAACTGAGCGAGTTCACTGCTAAGATGGTCACATCTAGACTTATACATGAGCTTATCTCTATGACGTGCAGAGTGACTTGGTACCACACCACAAACATCAGAAGCACGGACACCTAACCCATACAAGTCTGCTGGTCCATTGTTATCCTTACCCATAACTTTTGAATATACATCTTGTGGTCCAGGCTCGTCAGTTGCACCCTCCGGAAGTTGAGAACTCAATTCTTCCATTTGATCATGTATTAAAGACATTCAGTATGTTAATTGTCCTTAAAACTACTACACTTGCAACATCAAACAAATGAATGTGAGGCATGGTACATGTTAGTTATCTTTCAAAGAGGCAAGTATTAGGAAGATAGTACATACAATTGCATTTTCAGCTTTCACATTTTTTGCAATTCCATCAGTAGAAAAGTAAGCACGAAACAATTCCCTTCGTGTTGGTTCACGACCTAAAGATTCCTGTTTCACAAAAAAAAATCAGTACATATTAGATTTAAGATTAGCACTTGTACAGTTAAATATGATTACCTTAACTTCTTCACGCTTTATAGCATAGCTTTTTTTACCCATGACTTGAACCATCTTCTTTTTACCCCTCTTTGCCTTATTTTTTTCACTGACTCTCTGTAGTAAGAAAGAAGCAATCATGAACAATCATCTAAACATAGCAGAAATAGAGTTAAGATATGCATAAAGTAGCAATTTATATATGTTAGTTCTTGTGTATACAGTTTAGTACTGCCATTATCATAGGTGTTTATAACGACAAGTCAAGAGATCCCCCATTGAAAGCACCAAATATGATCAATGTCACAATAATAAAAGCCTCGAGGTTTTTAATTTTAATGTATACCCAGCAATATCCATTTTATAGATAAGTAAATACTATAAAAGAACATTATATGAATACCTTCTAGCAATAGAATGGTTATGGGAACCAACAAAAATTCAGATACAGTAAGTTTGGTTAATTAAACTCTTACTACACACACGCACACACACAACTATGCTTCTAAGAATATTAGTGCATAAATCTTTGAAATAATTTCTAAATTAATCCATTATAAACTTAACTACGTTTTTTAATGATCACATAATATGTTTATTGGCGGTACTAATACAAGTGTTGTCACAATTGAATGGACAATGACACAAATGATGAGGTTCCCTGAGGTGATGAAGAAAGCACAAGCTGAAGCGAGACGAGTATTCAAGGGAAAGACAACAAAAACTGCCCCATTACTGCCTTTGGCATTCTGAGAAAAGTCCCAACAAGCCTTATTCTCATGCCCTATATAAGCTCATAGAAGCTCCATATTAGCTTAGATATAGTTTTTTAGATTCCTTGAAGTTTAAACTTCATCTGACTTAGCTTTTTTATGAATTTGGAGCCATTTTGTTAGCTTATTTTTTGCTTAAAAAGTCCCTCATTAGACTGCTTTAGCTGCAGTCCCACAGTAGCAAACAGCCTACTACCCCTACGTGGAGCTTATGTAACAGCTTATTTGCAAAAGCTTTTAGAACCAATTCAAATGAGAACTCAAGAAAGCACTATTGAGAGCTTATACAATGGAAATGAGCCCCTTAGGAGATTTTATAAGCTTTTTCTAAGCTTATGAAAAGGCTACAATGGACAGATTACTACTGCTGCACAGGGCACAAGTGGCAAAAACCACTGGCTTTGAGATTAATTTTAAGCCAACAAATGGATATGGAAATGTGATTAAACCTAAAACAGATAATGTTTGTACCTCAAATTACCTAAAAAAAACAATTTAAACTCTATTTCAAAACTATTTGGACCCTCGAAATGATCTGAGATCAGATCTACTCAGGAACTCTTAACAAAGAATTTGACTTTTTTTAAAACTTGATAGTTTGACTTTGTTGAACTTTGATTGGATCACAATGACTATTAATGATGTTTTAAGCTATGATAACACCTAATTAAGCTAATATAACAACTTATGTAACTACCAGAATGAAAATGCAAACTGTTAAGCTAATGTGACTCGATTGTTCTACCTAGTCGCTGAGCTAAGTTTCCTGGATCTACCCTCTCTAATAGTCTTGCTAATTTTGACCAGAGCTATGGTCATGTGATCATTGATTACACGTATCTTAGAGAGAGGGTATTGATTTGTCACAAGGCTATTGCAAAAGTGCACTGTTTGAAGAATTTTGTTCAAAGCATTGAGCCAAACAGGTAGAGGCTGGAAAACCAAGTGAAGAGTCTGCAAGAGACTGTAGTTAAGGTGACTGCCAATGAGGCTTAGATTGAGAGGAGAGATAAGGAAGACATGGCTACCATGAAGGAGTATGTACAGTAGCTGATGGACTTGATGTAATATCAATATCTCTTAGGATAGATAATGTGCCATTTTTTCAGGACAACATTGCAGTAGCCTCATTTGCTGCAGTACAGAAAGGAATCTTTGTGAGCTGTGCAACAGGGAACTCGGGCCCGATAAAAGCGAATGCAATAAATTTGGCCCCATGGGTTCTAACAGTTGGAGCAAGCACCACTGACAGAAAGATAAAAGCCACTGCGAAGCATGGAAACAAGATGGAAGTTCACGGTGAATCTTTATTTCAGCCAAAAGATTTTCCTCCAACACTGATGCCACTCGTTTATACAGGTACTAATATCAAACCAAATTCCAAGTTATGTGTCAATTGGTCACTTGAAGGTATTGATGTTAAGGGAAAAGTAGTATTGTGTGAAAGAGGTATGAATACAAGAATAGGTAAATGGAAAGTGGTGAATACAAGAATAGTTGATGAAAACTACTACCAGCAGACGTATTTGCTACTGTTGCAGGTCATGTTAACCCATCAAAGGCAAATGATCCCGGCTTGATCAATGATATTCAGCCTGGTGATTATATACCTTACTTGTGTGGTCTCGGATGTGCATTTATAGTGTTGGGTTTTTGGGCTTCCAACTTATGTGCAAAAACTTAAATTTCATTTAGTTAGGATATAAGGCCATTAATAAACTAGACTATGCATATAAGTTTATTATATAGTACTTATTTCTTGTCTTTTCTTTCAGAAAGTCAGAAATCAACACATATTGCTGATAGTTTTTTACAGTTTCTTACGGGATCTGGTACTTTTTGTTGGTTGTCAAAGGCCATAATGAACAAAAAATCATAGCCACACTCATTGATTCTGTTACTTTGAGTCCAATCTTAACTATTCACAATGTTTCCTACATTCCATCATTTGCTTACAACCTTATCTAAGTAAGCAAATTCACCAAGTCAGCCAAGCATACAAACAAGGAAAACAAAAATAAGAGAGAAGTGCACTAGCATACGAGGAGATTATCTGATTATTAGATAAGATAATTTTTCAAAAATACTTCACACCTACATCATTATCGACAAATTCAAAACATCATAATACCAGTAAGCAAATACCCATTGCTGCAGCAACTTAGTACCATAAACTTAGTACCAAACGCCCCTGCTGCAGCAACCAAACACCAATTGTTGCAGCAGTAAGTCAGGAACCAAACACCCCCTTTTGACAGTGATCAAATTCATAAAATCAGTAAGCAAATACGCAAACATCAGTAGCAGTGGTAAACATGACAAACAATAGGCAAATAAGCATAAGTAGTCATACTAGCCAAAAGATAAAAACGTTCAACTTGCAAACTGTAATTTCAAATGAACTAAACACATTCATTTAGTTAATTAGCATACATTATATACATATATAATATGATATATACTAATATATAGCAAGTGATCGACCATATAAATATGCTAATCAGTTTCACAAGTCACACTTAATATTATTATCAATGGCGTAGTCTTACACTCCTAACAAATGCCCTAGTCAGTTAAATAATCATTAAGCAAAACAAGTACTAGTAGGAACACTCGTTAGCAATTTAACATACCTTTGAGTTTTCTTTATTCCAAGTCTTAACAAGTTTCTTCCATTGACCAGGATGCACTCGTTTTGGCTTGAAATTAATTTGTTCACGATAAGACAATGATGGATCATAACAGTCTTTCTTCACTCTGGCCCTCCAGTTCCTAACCTGTCAAGTTTTTATGCTAACCACATTTTAATTTCTGTCAAAAAAAATGCTACATATGTTTTTTTGAAATATGTTTCTGACATGTCATTTATAACTCTCAACAATGTATTAAACCAAATTATTGGATCATGCAGCTCGTTACACCAATCAACCCATTATATGGCTCATAAGCTTTTAATATACACCCACAAAACATGACTCTTATGAGAACCACCTATTCACCTCATGATAGTTTGGATGCAAACATACGATTCAATGAATTCCAAACATCGCCAATACTTTATCGATACATTTTTTTTCGTTGGCGAATCCCGTCAAGTTTTTATGCTAACCACATTTTACTTTATGTCAATTTTTTTACTACACATGTTTTCTTTGAAATATGTTTCTGAGATGTCATGTATAACTCTTAACAACGTAGTAAACCAAATCATTGGCTAATAAGCTTTTACAAATACACCCACAAATCATGCCTCTTATCAAAACCACCTATTCACGTCATGATAGTTTAGATGCAAGCATACGACAATCACTCTCATTGTATGCATCTACCATGTTCAATTAACCACAAAAACAAAGCTAAATTAAGCAAAAAACAATATCGAAATAGAACAATAACTCAACAAAACCGCATATTGGTCCGAAACACCAACCATTGCTACATACGAACCGAAAAAACGATGCTCGAGTTTTGATATTAACTGATGATGATTTGGGCGCAAACCCACGACTGTCACTCCCATTGCAGATATGAAACCTACCGATATTGAAGCAAAACATTAACAAAACAAAACACCCTATCTGTCAGAAAGACCAACAATAATGATCAACCATTAAAATTACTTGATGATGACCCAATTACAAAGTTACAATTCTCACTCCCATTGCACGTATCTAACCTGCCATTGTCGCAAAAAAACACAAATTGATAATCAAATTAAGCACCAAAATTAAGTAAAATTTAGCACAAAACAAAATCAAATCGAATTACTCAATCGTCGTTACTCCAAAACTCAAACAGCTGAAAATTTTAAACAAAACCCAGAATCGAAAATACCTGAAAAAGGCTCGGTTCATGTGTGTGTGTGTCTGTTTTTTTATTGCTAATGAATCACATTGGTACTATAAATCTTGCATGTGAAGAACAAATAGTGAATTTCAGATGGAAGAAGATGAGTGACGGAGTATGCATTTGCAAGACACGTATTGCATTTGTTGGCACAACCCACTAACTATTTCTTTAATCCTTTTAAGCCGACGGCTCAGCTTGGCTCAGCTCGACTTGACGTGTGACCAACGTCTTTTCAAGCCACGACTCCATAGTGCACCCAAGGCGTCCCACTCTATTGAGCCAACCTCCCACTTGACGGATTCGGTAAAATGACAGCTCCCAAAAACAGTTCAATGTATGTCATATAAACTATAATGTACATAGTCCGTTCCTAGTAGGGATGGCAAAAAAACCCGAAACCCGAACTTTTTTGGGCGGGGCGGGGCGTGCTTATCGGATTTCGGGGCCTTAACGGGGATTCTTATCGGGTTTGGGGCGGAGACGGGGCACACCATCCCCGCCCCAAAATATATTTATACATATATACATATATGTATATACATAGAATATTGTGTTAGTATTTACGTATTAAAAATGTGATTTTTTAATTTTTGTTAGTTTTTATCTTTGTAATATTTTAAATTGTAATGATAGAGGCTTTATTGTGTCATAATATTTTTTGAAAAAAGTTTGTGAATTATCCCAATGCTTAATTTATCATTAATGGGTTCTCGATTCTTCAAGTTATTCCATAAAATTATGTTGTTAATAATGTAAAATAAGAATAAATAGGGAACAACACGAGTATGATTGAGCATCACGTTAAAAAAAAAAACCCCGATAAGGCCCCAATGGGGAATCGAGCGGGTTTGGGGGAGCATCTCGCCCCAATGAGACGCCCCAATAAAATCTCCAATAAGGATTGGGGCAGGTTTGGGATGACTTTTGTAATCGGGTTTGAGAATGAGGATAGCCGCCTCGCCCCAAACCGGCCCCATTGCCATTCCTAGTTCCTAGTGCATGTGCACTCAAATTAGATTCTTTTTGTAATTACATATGGTTTGTAGGAAACTTATGTATCTAAGTGACTACTAAATATCAACTAAAAAGATGTTGACAAATGAATTAACATGTCTTTGGATCCTCGCAACAAAAATAAGTTCATCAAAATCAAAAACAATATGCGCTTAGACAACTTTATATTTTATTTTGTTTTTTTGACTATTTATTTGATGACATATATGTTTCATTTGTACGAATTCCAATTGTATATACTCATATGTCTTTTTAACGGCTAATTGCGTAATATACAAGCTATTATCTACTTTTTGCCTCACTTTAAAATACTCGTGTATTTCACATGTCTTTTAGCTAAGTATCAGAATATATCAAACTATTTTTGACTTATGATCTTAGGTGTTATGCATTCAGTAAGAGTCATTTTTAACAAACTTTTTAAATCTACTTTTATACATACAAAAATGATTAAAATCGCATAAGTTACACTTGTTTGCCGTATATGTATTCGTAGCCATCTGAAACTAACATTGCATCTGTTTCTTTCATGATCTTGAGCTTCTGTTGAGCATTAGTTTGCAATCTTTACATCGCCTTCTTTGTTTGATGCTCGCTATATACATGAGAATTGAATGTCGTGTTGTACATTTGTCAGTAAAGTGGAAACCATCGACCAAGTCTTGAGATTTCCAGTAGATTTGAGTTTTTCTTCTTTCCATAATCGACATCATTAATAGATTCACGATATCACATATTGCCTATAACCTTTTGTTTACATTTCTTTCCATAATCGACGTCACTAATCAATTTTATATGTTGTATGATTATATGGGTAAGAAAATGAGTAGTAAGATAGACGCGGGATAATATAACAATGCACTAATGTTGAAGCAAAATCTTGTCTCCGTCCAGTCCTAGCCGTCCGGATTGAACGTGATCAACTCCTGCACAATGCACGGACGCGTGCAAAATCTTGTCTCCGTCCAGTCCTAGCCGTCCGGATTGAACGTGATCAACTCCTGCACAATGCACGGACGTGTTAGCCTCGCCTCGGGTGTTGTCCCGAGACCAAGCTCCGGCGTGTGGATAAGTAGGTGTAAATGTATTGATAAATGTAGTAGGAAAAGTAGGTGAAAAAGTCCCCTTAAGTAATAAATGTGTTGGGGTATTTATACTACCCCAATCTCCTATTCATGCTACTATTCTTCTCCTGTTCAGCCACTGTTCCGCAGGTCTATAGTAACTCTGTTTAGTAGGCCACGTGGCAGAGAATCCCCTAAAATATGCTAACATGGTCGGTGGTTATTAGTCTTTGACCGGACGTGTGGATGATTGTCCGGCCTTCAAGTCTCGATGTCCGGCCTATGCGTATGGCTGGACGTTGGATCGTCAAGCACATACGTCAACATGTTCCCCCAGTGTTATATTTTTGGTGCCAAGCCGATGATGTAACACTGTATAACTCACTTACCGACGGGAAGAACGAGTTTATTCCCCACCGGTCGAGCTGGTCGAAACCACCAAAATGGGCCGGCAAGTTGGGCCCATTGGCCTTTTGGGCTTTTCCGCGTTATTTGTCGTTTCATCTCACGCGTCGTGTACGGTCCACATGAGGCCACGTCATCGCCCTCTCGTGATTGGACGCCCTGTCAGTCAGCTAGGGTTTCCTTAGCATATATATATCCTTCTTTCTCCCTATTTGGTTTTTACTTTTCTCACACATACAAACCGTTCTCGCATCTCCTATTCATACTTCGTCCGGACGTCTTCTTCACCTCTTTTAAGGTTTGTTCTGCCCATTCTCTGTTAATATCTGTAAATTGTCTCGGTATCTTTTAGTAATGGCCGACATTGGAACCGAGGGGAACACCTTAGTGAGAGAAAACACTTCCGTCCGTCCGACTGACGAGACTAACGAAGAGGCCGTTCAACCGGTCATTCCTAAGTTTGATATGCATGTACATACTTCTAGGTTAACACGACTGAGTTAGATAGTATAGTAGCCGAATATGGCATTCCCACGATCTACGTCCGGTCTTACCACCTGACGACATGACTATGGATCAGCTACCGGAGGATAAGATAGGTATCTATCCTAAACAGTTAGAGATAGGAGGGATTAGGATTCCCTTCTCCACTTTTTTGCTGAACGTGATCAAGCACTTTAGAGTGCACATTTCTCAACTAGTCCCGTTAGGATTGAACCGTGTGATACTCTTTGAGATCGGGTGTTATAGCCTTAATATTCAGCCCTGTGGTCTCACTCTTCCGGGCGTTCTACCGGTTGTGTAAGCAAGGGCATTGGTTTTCCTTTGAGAACCGGACGGGAAAAAACTCATACAAGTGTTTCAAGGAGGTTCATGTCCACCCTAAAGCACTGGAAGGAGAAGTTTTTCTGATTGACAGCGGGCCATCCCCATAGCCATGGCGTGGAGGCATAAGGATTCTAAAATAACAGACACTTTCCCCACCGGCTTTTCCCAATCGGACGCTGAGAAACTTAGCAAAACTCATATTAAGGCTGCGCAGTCCGGACGATGAGTCTTTTGTGGATGTGCCATCTCTCCTCGGTTTTCAAGAATCCTGAATACGAGCCCATTCTAAAAGATGCCGAGGGTCATGGTAATCACTCGTTTTAGTCTTGTCATCCTGGGATTGATACTTGTCTCCCCGGCTTTGCCCTTTAAAGTTTCTAACAGTTTGTTTTCGTTGTTGCTTTCTCGCCTTTCGGTTGTCAATATGTCGAGTACCTTGAGCTTCCGAATGGGAAGGGACGACGGTGAGCAAGGGTCCGGCAGTTAATCGAACAGGGAGACGCCAAAAGAACTTCCGACCCCCGGCCGTGGGAGCGAGTCCTCCTCCTAAAGATGGCCTGACCAAGCTGGCCGAACGAGAAGACGCTGAAGTGGTTGCTCTAAGGGAGAAGAAAGATAAAGAGGCCCTTTCCGGCAAGCAAAGAAAGGGCCGCGGAGAAGGGACCTCCAAGGCACAAGGCAAGAAAAAGAAAACACACCGCCAATTTGTTGAGCGTTTGTCTTCTGGAGAGCCTATCGACAACCCGGACCCTATAAACCAGTCCGCCCGAAAGATGTCCAAGTGACGGGCCGAACGAAAACGCCGAGCAAGGCAACCCGAATCACTGGCGATGAGGACGGGAGGCGATTACAACGACGCAGCATACTCCTCCGAAGGAATGGATGAAAATCTGGCGGTGGGGTGAGCAATTACAACAGACTCACACCCTCGAGTCGATGAGGGTGGTCAAACGCCCCGGTGAACTCGGCACCTCCGCTCGAAGGTATGTATAAATCACTCGGCTGTTCATACTTGCGATTTTCCCAACTCACTATGTTATGTTCCACAGGTTTTTCGCCCATCATTCCAGCGGCCTTAAGCGGATTGATAAAATCAACTTGGACTCCGGTATGTATCCGACTTCGTTTGTCATCCTTTTTTTTTTTTTTTTCTTTACATACCGATTATTTCTCTTAACTCCCTTCGTTCGTTAATGTAGATGAAGCCACGAACGTCTTCATCCCCCTGGCCCTACGGAAGACGTTCGAATCAATTCCTACCGGTCTTGCAAGGAGCTCATCGACAATCTTCCCACACCGGCCGAACAAGAAGATCTGGAACAAATGAACAACATTGAGCTCACTCGCCGGGCCTATGAGGAATTTGGGAAGAGTGTTATTGCCCAAGGCGAGCTGAAGAGGTTCACGCACGTCATCTACATTATGGGAGCTCACCCACTCACCAAGGTTGTCGGGTTTAAGGGATAGGTTGGAGGCCTCCGAAGGTGAGAATGAGAGGTTATCCGGAGAACTTAAAAAGTTGGAGACCGAGTATCAGGTCGTCCTTGATAAGGAAAGAACACGGAAGGCGAGGTGGAGCGAGTGACCCGGGAGAGGGAAGAGTGGAGAGGAACCTCGGCTGCTCAGGCCGAAAGGATCAGGAAGCTAGAAAGCGAGCTCAGTGTTAAAGATCAATCCATAGAATCGCTGAAGGTAGAAAAAGGGAACTTGGCAACTGAGGTAGCCCAGGCGGAGGTCCTAAAACAAAATGCTGTCCGTATTCTTCTTCCCGGAGCCGTTCGTCGACTGTTCGGCAGCGCAGAATACAAGAAGAGTATGGCTAAGGTCTACAGCCTAACTTACCAGGCCGGGTTCGTGACCGGGGCGAGTGTGGGTAGAGAAGAGGAGGAAATCGTTGAGGCTTTGAAGGGTATCAAAAATGTCAACAGGGATGCCCCGAAATTATGGAAAACTGAGTTCAACAATCTTTTTTAGTACCCCTACATTCAGAAGCTAGCGGATTCCTATCGCTTGCCCTTGGGTGATTTATTGAACATGGAACCCGCCGGTCCTCCTCGTAAAGATCCTACCGGACCTTCCGACCAGCCTCCAGTCATCACCAGCGTCGCCGGCACACCAACCGTCCAGAATCCCGCGGTCGATACACGAAGTTTTTATGACTTGTACCTGTAACCCACATTTTGAATGGTTTTAATTGTAATAATTAGTACTCCATCCTCCATGACTCACGTTCGTCATATCTTGAATGGTTTTAATTGTACATTGTATGTTTTGTCTTTTTTCTCATCGACAAACTTCCTTTGATATTTACAAAGGCATACGGCACACCGGCCGTGCATCCGTATACCCGGGCAACCTATTACATTATAGGGCATCCATTATTTGGGCATCCGGCAAGAGTGCCCGGGCATCCGGACGGTGTATACCCGGGCAACCTATTACATTATAGGGCATCCATTATATGGGCATCCGGCAAGAGTGCTCGGGCATCCGATTAAGGTATTTCGGGCATCCGGACGTTATCCTGGCATACCTCTGGACATCTTACTCGACGGCGCCAACCATCGGAATATTCGTGCATCGCTTTGTGTATATATTTTTTCTTCAGAAAATTGTTTTCCTTGTCATAGGAAAACTTTCATCATTAAACTAATGTACATAGATAGGTTAGATTACATAATGATCACAGGATTCTTATCACAATAACAATTATAAGAAACAGTTCCTTAAGTTTATAGCGTGCCAGGTCCGAGGGACCTCCTTTTCTTCCATCGTTTGTAACTTATAAGAGCCATTCTGATTCGCTCCTATCACCCGGTAAGGACCCTCCCAATTGGGTCCCAGTTTCCCTTGATTTTCCACCCAGCTAGCTTCGTTCCTCCGGTACACAAAGTCGCCTATTTTGAAGTTCATCGGTTTGACCCTCCGATTGTATCTTGCTCGACTTGCGTTTTGTACTTGGCTTCTCGTATAGCAGCACCTTCTCTTCTTTCATGTAGGATGTCCAAATTCAGACGCTGCTCTTCCTCGTTAAGATCCTCCCGGAACATCATCGTTCGGTATGTAGGCATCCCAATTTCTGCTGGTATCACTGCTTCGCTCCCGTATGTTAAGGTGACGGGTCTCCCCATTGCTTGTTTTAAGTGTTGTTCGGTGTGCCCATAGGACGTTAGGTAGCTCGTCCACCCATCCAGTCCTCTCTCGGCCTAACCTTGTCTTTATCCCTTCCATCAGACTTTTGTTGGCCCGTTCTACCAATCCGTTGGCTTGAGGATGTGCGATGGCCGTGTTCATCTGTTTGATTTTTAACCCTTCGCACCATTTTTTGAACGGATCATTGACAAAATTAGTTCCATTATCGGTGACTATGATCCCCGGTAGGCCATACCTGCACACAATATTCTCATAGACAAATTTCCTCGTCGTCTTCACCAGCGGTTTCGCTTCTATCCATTTTGTAAAATAATATATTGCTACAATCACATATTTGAGGCGGCCCGGTGCTTCTGGAAAGGGGCCTAGCACATCCATTCCCCATTGATAGAAAGGCCACGGAGCCATGATGGAGGTTAGCAACGTTTTAGGAAGTTTGGGTACCGGAGCGTGTATCTGACAAGAGTCACACTTCCTAACTTCTTCTCGTCTGTCTCTGTGCATAGTGGGCCAGTAATATCCTTGTCTCATGAGTTTCGCCACGATGGTTCTTGGTCCGGAATGCATCCCACAACATCCCTCATGCACCTCTCGTATTATATAATTTGCTTGCAGCGGACCCACACACCTCAACATTGGCACCAGGTAACCCTTTTTGAATAAAACTCCTCCTAAAATGGTATATTGCGGAATTTTCATCCGGAGGTTCCTAGCCTCATTGGGATCATCCGGCCAAACTCCTTCTTCCAAGCATCTGATGATCGGTGTCATCCAATTATCCTCCTCTTCCTCCACTACGGCCTTAATTCTCTGTTCTTCCCCTGACGGTTTTTCCAAGACTTCTACTAATACCTTCTTAGTGAGATGGTCAAACGCTCGACGCTAACTTACTTAGTATATCTGCCTTTTGGTTTTGAGCCCTTGGGATGTTGCAGATTTTGAAGCCTTGGAATCCCACTATGTGTTCTTTTGCCCGCAGTATTTTTGCATGCTTTCTTTAGTAGCAGTAAACTCTCCGTTGATCTGGCTAGCAACCAATTTAGAATCAACTCGCACATTCAACCTTTTGATTTTCAGCTTCTTAGCAATCCAGAGTCCGGCTAACAGAGCCTCGTATTCGGCTTCATTATTGGTGCTACGAAAGTTAAGGCGCAAAGCATAAGTAAGCTCCTCCTTGTCCTGGCTGATGAGGACCAAACCTGCACCAGCTCCCTTGCTATTAGATGCGCCGTCTGTATATAGCAACCATTCTCCTTCCTCTTCTAACTCTATTACCCTCGTATTCTTTCCCTGACGGCCAGGGTGCCCGGCTTCCACTTGCACTTCCGTGAGGAAATCAGCTAGCACTTGGCCCTTGACCGCGTTTCTAGGAGCATAAGTGATGTTGTAGGCCCCTAACTCCACGGGCTGCCATTTCCCTGAGACTTCCGGCTTATGCAATATCTGTTTGGCAGGTTGGTCGGTGATGACCCGAATGGGATGAGCCTCAAAGTATCTTCGCAGCCTTCGTGATGCGTGTAGCAGACATAAAGCTAACTTTTCCATCGGAGCATAATTCCTTTCCGCTTCATGCAACGTACGGCTTACGTAATGCACTGGAAATTGCCTCCCGTCTCTTTCTACCACTAAAACGGCGCTAACGGCTCCCTTTGATGCTGCTAAGTATATGAGCAACTGCTCCTTCGGCCTTGGGGTGGTCAGCGAAGGTAATTCTAATATCAGGTTCTTCATTTCTTGGAAAGCCGCCTCAGCCTCCTTCGTCCATCGATACTCGTCTTTGTTCTCCTTTGTGATGTTTTTCAAAGTTTCAAAGAAAGGCAAGGACCTCTCACTGACTTAGACAGAACCTATTCAGGGCCGCCACTTTCCACTCGGACTTTGCATTTCTTTCAGCGTTCCGGGGAATTTCATCTCCATGATGGCCTTCGTCTTCCGAGGATTCGCCCTTATACCTTCGGACGTTACCATATACCCGAGGAATTTCCCTTCTTCTACACCAAAAGAACATTTCCGCGAGTTCAACTTCATATTAATCCTTCTAAGGTTGTCAAACGTCTCGCTATGTCGCTATCATATCTCTTTCCGTCCGGCTTTTTATGACCATATCGTCGACATATGCCTCCAAATTTCTTCCTATCTGTGATTGGAAAGCGAGTCTACCAGCGCCAACGTTGCTCAAGTTTCTTTAGCCCGAAAGGCATTTTGGTGTAACAGTATGTCCCTTGTTCCGTATAGAATGTTGTTTTCTCCTCGTCATCTCTGTCCATCTGAACTTGGTGGTATCCCTTGTAGGCGTCCAGAAAGCACTTATACCTGTATCCCATAACGGACTCGATCTTCCAATTGATTTCTGGTAATGGATAATAGTCTTTTGGGCAGGAGGAATTCAGATTTTTGAAATCAATACACATTCGCCAACTTCCGTCACATTTCTTCACCAGCACCGGATTGGCAATCCATGTAGGATACTTAACCGGTCGAACTATTCCAGCCTTAACCCACTCTTCAACCTCCCTTGCAATTACTAGGTTCTTCTCTCGGGAGAACATCCTCCTTTTTTGGGCAATCGGCGTGTTCAAAGCGTTCACATTAAGGAAGTGCTGGATGAAGCGCCTTGGCACCCCGGTCATATCCGTTGGCTCCCAAGCGAACACTTCCTTATTTTTTCTCAGCAGCTCGATGAGTTGTCTCCTGCACTCCCGAGAGAACCACGTTCCTATTGTCACGCTAGGTCAGGGTATGCGGCGATAACCAATATGTCTTCCGTTAGTCTTAACCCTTGATCCTCCGGTTAGCCGCCTCATTTGCCGGAGGAAAATCATTCCTTGGGTCCGGACTTTCTTCAAATCTTCTACACTCCATAACAACTGCCCTCTTGGTGACCAAAGTAGCTATTCCCCAGGAGTTGGGAATTTCATCATGGCGTGGATGGTTGAGGGTATGGCCCTCAACTCCCTTAAACCCGTTCGTCCTAGAATCACGTTGTAAGGTGAAGGAGATCTTACAACCGTGAACTTCATCATGACGTTTCTGTACAAACCATGATCCCCAAAGCATACCTCCAATTCGATCTTCCCTAGGGGTTGGATGACTTCCCCGGAGAATCCCACTAATGGTGAATTACTTTCTTGCAACCGGGATTGAATGGAAGGGCTGAAGTTGTTAAAACAGTGCTCATACATCACCTGGACCGAAGCACCTTCGTCCACAAACACCCGCCGAACGAAGTAACCTTCAAATTCCGCTTCTAGAATCAAAGGTTCCTCCGATAGATCTTCCTCGGCTATGCACGGGAAAGATATGGGAACGTTCAGCCATTCCTCGTCGTGATACCGAGCCTTCCTTTTGCGGTCTTCAACGTAATGATTAACCATGTTGATTACTTTTCCTTTCCCATTTCCTCTCGGCCTTTCTCGTCCTCCTTGCTGGACATTCTTCACCAAATGATCTAACTTTCCCGATTCCATGGCCATTTCCAACGCTTCTTCGGTGATAGCAGTCGTTGGTCGGTGACCCTTCTCCCGTGATACTCGCAGAATCTATCCCCATTTTCCTTGCTTGGCTTTCCACAGAACGGTGGGGAGGAGGTTGGTTCAAATGATGTTCGGTAGCTAGGATTTCCTTAGGCTGCTTGGATAGGACGGAGAGCATGACCTGTGATTATCCGGCTTATTAGGATCATTTCACGGAAATCGTTTCGAGGCCGGACATCTGCCTTCGGGGCCACATACGGAGAGAACATCTCCTTGTGCCTAAAGTCTCTTCTTTCATAAGCTCTCCGTCATTCCTTCTCCGTCCGGCCCCTTAGGCTCTTATCTTTTGTAGTCTGAATGTTTCCTCTGCGGGACCACTCGCCCGTTTCTCCCTTCGCATCTCGTGTTCTTATAAGCTTCTTCCGCTCGAACATAATCGTCCACCCTAGTCATCATTTCCTTCACGGACTTGAACTGATCGAAAACTTTTTAGACAAATCTGGACACCGATGAGCACCCATAAATGCTGATATTTTCATGAGTTCCGGCACTCCCGGAATCCGACTAGCCTCATCGGTCCATCGTTCTTTGAATGCCATAAGCGTCTCGTTCGCCTGCCTAACAATCCGAGTGATTTCGTAGTAGGATCTTTTAGGTTCTTTTGTCGTAGAGCAAACCTTGTGGTGAATTGTTCTCTCGCTTCACCCCAATGTCGATGCTTCCGGTTCCTATTGCTGAACCACCCTTGGGCTGCTCCATCCATGGTCTGTTGGAACATCCTGCACCACACCGGCATTGGCCATTCTCCTTGGTTTGCTGCTCCGACGAAGCGATTGATGTGATCATCCGGATCACCCGAGCCGTCGTCTGCTTCAAGTTTGTAGGCATTATGCACTTGGGACCGATGAACTCTACTATCCTTCTTGTAAAGGGTGACCGGGCCAGTTCTTTATAAGGTTTGATGAGGTCGTCTTTCGGTTTTGGCGCGGTGTCCTCATCCAATTCATCGTCGTCTGTGAAAGTGAGCCGAGTCGGCTTGATAACACCGGCCCCTGTCGCGTTGTATTTTCTGAAGAGAGCCTCCAAGGATGCCATCTGGGCTTGTATTTGCTCTGGTAATCCGCAGGTTTGAGCATTGAAGACCCCACTTCCCCCTATATGCTCCGGGGGAGAGGTGGGTTCCGGCGGAGGTGGCGGTCCCGGACCTGTCATCCAGTCTTCTGGTAGGATGAATACGGGTCCCACGGATGGCGCCAATTTGTTGAAGCAAAATCTTGTCTCCGTCCAGTCCTAGCCGTCCGGATTGAACGTGATCAACTCCTGCACAATGCACGGACGCGTTAGCCTCGCCTCGGGTGTTGTCCCGAGACCAAGCTCCGGCGTGTGGATAAGTAGGTGTAAATGTATTGATAAATGTAGTAGGAAAAGTAGGTGAAAAAGTCCCCTTAAGTAATAAATGTGTTGGGGTATTTATACTACCCCAATCTCCTATTCATGCTACTATTCTTCTCATGTTCAGCCACTGTTCCGCAGGTCTATAGTAACTCTGTTTAGTAGGCCACGTGGCAGAGAATCCCCTAAAATCTGCTGACATGATCGGTGGTTATTAGTCTTTGACCGGACGTGTGGATGATTGTCCGGCCTTCAAGTCTCGATGTCCGGCCTATGCGTCTGGCCGGACGTTGGATCGTCAAGCACATACGTCAACAACTAACAATGAAATATAGAAGTAGTAAGTATCTGGACTTCAAATATAGAAGTATAGTCAAAGTGCTTACACCATAAAGCTACATACGCAATAATGGTTACGGCCTACGGGGACCATATATATAATGCTACGTACAACAACATTTATATGGATGGATCCATTGTTTCTTTCCTTTTAGCTTTTATCATATTGTTTCCCCTTTTTAAACCAATTATTGCTAATTTGCTACATACACAATCACTTTCTATAAACTTGTATTAGGTATTATTTTTATTATCCCACTTTTGAAATATTGCAACAACATAATAATATGAGTAAAATATTTTGTAAAGATAGTTTATTATACTTTTTAACACATATGCTCATGGTATTGGCCATGATAAGAAGTATCTGTTTAATTAATAGGAAAGTTTCTCATGGTATTGGCCTTAAGGACGACGAAGCTAACAACCTCATGCTACATAATCTCATATCCTTTTTCACGGGTTGTGAAGCTATGTTGCTGATCAAGTTATATAAATAAAAATTTATTTAACTATGTGAAAACTTTATATAAAAACTATATAAAATACTATAGACATGCAAAATAAATATAGCCAATAATGTTACCATTTATGGAAAGGGGTGAGTTATCCACACCCTCCAATAGAGAGGGTATCCAATGATTGCATGCATCGGAAGCTTGTACGGTGTGTATCGCGGTTTGTACATTTTGACCAAAAACCTATATTGTCACATCATAGGGAGGGTATGTATAGGGTGGGGTGAGTTATCCACACCCTCCAATAGAGAGGGTATCCAATGATTGCATGCATAGGGTATCCCTTATGGAAAGTACATCAGTACTAATGAATAATGATCGAATACAAACGTTTGTGACGACTGAAGAACTAACAACAAAACAAGGAGAGGTCCTGGCAGGACCCGCCAAACGAATATAAGCAGTTCTGACGTAAGTTTGTCTATTGATCCCATGATAAATGATTTCCTTATACGGTTTAGAAAAATAATCTTATTTTTTTTCTCATCTCCTCTAGCTACTGCAAAAATCCATGACTTAAGTATATGATTTTGAGAATTAAATAACCATAGTTCAACTGATGTACAATGACTCATGTGTCGAGCATTTTTTGCTCGTGTAGTTTGTAATTGATGTGACTAATCAGATTTTAACGAGAATGCATGTGGAGACATTTTCTCTTGCCCCTTCAAAAAATCATGAATCTGGACTTGAAGAACTTCAGGGCATAATCTCCATCTCATCGTCGCACTTGTCTATCCGCCTTTCAAGTTCGTATCCGTCTTCAGGACAGTCTAGTCACAGGTTTTCACTTCAGTGAAAGAAATTGAATTGGCTAATCACTTGATGACCCGGTGGAGAATGGGAATATCTAGCCTACACAGGTAGTTTCAAACTTTTCTTTTAAATCATTCCAAGAAATTTATTCAGCAAGCTTAACTTTGTGCTTTCGTATTTAGAAATACCTTTATGTTGGGTCAATTCAGAGCCTGATAGTCACTCACTAAGATTTGAACATAAAATATCCTAAGTATAAAATCAGTCCTTGAATAAAAGAACATTCAGGGAGTGTAAGTCCTCAAATTTCACGGTATTGATTTCAGCATTATTATATAGCTTTAAAGTATTTCAAGATATAATTTATATGTAATCGCTAATTAAAAAGACCTCATATGAAAATACTTAACATGAAAAGGACCTTGCGCGTAACGACTAATAAGGACTAACTTTGCCAAGTCATGAAAGTTAATTAAAAAGTCAAATCTACCGTTTTGTATTAGCTAAAAGTTACAGGATACTCACTACTTCTTCATTTCCCACGTGTCCAGTGAAGTGTTTGTATGTGAAATTAGTGTTAATCCCAATCTCATATCCTAACTATAATCAAGAAAAATCAAGTGTTGATTTGGAAGTTACAAGAGAAGTAGGGCTGAATTTAAGTGTCCTAATCACGTTCAAGCAAGGTAAGAAGTCTTAGAAATTACCAAATTCATGTGTATGTTCAAACCCATGGTGGGTTTTGATTAAATATCATGTTATGAAGTCATAAAAAGGGGTTATGATACTTTAAAAATTATGGTTTTGGAATTAATCAAACACATCTCTTATGTCAACTTCACAATCAAGAAACCGGTCCTTCTACAATCACTAACAAGGGAAAGAAAATTGTTGAAAGTGATAAGGATCTACACGCACTACCAAAACTCAAGAAGGTTGAGGAACCTATCAGCTACATCACTAAACTAATATCGTATCAACTACCCTCTAGGGAAACAGTAAACCTCGATGCTCATAAGTTCCGGGAGATTATGGATGATGAGAAAGGAAAACAAAGTTGTTAGAAGAAGAAATTGCATCAGCATTGGCTATTGAGAAAATTTCCAAGGAAGAACTGAAGGCAATGAAAAATTTTGGAAAACACCAAAGAACTTCACCTAACTTCAAGCTGCTGAGTTAGAAGAAATCAGAAACAAAGAAAAGAAGAAGCGTGAAAGCAGAAAGACTCAGTGGGACTCTTACATGAAATTCAGGAACTTTGTAACGAGTCTAGGGCAAACCACTGAAGTCTTCATTCAGGAAAATCCATCAGTTTGTCACTCTCAGTAACCATATTCAGGGAGAACGACAAGACTAACTGTGAAGGTATTGTCAAATTCAGTTGGAGAGCTCTTGGGTATAAAGAGTGGCACATGATGTAGAAGGTATTGGAGAAAAAAAGAGAGAAAATGCCAAGGAACTAAGAAGAACTTTAGATCCAAGGATGGATATGCTCAGAGAAGTTGAAATAAAGTTGGGGATCAAGATGGACGAACCTCTTCAAATGCATACCATGTCTCTTGTTCAACCCAAACTTCATAAGAAGAGAAAGAGATCTACTGAAAAACTTGAACCTGGGGTATATGTTCCTGGACTTCATTGTAACAGACTCCATCCTGAAGGAGTTCCGTTTGCTGAGTGACATGTCATTGAAAACCCTGAACATGACATATTCTTCACTGATGAGTTCAACGAGCAAGCTTTTTAGAAAATCTATATACTAAGCCAACTAGGTACTAAATCCATTTTCATATTCAGAATTGTTGCTCTTGCTGGGAAGACTCCTAAAGCCTTTAGATTAGTAAAGATCTTAGAAGATGAAATCAACAAAAAGGATGATAGACACTTCCTTCTATCCAAGAAAGTGAAGTTGGAACTGATGGGAATTCACGAAGAACAACTCTGAGTCTGAATTTTATAATTTAATATTTTGTAATCGTTGAATATTAACGAATTATTTTGTCACTTGTGTTCTTAGGATAAGTTACATATCCATCACTTAATGTATCAGCATGTAAGAAGATGTTGTTTTGTTCACTTACATATAATTAATACTTATAATATTTGTATATCCAAATAGGAGAAGATTGTTGCATCAATTCAGAGACCAATGGTCTATGATTAGGATTTGAACATAAATTATCCTATGTAAAATAGTCCCTGAATGAAATAAATTTTAGGGAATCATCCGCAGAGTTCTTCAGATACAAAAAAAGAAGTCTCAACACTTACTGAAGCGGACTTCAGCAAGTGATGTTTTGAACCAAAAGAAGATGGAGCCAGTGAGATCTGACAACGTCTCACTAACTCTCCACTAATCTCCTCAACACCAAAGCATTCTGATTCTAGATACTTATATAATACCTAAAAATATATCAGAATGTTTGGAAGGGAACTTTCTTGGAAATATATATATATATATATATATTAAAAGTACAAGAGTTGATATAAGTAAGGTTACAATGTGCTTTATTGGTATATGCTCGACACATCCTTATTACCCTATGGGTAACCACTTTGTACTTAGCCTATATAAGAGAATGTTGTGAATTAGTAAATGTTATCCCTTGCAATTATTACGAAATGCATTATATAACATTTACTTCTCAAAAGAACTAAGTCCCTGATATTTTTATTCCGCTAACAATCTTAGGTGTCGTTTGTTTTTTCAGAGCTTTTACCTCTTCATCTGTGTGGAAAACTAGAAGGGGGGGTTGAATAGTTTTGCCAATTAAAACTTTCTTTTAAACTATTTAGATCGACTTATGTCAATCTATTTGGATGTGTGTGTTGGATGTTGATAAACAAACATATAAAGGTAAGTATTGAAAAGATAAGAGTAAGAAGCACAAAACCACAACGCGAGTATTTATAGTAGTTCGGCTACAAGGTCACCTTCCTTGCCCTACTCCACTCCCCGAGTCACCTACTCGAGAGTTCGTAATCACTACACCAATCTCCTTATGGCGGAGAAGCCTTCACAACGTCGCCTACCCTTTTTCCGGTGCTAGGCTAACCACCGGGTTCTTTCACACCAAGGTGAACCACACCTACACAACGTCACCTACCCTTTATAAGGTACTAGGCTAAGTACCTAGTTCTTTCACTCCAAGGTGAACTACACCTTCACAACGTCGCCTACCCTTTATTAGGTACTAGGCTAAGCACCTAGTTCCATTGCAATGGATGAACTACTACCACACTACACCAACGACTAATCCCAAAGGAGATCTACTCCTTTACAACATCATCAAGGATATCAATATCCTTGGATCTAATACTAGTCTATCTTGTACATCGAAACACACCATATCGAATGTACATCTAAGGCAGCTTTCACTAATGCCTTTGACTAGATCTACAAGACACCTTTCACTAATGTCTTGTGTCTTCACTTCTAAGCACCTTTCACTAATGCTTCTTTGTCTTGACTTCTAAGCACCTTTCACTAATGCTTCTTTGTCTTGACTTCTAAGCACCTACCACAAGTGCTTATCCTATAGACGATAGATACCCTTCACTAATATCTTTGTCTTGACACTTGAGACATCCTTCACTAATGTCTTCAACACTACACTTCTTTGAAGAAAGAAAGGTATCATCAACAAGAAGACTTCAGTAGCCTTGATGATGAGGAAGCATGGCAACTCATGGACTTGAGCTTGCTCGACTTCAAAGGTGGTGATCTTGCCATTAAGAGGAACCTAAAAGATCACAAAAAAACAAAACTACAAACATAGATCTCTTGGATCTAAGGTTAGTGAGATTTAACTCAGGGGAGAAAGTGTGTTAGAAAGGGGTGAGAAATAATGAAGAAATGGCTCACTATTTATAAAGGAAAAATCCTACTGTTCCCCTGATCCCACGGATCCCTTCCACTTAGGATCCAGCTAGCACAAAGCTAGGGATCCGTGGAACGCTCCTCTTTGCCCATGGGTATTTTGGTTATGGGTCATGGGTCATGGGTTGAACCATGGATCTTTTGGCTAGATACAATGTATCTTTGAGTGCAATGCACTTAGTCACTTGGGTATGGGTTGATCCATGGGTTATGGATATTATCCATGTATGATATAAGCATGATGTCATGCAATGGGTTATGGGGTTATGGGCTTTTGGTTGTACCCAACTACATTCAATGTATTTGCCCAATGGGTTGTGATACTTAAGTTTCTACCCATTTATATTACCCAATATACTACATGTTAGTTATGTGTATATTTTATCCAAATATGTAAACACTAGTTGTTGTACATATGTATTACTTAAATCATAAAATCACTTATACTTGTTTTAGTGTTTTATGTGAAAATGTGAATATGTTAGAAACTATTAGTTCAAACCATTTACGTATTTTATTTGTTTCGTTAATATGATTTTACGTTTGTTATCGACAAAACATTAGAAGATCGTAAAATATAAATAAACGTTTTTACTGCTTATTTATATTAACAATCTCCCCCTTTTTGTTGATGACAAAACATAAAATTATTTTAAGGAAAAGCTAAAATTCGTAAAAGTTTGAATTTGTAGTTTTTACTTTCTTCTCCCCCTTTTTGTCGAAACAAAACGTGTTTGAAGGAAAGCAACACATCGTTTTTAAGAAAAACATGTGAAAGAAGTAAAAGTAAGAAAATAGAGAGCAATCAACGGGAAAGGATCTCGTCGTTACTCCCCCTTGACGAGTCCATCCCTAAGTAAGGGCGTCAAGAAACTAATTCTAATCTAGTTTATTTGCAACTAACTTTTGCAAAAGATTATGTCTATGTGACGGGTGTGCTCTCCCTAGATGATTGCAATTTTGCAACGGGAAGCCATGAAATATAAATCTAAAATTGCAAGTAATTTTGCAACGTATTGTTTTGACACCAAGCTCCCCCTAGCTTTAGGGTGTCAAATTCTTCATGTGTTAATTGAATAACTGCAAAACAAGGGTTAGAAAACAAGTATAATTCACAATTTCCTGCAAATGTGGTCCAAGTTAGTAGGAAAATAGCTTTCTGTCTCACGGATCCCGCGATTCCCTCCTAGTAGGGATCCGTCTAGGCAATTCTGAGGGATCCGTATTAGTCGTTTAATTTCAAAGAAAGGTGATATAACAAATAATGTTATCACAAAAATGAGATATGAATACAAGGTAATCATATGCTCAGAAAAATAACAAGTAGCATGTAATTTCATTTAATAAAACTAGAGTTATGATATACATGAATCTAAAGACTAAGAAAATAAGAAAATACATGAATAGGAATTTCTAAATTAACTATCGCTTGATGCTAGGACACCACTAAAATCTTCTAGCTCAAGTTTTGTTTAGGTTTGATGTCGTCGAAACGTTCGAGGAGATGATAGAACATGAAACGTTGGTCTTCTCGTACTTCATGTATCAAACTTTCAACACGTTGACAATGATAGCAATCTTTGTCATGGTTAGGTAGTGGTGGTGGAAGAAAAGAAATAGCTTGATGCGAAGGATCAAGTGAAGTGACTTGTGTAGCTTCAAATGATGGAGGGATTGGTGGAGGTGCATTTGAGAACGACTCAACCAAGAATGATGGTGGTGGTAGAGAAGTGTCAACTTCCATATGGTCGGGTGGTTGACTTTGATGATTTCTCATAATCCAAATGGGATTATATGATGGAAACGGCGAAAAGGAAGCCGGAGCAAGTGTTGACTCAACACCTTGATTTTGAACCATTATTCCTCCTAATAAGGAGAATGTTGTCGGCGGAAGCGGATGAGATGGCCTAGGAGGCAAGTCCTCTAAATTGTAGAGGTGTGGTGATGATAGTGGGGATGTAAATGAAATAGCTGTAGGAATCAATGGTGATGGTTTAGTGGAGATAATATTGTTTGGCCTAGGATGTATGGTGGTGTTTGGCATTGGTAGTTTTGTGGGTACTATCCTTTTAGGAATTGGTTTGATTGGATGATGGAGGATTCTATCATTTGTTGGCTTGACCAGAGATGATTCAGTTGAAGAGACTTCGTGTATAACACGAGCCTTTTTCATGGGTGGTTCTTTGGTGGATAAGTTACTACTTGGGGTTTTCCTCATGATGAGATAATTTTAGGAGGTTGCAAGAGCTGAAAGTTAAGATGAGAGTGATGACTATGGAGGTCCTAACAAGGTGGTTTATAAACCAAGAGATTTGGCAAGTGCATTTAAGCCTTAAACCACTAGGATTCATTGGAATGTGATGATTAACATGCACAAGAGTCAACTTCAGAGTTTGTACTGATCTAGGAACTCATTAAAGATGAGATGGAGTGCTTGAGTTAGGAAGATGAGTTGAAATGATTGTTTTAGCAAGATTTGACATAAACTGTCACCCGGATCCCAAGGTTCCCTCCTCAGAGGGATCCGTCTAGGCTAATCCTAGGGATCCGGCTCTTAGCAGCTATGAAATAATGGAAATGATGTTTCTAAGATCTAAGACCTATAATCATCTTGAGTGTTTCAGTCCTCCTAGGTGTCTTAAATGAAGAGGTGCTTAAGTACTTGAAGGTAATGAGTGATGTAGCTAATGATTGTCTTTTATGGAAGGATTTGGAACTTTCAAGAGTACCAATGGATGAGCAAGGATGACACTAAAGATGAGAGTGTCAATTGAAGCTAAATGATCCTAGAGATCAGGTTGTGACTTAGGATAGTGTTTTGGAAAATATCCTAGAAGCTTTGAGATGAGAAAAAACTAGAGTTTGATCAATTTTGAGGTAAGGATGATTTATGATCAATTATGCCATAATCGAAAGATTTCTAAGACTAAATGTGAGGGATTAAGTAAAAAATAAAGTGTAAGTTTGAGAGCGGAAGAGTAATGGATTAAAAATGAAACGGTAGATCTACAGGCGTCTTAGAGTGTGATCTATGTGAGTTAAGTATGAGTAGGAAATATCAACCTATCTTGATAAGGACTTAATTTGCCTTAAGACACTATGTTTAGCTTAGTGTGAGGTGTTCTAAGGATATGTTTGAAATATAATGCTTGCAATTGCATTTTCTGTTTGCCGGATCCCACGGTTCCCTAAGTGTAGGGATCCGTCTAGCACAATCTTTGGGATCCGCCTATCTGCTCAGCAGGACCTTTACTAAAGGTATGCAATGATCTTGACAATGCATTATATCTCAAGGATAGTCTAAAAAGAGTTCTAATACTAAGATATCAAATGTAAGATGTTTTATTTCATGAAAGAAATTGGATTACATTGATAAAGCACGAGTACAAGAGATTTGATCCTATTTTGGAATACTACTATGTTCCTTGAGTGTTTTCGCTAGAAGGATCATTATGTGATTGATGAGTGTTGTAAGATATTGGATTTCATAAACACATAACAAACAATAATATGGGTCGAATTATGAGTAGGTTTAGAGAGAGAAAATGGGATCCTTTCTAGAGAGAGAAAGTGATAGAAAACATAGAAGGTTATATTAAGAATGAGAAAGGTCCAACCCTCTACCTTGGGAGGTAGAGGGTATTTATAGTTACATAATAAACGTCCTCCTTCGGACTGTGAATTAGGCATACAGTGGGTAAAGACCCGTCCTTCCTCCACGGTGTTGCACTAAACTAAATAACTAGTAAATAACGTAATGTCTACGAGCTAACTTATGCTAGATTATATTTGGGGTGACCGATACTTCACTATGGAATTTTCTAATTCCTAACAATCTCCCCCTAAGGGAGGTCACCCCATGTTTTACATTTCGAATCCTAGCATTCTATTTAATCTTCAGTCTTGAGCTCGTAGACATTAATTCTTCAACATCTGCATCTTTGTGCTTTAGCATGATTCTTTAAAGTCCGATAACTTTGTACTTTCAGTGGAGGTCTTTAAACTGATCCACATCTTTGATGATCTTCGAGCTTTCATAAAGATCATCAGCCACAGTAAATCTCTGGATCACCCTTTATTGTGTTGCCAACATGTGATGTTGTGACTTTTGGACCGACATGCTCACACTTTCAGGATCATGACATCTTTCCATCAGAGTTGCGGAAGCTTCACTGGTTCATGATATTTGCAGCAGCGTAGCAGAAGCATAGTATAAAAATATCAGAACCAGGTTATGTAGATATGCACCAGTCATGATTTCTTCAATTAAGTGTGGATGCTGTGAGCATGCGGCTTTGGATTGACTTCTCAATTTTGATCAGCTGCAACCGTACAAATGTACCTGCAAACAACAGTTAGCAATAAAACACACGAAAGTGTCTTTGATCACTTTCGTTGAATTGAGGTACACGGCCCATGGTTCCCCGTTGATCAGTACAAGTGCTGCCTGTGATCAGGTAGGATTCCTAAGAATCTCCTTGACAGGGTTTCCCAGCTGCTCTAGCTGTTCTCAAACCGGAACGTATCAAAGAAGACAACACGGAGTGAGTGAACCAGCGAATTGAGATTCACTGATTGATGAAAAATGATTTGAAAAGCATTCATGTATTGCTTAAGATAAAGGGTTTTTTGCAATACAACGAAAGTTTTAAGAAAAATCAGTTATCAATCATAAACACCTTTTATTTTGAAATATTAGTACACAGTCGATGTGCTAGAGAAAAGAATTTTAAGCACAACGACCGGTTTTTCAAAAGTGTCCGTCAATCCATTTCCTGGACCAAGGTTGATTCAATAATGAATCGCCCCATTGTTTCTATCCAGTTGTCACAAGCTTGATCTTTAGAAAAGATCTCACATGTCACCCACCAAGAGCTTGTTTGATGTTGGCTCTAGAAGGATTTCCATCTTCATCGTGAATACTTTTACATATCACTCGGATGTTCTGGCAATACCATAAGGATAATGCGTAGGACTCTTAATATATTCTTACTTTCCACATTGTGTGAAACAGCAGTCTTCATTAATTTTGTGTCCTAACGAGATATTGTGGATGATCTCTTGGCTCTAGACTCAATAAGTCAATAGTGCACATTTGGTTCCTATGTCAGAGACTAGGGAGAGGGTCTCCTTCTTCAATATCAATAATCTCTAAGAGAAAGTCGATAGATTATGACGGTTCCCCGTGAGAATGAAACAAGCCCTTTTAAGAGGAACTTGAGTAGTTTGGGAAGTTAGGTGCAGTGCGTCACTGGGTCCATGACGTCTTGTCTTCAATACTAGTGTTACCTTAGTAACCACCAGTAGCATATGTATTGAACCCGGTTTCTGACCTAAGGTTGAATTATTGGAGGGCTATTTCTTTTCACCCTTTTCACATTTATTTCTTTTTCATTCTTCAACCCCTTCAGTGCTTACCGAGACTTCATAACTAGAACCTTGTTGGGTTTATTCCAGTACTAGCTCTGTCTCAGTCCGCACTCTTCCCATTTCTCATTTTTCTCCTTTTTCAATATTCCTAAGGACTCTACACTATCTAGTGGATTGTCCCTGGGAAGATCCCTCCTGTTCTGGCGGATCATGGGAACGAATACCTAACCTAACCATCCTTATAACACCATGCATAAAGTAAATTGGTCGGTCTTTTCGTATTGTTCTTTCCTTCATGAAACCAATCGAAAAATCATTTGGAAAAACAATCAAGGTACTTGTGATACGAGATCAAAGCATTTTGTACCTTAATAGTTTTGATCATTTTAGAAATGCTCCCCCTCAACATGTGCACATGATATTAAAATTGTTTGGCACATGGAGGCAAGAGTTCTTTGAAATAATTTCTTGATCACAATTTCCTTAGAAAAAGCCATTTGAATTTCTTTGGTAAATTCTCCCCCTCAATATGTGCATAGGATATTTGAAATTATTTTATCACATAGAGGCAAGAGGTCATTTAAAGTACATCCATGATCACAAAATCCATTAAGAAACCATTTAGAAAATCAATCAAGGTACTTATGTTAAAACATAGAATCTTTTGTACCTTTGAAAGTTTGTTTTCTTTTGAAATGCTCCCCATCAATATGTGCTTCGAGATTCGAAAGCGTTTAGCACATATGAGAGAGCAGCCTGCACAATTGAATCAAAACAATCACCTTTTATCAAATTTCATTATTAAATCACAAATTCTCCCCCGATCAAAAATATCAAACCCTTTGAGATTTTGGATCCCAAGTGATTTAATAAGGTTTAGAAAACATAGGAGAAAATGTGGCCAGGTTTAAATACTCATCTTGTTTTTGGATAAATTCTCCCCCTCAACATGTGCATTATGTATTAGAAATCTTTTGGCACATGGAGGCAGGAGTGCCTTTAAAGGACTAAAACCAATTCTATTTAAACAAATTAGAGATTTAAATCACGATCTCTCCCCCGATCAAAAATTTCAAACCTTTTGAGATTTGTGATCCCAATTGATTTAAATCATTTAAAAGATTTTGGGGAAAGACGTGGCAAGATTTAATTTTGAAATTGACTGAGATGGACCAACTATAGACATTAAAGATTGTTAGTGTCAGGTATGATAGTTTTTAAACGATCTTTAAGTAAAATAAAACAATTTCACAATCAAACAAGAACAGAAAAAATTTCATTTTGTAAGATCTTTGAGTTTTAAAGAAAATCATACCATGACATAACATTAAATCTTTAGATCACCACTTATTATTGTACAAACGGACTTTTATGAAGAGATATTGTTTGAAAATCATTTAATTTTAAATCACTCTCCCCCTCAATCGATGACCGTAGTCGTTGATTGAGTGACTTAGGTTTTGATAAAATGAAGTCCGGTGATTTTCAAAATTTAGTCCAATTAATTTTCAAAACAATATTTTCCATTTTCAAAACAATTTATTCAAAATTTTCAAAATTGTTTAAAAATGGTATCATGCACAAAGATACGTTAGGTGGTTGAGCTGCTTTTGTTGTTGTTGCTGAGGGTTGGAAGAAAACCGTCTGCTGATGCAGTGAGACTTCTTACGTTGCATTTTAATGCCAACTGAGGTCAAATTAAGCTCCGTTTCTTCATTTGCTGATGAAGAAAACCATCTGCTGATGCAGTGAGACCTCTTACGTTGCATTTTTCCATACCAACTCTCCATAGAAGTTCAATTAAGCTCTGTTTCTTCATTTGTCAACCCAAGATATAGTTACCCTTTCCTTTCGGCATCCAATCATCTTCTATTGTGGGATCCGGATCGGGAACATTCTTATAGCCAATATACCTGCATACGTTAGTGAACACACATACAGATATATGGTGGTCGACATCACCCATAACAGCAATCGACTAATTAAAGTCAATTCAACATAACAATCAGATCATATAAGGCATGGGATTTATGTGTTAATCAAACTCTAATCATCTATTCCTAACAATCATATCCTAAATTCCTAGTCCTTCGACATAGGCAAATATCATTTTTAATTAAGCACGTAGGATAATTAAGAAATCCCGTTAGATGATGTAAATTTGAAAACATTCTCCCCCTCAATCAATGACTCATTTTCTGAAAAGTTTAAAAGCGCTGAAGTCATTAATTGAGTTTTCAATATTATAAAAACTCTGAATCTGATTGTTTTTTTAAAGCAACTCATTTTACCACCATTTTGTTAAAACAAATATTTTTCTAAAGAATTTTAGACGGAAAAATATTTAAGTAGGAACAGCAGTCATTCAACATACTTTCCTTGTTTAGTTTTTAGGATAAGTACACGAAATATTTGAAAATTTGGTTTAGCGCAACACTTTCCTTTCTTGAAGAGCGGGTTGCTATTAGAAATAATAGCAAGCTATGGTTTAAGCGCGGGTCACAGTCTGAAGTAACTGTAAGCCATATTTTTTAGACATGTTTTGGAAAGAAATATTTACACCTCCTGCTCGAACTTCATCTAAAGTCCCGTGCTATTATTGAATGACATTTCTAAGACCGTAGATGTTATCGATACCAGAAGACATGTCTTGAGAAAAGATATTTTTCGAATTTTTCAATTTTCTGATTTTTACGGGCTTTTGTTGATTTTATATTTTTCTATTTTCTTTTGATGGTTTTCTATTTTTGTATTTGGTTTTTTTTTTAAATATATACAATGATAGAGAAGATGATATAGTTAAAGAAGATGATGATACGAGTACCGAGATAAGGATATCGAGCAGCACGTCGTAGAAGATAGAATTCGTCATCTCTCAAACATTCACCACCAAAGCTTCCGAGGCTCCAGAATAGAAGATAGAACATGAGCCTTTGAGAAAGAGAGACTTTGGTAGCTTCCCCCCAAACCGAAAATCCATTTGATGAGCAGATTCGAAGCTCTATTTCAAGCTTTCCTTAGCCAGGTGTGCAGAGAAGCACACCATTATCATAAATCCCGCTTCTCCTTTTAAGAACGATAATCGAGATTCTCCATTCGGGGTTATATCATCAAGAAGAAGAACAGCAACGTATCATCCCACTCATAAATAATCTTCTCAAATTTCATAACCACTGAAGTCAGAAGCAATCCATTCCAAAAGGTGTCAAGAGACCACTTCCCCCACGTAGTTGAATTGATGCATTCAGTCTCTTAGACTAGAGCTCACGTACCCGAATACACATATACCCGAAGACAGAGAAACTTATACCATCGAAGTAGCAGATTAAGTCCGATAGCCAAAGAATAACCCCGATGTATACTTTTCTCTCCCCCTGAAGAAAGTGTATGAAGCTCAAGAACCCGAAGTACCCGAATGCCCAAAGAGAGAATAACCGATAACATTGAAGAAGCAGGCCGAATCACTGATTATCTCTGCGGAGGACTATCTCTGATGATTTCAACTGCGGAATAAGTGATTATATATGAATCACTGATTAAGCCCTCAAGTAAAACAGCTGAGCATCCCCAATGTACACAATCTCTCTCCCCTGATGATTGCGATAACATCAAAATCATCACACACTTGTGTACCCCTTTTATCTTTAGAAACTAACTCTTCCATCTCTTCCCCACGTAGTTGGAATAATAACACTTAAAGCCTTGATGAGTAAAACCTTGAGATTCTCTGCGTCCATGACATATGTCTTCCCGGGAGATCTTCAATCACTTAGAAGAGTTAAGTTCATCAAGTTTACTCGCCATGAGTCAAACCTTGAGTTTCTCTGCGATAATAACATTTGTCTTCCCGGGATATTTTCAATCACTTAGAAGAATTAAGTTCATCAAGTTTACTCGCTTTGTGTTTATATGTGTGTCTCCTTCCCCCTTGCTGGTTTTGACGCTTCAGAATCAGCAACATATTATCAGCCCAAATACTTGAAATTTGTTGAGAAGAACATCATTAGCTCAGATATATCTGTGAGAATTAACTTGCTGAAGAAACAATGTGAGCAAATCTAATTGGGGAATAAATCTGACTTTTCACTCTCACCCAATCAGTGCTCTCCCCTAAACCGACAATCTGTTTGATAAATGCCCAGATTAAGAAGAAGTATTTGGATAATCGAATGCAACTCGTCTTTAGTCTTTTAACATGCAGTAGAAAATGTAGAACCGACTGTAGACTCGACCTTCTTCAAGAGTATCCAGTTGGGGAATAGAAAGTTAACATCTTCATCTCACCAAAAAGCATCCCAATTAACTTACCTCTTGCAAATCCCCTTAACTAAAATCCCTCCCAATCAAACAAGAACAGAAAAATGTTCATCAAGGAAATCAGCAATCAGCCCGCACCGAACACACTAAATGGTAACACCAAACTGCCAATCACATCAAACAAGAACATAGAGATCGTTCGGAATCATCATGTTGATGTGTACGTGAAGCATTAACCGGAAACACTTTGTCAATAAACTCACCAGTCCGTATGAAGATGTCAACCAACGGCTCTAAGAAGAAACTCCATGTAAAGATGACCCGATAAGAAGAAGCTCGGTTCTTACATGAGTTAGGAGCCATATGACCATATATTCTCATAAATCAATCAACCATGCAGTAAATTTACACTTCTTCTCCCCCTCAAGAATTGCATACGGAGATGCCATTCTTGATTAAACAAGTGATTATCATCCAAATGTATTCTATTCACACTTCTCCCCCGCAAAATTAGCACATGATGTCGCCATCTTCATTATATTGAGCAAGTGGAATAAGAGTAATTATCAGTAGTCCGGTTCACTTGATGACTGAAGCGCATGGAAAAAGCATGAAGCATGTTGATGAGAATGGTCATAATAAGAAGATTTCTCTTCTTCCGAAGATAAAGCGCACTGAAACGTACACTTTTCTTTTCTTTAGAGAACGAGGCTTGAAATGTTGTGTTCAAACGTCATAAGAAGATCTCTCTTCTTCTTAAAGATAAAGCGCACTGAAACGTACACTTTTCTTTTCTTTGAGGAACGGGGCCTGAAGTGTTTTCTGCAGACGCCATAATGATGAAGTACGAGGCCTGAACTGATGTGAACAGACGTCATAGCGGATTGAATATCAAGGTTGAGTAACTTGGACCCGTCAGTTATGAGATATCAATCCATTTGTTATCCATACTTTAAGCCAGTCCATGTATTGAAGGATCGAAGTATCTGCAACTGAGTAAGCATTACCTGCACTAACATTACAAGCTTGATTGCATATATATTGGTTAGTGACATTAGTATCCAAACCCTTTGTAGTTTCACGGTCAACCTTGATTTTGCTATCGGTAAACAGCTTTCCGGTAGGTATCCACCTAAGTCCAGCATCCTTAAACATTCTACCAGACGGTATCCACTTATGGCAAGGTCTAGGATTTTTGATATTATTATGCATAGTGGAAGACTTATCCTTATTCCTAGCTTCCAAAGATTTTGCAGTTGGTATCCATCTAAGCGAAGTTTTCGGTTTGTTTTGCTTCATATGCACAGTAGATGACTTAGTGAAAATCCTAGACTTAACAAGTTGAACCTTTGCATGAGCATTTACTTTCTTCAGGGATTTTGTAAAACAATTATCATGATTTCCCCTAAAGATGCATTTCAGATAGTTCGAGCAAACAGCTTGTTTGGGTTTAGAAAGTGATCTAGAGTTCTTAGAGTGATCTGCTATGGGAATAGCTTTATTCAAAACGTAACTACTCTTAGATCCAAGCCAATCCCTAGTCTGTAGTTGAGTGTTCTTAGGTAATGGTTTAAAACTACTAGCAGTGCCTTGAAATCTCGTAGAATTCATCACCCTAGGTTTAGCACCTAAAATTCCATCTTTTCGAATATGTGCCTTTTTCCTAGCTTCTTTTAGATCATAGTTCTTGAACAACTCATTCATATTATGTGAATTCTTAGGAAAATAAGGTGAAGAAACTGGTTTTGACAAAACATGTTTCACATCAACTTGGGAGGCAAACCGTGTTTTTGAAAATTTTGTTCTTTCTGATATAAATGCAGTAGGCTGCCTAACAATAGACCGGTCTCTAATGGAATGAGAAGCTGGCTTCCCCAAGGTTGATGGTTTTGTAAACTTAGTGTTCACACTTTTCCTACAGTTTTTCTAAGCTCATTCTTTAAGGCAACTATCGCAAAACTCTTATCCTGAATTTGAGCTTTGAGTTCATCAATTTTGCTATGAAATATTTTGTTTGTTCCACAGACTTAGTTCTAGCTTCTTTGACAGAGTCACTTAGTTCTATGTGATGCTTTCTCAAAGTCTCATTTTCCTTAAGTAATTTAGCCACATAAATTTCCAATTCATTATTTCTTGTTTTAATAGAAACGATGTCTTGTTTAGTCATGACTAAATTACTTTTCAAATTCAGGACAGAAATATGTTTCTTTAGATTGTAAATGGTTGACTCTTTGTCTTGAAGCTGAGCTTTCAAAGTGTTAATTTCAAAAGTTCACGGAATTCGGAAGTTCGGATTTTTACATGGTTTGTTAATTTGAAAACTTTTTTCTTTACTTTGTATGGCAATTTCAAGTGAAATGCAATGTTTTTCAAGATTTGAGAATTTGTTTGAAAGTTCATCAAAAGCCTTTTTATCAACCATATCTTTTGTTTTGAAACACTTGATCTCAGACTCAGCTTATGAACATTTATCAAAGTCATGTTCAGAATCATGATCAGTTTGTTTAGGTACATTAGCAGATGCACTATGTTGAACAGTTAAGGGTACCTCATCATATGACACCTGTTCATTTATCGGTCTGATATCTGCATCCACATCATGTGTAACAAGAGTCACTGAACTACTGGCTGTTTCAAGCGTATCTATCTCTGAGCCTCTGTATTCAGTCAATGATCCATCATCCGGTGCTTTACCCGACTCAACACAACAATCTTTTGATTTTGCCCGACATTCATTCCCTTTTCTCGATTTCAGATCAACTTCTTGTGTGTTAGGAGTAACTAAACACTGGTTACGTCATTATTTGTTGTCTCGACATTCTCGCATTCAGAACACCCGATTCTTTAACAGATACATTACCCAACTCATCACAACTATCTCTCAACCGCACTGCACTCACATCCACTTTTTCATCTTTTTGAGTAACTTCCTCAACATACTTCTCCACATTATCCATCAGATGGATAAGTGTCTCTATGAACACGCTAATTTCCATTCCAGTGTGTCTCTTGAAAGACATTTCAGTCATGTCTTGATCATAATCTGATGTAAATTCCTTATAATGAATGACTGAAATTGGTTGTGGATCACTTGAAGTGCAAAGACTGAACTATCCTTTTGAAACTTTTCTTTATCAAGTTGTTGTTCCAATTGTTCTAAGTTCAATAGTAATGTTCCCGTTAATGTGGATGAATCTTGACGAAAAAGGGCATTGCATGTTCGTTCCATTCCTATCGGTGTGAGTAACATGAGGTGTGAGTGAAGTTGTTGATAAGGTTCAATGCTACTTTCCTTTTGCATGGCATTCTGTAGCCTAAACATGTTCAAATCTTTCTCATTGGACTCAGAGCATGAAGAACTCAAATCATCATTGATTGATTCCATCATCGCGAACCGTTCAGTATAGCTAATATTCTCATGGTTGTCTACAACATCTACAACATCATACAGTTTGAGTACTTCTGAAATCACTGAATTAGTAGTGTAAGACATGATGTTGCTGTATACACGGGATTTTACAAGTCTATGATTTAAACCGAGAAATAGAATCTTTCGCGGGATTTTACTAAAATCAAGACAAAACCGTTAAGCAATGACCAATGGAAAGTGTTAAGATGACTGATGGATCGACACAATGATAGACAATTGTGTGTTAGGACTTATGATTGTTTGTAGGATTAGCAGAGATGTTGTTTGGTCGAGATTTGGATTGGTTGATGCACGATTTTACGGAGAAATTTAGGTCCAAAACTTAAAAAGCTCAATAACTTCCTTTCGGAGGGGATTTGGGCCTCAAAAAATTCGTTTCAAGGCTTTGCGGTGAAACCTCACCATATTCAGCCTGTTCCGCTCGTTTTGACTGGTATTTCGTCCAAAACGGAGTTACGGTTCAAAAGTTATGGCCGTTTGAAGTTTAGTCGTAAAAAGTCAACTTTTGGTCAAACCGCTTCAATCAACTCGCATCCAGGACAACTCGCTTCCATGACAACTCGCTTAAGGCATAACTCGCATAAGATGACAACTCGCTTAATAGACAACTCGCATGAGACAACTCGCTTCAATAAGCAACTCGCATAAGATAACTCGCTTAGGCTCAACTCGCATTAGATACATTGAATCAGGACAAGTCGCAGTCAAAACTGTCAACTCGCTTAGCCAACTCGCTTAATAGCCAATTCACATAAACTAACTCGCTTCCAATAACAAAGCAACTCGCTTCCTAGAAACACAATACCGTGACTCAACTCGCTTCATACAATATTCAAAAACAACCACTTTAACAATAAAAAACAACCCAACCACGATGATTCAAGCCTTCCACTTCAAAACCTAAACACATATGATGATCCTAAACACAAAAGTACTATCAAAATTCAAACTTTAACATTAGAAATTAACCAAATGATTCAAACTCTTCTAAACACTTATAACCCCAAAAACCTAATGAAATCCACCAAAACAAAAAGCATGAAACATGAGTAATTTAGGTTCAACAGTGTCCACCACATTTACATTATGCTTAAATTGTTCATCACCAAGCACGCTATAGTTCTAAGTTACACCACTTTCAGAATCAAGATGTGTCAGACCAATATGCTCATTCAACACAAATGTATCCCCACCACTTGGTTACTCATGTCCTCCCAGACTCGATATAGTGACCTTAACATTACCGGTACCTGCTGAATCGTTCCCAGCATGTTCAACTTGCATGGCTCTTCTAGGTTCCAGAGGTTTCCCGTCAGCCCCCAGCATCTTCCCATAAGTCACTAAGCTTTAGGAAACTCATATCTAAATTAAGAATACCAGTTCCACCTTCCATATCATGATCAACCAGATCAGTCTCTTTTTTCTATTTCTTTACTCATCTACCTCTCGAATCCAAAAACCCAGCCTTCATACTCAAAACATGCACAACCAAACAAAACGAGAAGTAGCAGTTACGTCTAAAGCTTCAGTAACCCAGAAACTCTAGTAATTAGGGTTTGGAAACAAACATCAATTCCGGTCTTTACATAATTGGTAAGCCTAACAAATGTTAAGATTAAATTAAGAGTTAATTACATAAATCGTCCTTGTGGTTTGGTAAAAGTTACGGATCTTGTCCCTGTGGTTTTTTTTTTAGTGGGTTTCGTCCCTGTGGTTTACAAATCTTACGGATCTTGTCCCTGATCTGACCCCGTCCCAAAAAAAGGACCTCCCTTGCAAATACTCTCTAACGTGAGGGCTAACATTATATTTTGGTTTTAACGACCGTTATACAAACCACAGGGACGATTTACGTAATTTACTCTTTAAAAAAAAAAAAAAAAAAAAAAAAAAAATCTTTTTAATTTTATTATTCAATTTTTTTTTTTTAATTTTATAACGATTAAATTTTTTAATAAAAAAAAAACTTTTTTTTTTAAATTTAATTTTAATTTTATTATAATAAATTAAAAAAAAAACAAATTTTAATTTTATAATAATAAATTAAAAAACTATTTTTATTTTTATTTTAATTTAAAAAAAAAATCTAAAAAATTACAATAAAACATAAAAAAATAATTTTAATTTTATTATAATATTTTTTTTAAAACTGTTTTTTCTTTAAAAAAAAACGAACTTTTTTTTAACTTTATTATAAAACGGATGAAGGCGTATAAAAAAACGTTTTTATACGGTTTTGTCCGTTTTATACGTTTCATTTGTTTTTATACGGTTTCGTTCATTTTTGTATGAAAATGTATGAAAAACAACGTACAAAAATGTATGAAAACAACGTACAAAAATGTATGAAAACGTACAACAACGTTCGTATGTACAAAAACAACGTTATAAAACTAAAAAAAATTAATTTTAATTTTATTATAATGTATTTTTTTTTAAACTGTTTTTCCTTTTAAAAAAATTAATTTTATTAAAAAAAATTAAAATAAAAATTTTGAATTTTATTATAAAACGGATAAAGGCGTATAAAAAATGTTTTTATACGGTTTTGTCCGTTTTATACGTTTCATTTGTTTTTATACGGTTTCGTTCGTTTTTGTATGAAAATGTATGAAAACAACGTACAAAAATGTATGAAAACATTGAAAAACGAACGAAACCGTATAAAACGGGATGAAAACGTACAACAACGTTGTTTTTGTACATATGAACGTTGTTGTACGTTTTCATACATTTTTGTACGTTATTTTCATACATTTTCGTACGTTGTTTTTCATACATTTTCATACAACAACGAGCGAAACCGTATAAAAACGTTTTTTTATACTCCTTCATCCGTTTTATAATAAAATTAAAAAAAGTTTTTTTTTTTTTTTAATTTTATTTTAATTTTTTTAAAAGAAAAAACAGTTTTTAAAAAAAATATATTATAATAAAATTAATTTTTTTTTTTTTTGTTTTATTGTAATTTTTTTGATTTTTTTTTTAAATTAAAAAAAAATTAAAAATAGTTTTTTATTTTATTATAATAAAATTAAATTTTGTTTTTTTTAATTTATTATAATAAGATTACAATTAAATTTTAAAAAAAAAGTTTTTTTTTTATTAAAAAATTTAATCGTTATAAAATTTAAAAAAAAAATTAAAAAGAATTTTTTTTTTTTTTTTTTTTTAAGAGTAAATTACATAAATCGTCCATGTGGTTTGTATAACGGTCGTTAAAACCAAAATATAATGATAGCCCTTACGTTAGAGATTATTTGCAAGGGAGGTCCTTTTTTTGGGACCGGGTCAGATCAGGGACAAGATCCGTAAGATTTGTAAACCACAAGGACGAAACCCGCTAAAGAAAACCACAGGGACAAGATCCGTAACTTTTACCAAATCACAAGGACGATTTATGTAATTAACTCTTAAATTAATGAATCCTCCAAGAACACAGTTATGTAAAAATGATTTTGTAAACCCTAAAAAAGTGATCGAAGTAAACGTCGTATATCTTTTAAACAACTAACGAACTATGCAAGGATATGACTAAACAAGATTTAAATCACATACTATAGTAGTGCGAAGAAGAATCAAAGAAACAAGGAAGCTTAGATCAAAAGCGATTTAGAGATGTTTAGGGTTTCAAATCGTCGGTCGGGCATACCAGTAGATATTTGATTTCATTATATGATTTCCTTACTATGAGAAAAGTTTAATTTATATCCAACATTTTTTAAAGATTCAATAAACCAATACTAGCCATTCAATTTTTTTTATCAAAACAAAAAAACAAATTTAATCATTTTTTTAAAAATTAAATATCTCGCAAACTGTTAATCGTTACGTGAAAATAATCATACCATTGCAACGAGAATTAAATCATCTATATATATAGGGGCACTTCTAAATACTTTCGAGAAACTTTTTTTTCAACATTTTTTTGTTAGTGTTAAAATTTACGTCTAAAGAAATCACATGTGATTTGCTATTTTAAAATCACATGTAATTTTATGAAATTACATGTGATTCTTAACATACAAATCACATGTGATTTTTCCAGAAGCAAATTTTAACACTAAAACAGAACTCAAAAAAAAAAATTGTCGAAAGTATATCGAAATGATGTCTACTTAAAGATTAAAAAAGATCTCGTCATTATGGTGTATTTTTCGTTGTTTAATGATTTACTGTTTGCAAAATATTTAATTTTAAAAAAAATGTGAAAAACTTTCTTTTTTTAAATTTTGATTAAAAAATTAATAATCGGGATTGATTCATTATATCTATATATTAGACCTATATTGATGTCAACTCTCCTTACTATACATATTTCCTTAATTATATGTTACTTACAAACGTAACACATGCCCAAGACATGAAGTGTCGTGTCTGTGCGTGATATAAATTTTTCATACTAACAAAATAAATTGCGTAAATCCCTTGATTAAATAGAAAACAAAATTATTATATTCATTAGAATACTGGAAATATAACACAATAAGTCTTACATATTGAATGAAACAGTTGACATAATGAGATGTAACATATATAGCATTTGAATAATATTTCTTGTACTATTTTGGTAGCTAGAAAACTGATGATTGGTCAAAGTAAGATTCAACGAATATAATCATGTGTTCTCATATACAAATTCACAATGCTGATTTTCATACTAAAATTCTTCAAATCCAGGACCTCAACACTCGATGCCAATGTGTAAATTAGTTGAAGCATCTTAAGATCGAGTATATTAGGTGGTGAACAGATAATGAAAAAACTGTACTGTATAATTCTAATTAAGAGCTTAAACACAAGAAAAGCAAAGTGCAAGCTTTTACGCTTTTACCCTACTCGTGTCACGCCTTGAGCTACCCCGGGTAAATATGGAATGAGAAATATGGAAATGAGCTAGGTAGATATATATGATAAATTTTCTAACTCATATCGATCATATTAAAGGCTTGTGAGATACACATGCATTTGCTTAACTTGAACATGATAAACTACGTTGATAATGCTTATATATATATATATTTATATATATATATATATATATATATATATATATATATATATATATATATATATATATATATATATGGCCGGATTTGAGCATGTGCGAGGTGTGCGATCGCTCAGGGCCTCCATTTTTCAAGGGCCTCAAGATTACGGACATTGTGATTGATTTAAATGGGTTTCGGGCATAAAATTGATAACAATGTGTTCATGAATGAAAAACTAATTGATTTTAAGAAAGAATAAGTTAATATTATAAGGTAATAAAAAACGAGGTACACACGGGGTTACAGTGTCTTTGAGAGGTTGAAGAAGATGACTACTTTTAGTTATCTACGTCTTTTCCCCTTAAGTTTATATATTTACACACGTGTCTTATATATATTTATTGTTTATAGGTACCAAAAAGATGTAAAAGTTTACAAATTTGATACATTCAACCCTTGTTTTTTTAAAACATTACTAGAAAATGATCAAAACTCACTCAAAATGCATTTTTTGGAACTTACTAATTGGTTAATAGATTTTCAAAGACTTCTATAGAATTAATCATAAAACTTTTACCGTAGTTATTGTTTTTAAAGTTATGTATAACTTGCAATTGTTTAAAGTTTTTAACTGATCATAATTGTTTTCGGCCTTATCTAAAAATAAGAGTTGTTGCGAAAGGGCATGTCGTATAGTTAATGTTATGGCACAGGGCCTTTAAATTTCAATATATATATATATATATATATATATATATATATATATATATATATATATATATATATATATATATATATATATATATATATATATATATATATATATATATATATATATATATATATATATATATATATATATATACCAAATAAACAAACTGTAAACTGCGAGGAAATTTTTGTGACCTACATATGAGTATGACGGTACATTGGTTGCATGTGCGGCCATATTTCTGATGGTGCTACATACGAAAGTATGTTATCACGGGTTATTTTAAGATGTTTGTTGGCAATCTAGACATATTTATAAATAGGGTTTTTCTAACTTGTGCCTTAGGGCACAAGTTAAGCACATCAAAAGTACATCGAGATCTACCAAAAAATACATAGAGATCCACATAAAATTACAGACATGTTTACTTTTATGTAGATCCTAGTATATTTTCGTTGTACTTTTAGTGTACTTAACTTGTGCCCTTAGGGCACAAGTTAGAAAAACCTTTATAAATATCAAGCTCAATAACTAGTCAATATCAAATTAAATTGTCTATTCGCATAATATACTTTTGAAGTAACGCACATATCACGAACGTATCACAATAGTGAAATTATTAATAAATATTTGAGAAACATTTATTTGTGGAAAAAAAAAGGGTTTGGTTATTTTGACTCCCTCTATTTTTTTAGATTGCCCCCCCCCCCCCCTATTATTTTTGAAATTTTTTTTTTAATTATTTTTTTTTATTTTTATAATTTTATTTATATCAAAAAACTATAAACCTGAAAATGCGGAACAGTAAATATAAAGTTTAATAAGTAAAACGCTTAAAACTGTAAAAATAATGTAAACCGACAAAAACTGTCAGACTGAAAAAAAGTGGGGGACAAAAGAAATATTCCCCTATGATGTGACATCATAGGGTTTCCGATAGTGTATCCCAAAAAAAATTGTTTGTAATGTGAAAGAAACACAAAAGGACAGGTTGACAGGAGGTGTGAGGACTAAGATACACGGAATGGCATAGAAGTTGCACTTGTTCTTCTTCCTGTGGGATTCCTATTCCTAACATCACGTGGCTTTGCGCTGTACGTGTTTGTGCTTGTGTATCCCACCTTTCTCCTAACCTCTTTCTTATTGGTCTATAACGTAACATTGACCATACTTTTGAGGTTTAATTAATTATGTTTATGTTAATCATTCTTTGTTTTTATAGTACCTTTTTAGACTCGCCGTAATAGAGGTTTGAAGACCGAGTCTTCGAGCAAGGAAGACGCGTCTTCATTGTTACAGATCCTCCGAACCACGTCTTAGATTGCAAAAATACAAGACTTGGTCATCCTTAAAACCGAGTCTTGTAGTGTGCATTTTTTTTTCTTTTTTTTTTTATGTGTGTGTGTTTTGATGGAATATATTTGTGTTTAAGTAGGGTATGTTTTGGTCGAGAAGTTGATTGTCTACTTACACTAAGTTAGTGATGAAATTAGTTGTAGAGAAAGAAAACTGACATGATATTGAAGTGACGATGATAAACGCGGTTTGAAATCTCTTTATTACACTCGGTCTAATTGTATCATTGGTTATGTTTTGTCAAACACTTTTTTGCTCTCTTTGTTTATTCTCTTGACAAGCTAGGGAGCATCTTCATTTGAGTTTCTAAGAGTTGGAAAAAAAAAAAAAAAGTTGAATATCTTTTTTTATCTTTTTTTTTTATAACCATTTTAAGTAAACGAACTATGTTTATTTAGTAACAGAAGTTCGAATGACAAAAAAATAATAATAATAATAAAAATAAAAAAAATGCCACTAGCATTTTAGTGATATTCTTTAAAAAGTGCGGGCAAAAGCTTAAAATTTTGAGGTTTGATGATATTTTTTGAAAATAAAATGTGTCACAAAAGACAAAAACTATGTACTCATACTTTTTTTGTATTACTATAAATAGACTTTTACTGAACTGCACTTCTACCTACATTTTTTTAAGTATAGACGAAGCACATAAAGTTTTAGTAACACTCTTTTTATACTTTTGGTGACACTTTTTACTTTTAATAACACTTTTTTTTATGTGTCATTAGATTTTTTTTATTTTTTTTAATCCCATTATATACAATTAATTCTAATTTAATCATACTAAGTGTCATAAGTTAATGCATGGTTCAATTCATTTCAATGTCTTAAACAACAGGAAGAGCTAATTACCTGTAATGGTAAACTCAAATAACAAATTGAGAAAATTACCAAAAGGGGACTTTTTTCCAAGTGTGGTCCGTTTTTAAGACTTTTTTCTCATCTCTTTCCCAAAAGAGCCACGCTCAACTGCTTAACTGCTCGACCCCATACATTTTTCGACACGTGGCATTTCCAGATCAGAGCAATAGTACACTGTGTCAAATCAAATCTTAAAGAAATCTCTTATTTTGTTTTCTTGCATAAGGTCAACGCCAACCGACGGCCAACCGACGGTGCTCAACCGAATTCCCCACAACTTTTCACCTTGTAAATTGAAAAAGCAAGCCAAAAAATTTCCCAAATCCAAGTGATATGACAATTTTTTTTTTCTTTTTTTTTCTTTTGCCACTTTAACCATTGAATATCATAAAAAAAAAACACACACACTCAACACACATTATACACACAAGAATAAAGTGCATGGATTAGAAAGAAAAAAAAGTCCTGAAACTTTGATCACACAACACCCGCTTTGTTGTTTAGATCATTTCCGCACTGCATCCATTGATGTTCGAGATTATATGATAATGGCTTCTAGACAAGTAAGTAAAAGTGCGATTTTCACAAGAACACATACATCCTGTTTTATACCCTTTGATTTTTAATCGATTTTTTCGATTTGTACAAAGAACTTTGATTATAAATTTGTTTTAGGGTTTCTAAAATTTTTAGGTTATTTGATGTTTAGTGTGGTTATTGTTATTATTATTGTTAGAAAACCGACTACGTTAGTATACATGTTAGGGTATGCTTATTTCTGCACAATAACCCACGTTTTTGTGCTTAACATATCTGAAATTTATTGATTATCTGAAAAATTGGACACCTGCATACGTGAGATGTTTAGGTTATTAAGATATTGGTCATTAGTATTTTTTTATTGCTCATAAGTTTATAACATATGCTAATATGTGTATGCATCTAATGTTCTTTTCATTTTTTTGTGTATAGGTGTATTCTACGAAGCTCAGGGGGTGTTTGGGTTTGCTTATTGAAAATAGATTATTCGTTTTGAAAACGGATAATCAGATAATCAGCTGTTACAAAACGTGATTCTGAAATATAGTGTTTGGATTAAATTATGCTGTTTGATATCGCAATAATCAAATAATCAGTTTTTTTTAGTGTTTGGCAAATCAGATTATTTATAACTTAACATGTGAAATGACTAAAAAGGACCTTTGTGTTATTACATATTACTTAAATTTTATAGCTTAACATTTTTCTTATAAAACTTGACATATAAATAACGAATCATGTACAACATTATATATTATCACTTTAACAATTATTTATGTATTACTACGTATAAAAAAGTCAAACCCAATCCTTATCCCTTCTTCACTTTCACCCACATACCCCAATCTTCATTTCCTCATCTTCATCCATCATCTTCCGTCACCACCTGCCACCCCATCCATGACCATCTTCCTCAAAACCTACAAATATAAAACTTGATTTCAAGAAAAATAGATCAACCAGTTTGTTGGTCTATATATCTTCAAGTGCCATTGCGTTAAAATCAATTACATGAAAAAAATAAGATCATGATCAGTGGGTAAGTTTTAAGTTCTAAGAAAGAAACATAAAGGGTAATCTTGTACTTTTGTGTTTAGAGGTGAACTGCGTTTTGCAAAAGTAGGTATGCACCTGCTTTTTCAAAATGACGTTTTGATTGGCTCCAAACGCAAATAAGTGATTTTTAATGCTTTCTAGCCAAACACTTGCAACTAGATTATTGCGTTTTCGAGGCGCAATAATCAGATAATCCGCTTACAAACGCACTCCCAAACACCCCTTCAGTGCTAGATCAAAGTTGCACTATATCAAAACTATAAGACAAAAGTTGAGTTTCAAGCCTGATCGTCTTGAACTTTTTAAAAGCACGGTTTTCGGGAAATGGTTAGACATAAAAACATACGAGCTTGATAACCATTTGCTTCATTTTTTGCTCCAACATCAACGCTTTGTTGAAAACCCTGATATAAACACTCCATTGTATTTTGATATCCGGGAAACAACTTAGAGTTTGGTCGTGAAGATATGTGTCTAGTATTAGGTCTTCGCTTTGGTGATGTTTCTTTAGAGCAATTTAAAAAACGGGAATCTGGATTTGGTAAACGTATGCTAAGTTTTCTAGAGAGAGGCGAACGAGAGAATCAGCAATATAAAAGCTGAACAACTAGTTAGGGTTCTTACTGATCAAGTTGAGTTTAATGAACTTTCAGATGATGATGATGTTCGCCTTTGTTTGGTTCTGATGTTAGAGAACGTTTTTATCGGCAAACAGGAAAGAAATTTGGTGTCCCCTGAGATATTGGTTTTAGTAGATGACATTTATGCATGGAATGCATTTCCATGGGGCGAGCACATTTGGGTTGAGTTTCACAATAAGATTTGTAATGCTATCTCAAAGGCTAGAGATAGACATTTGACTGAAAAGGCTACTAAGGGCGATGGTTACATTGCAACTTATACATTGAATGGATTTGTGTTCGCTTTGAAGGTGCGTAACTATTGTTTAAATACTAAGAATTTAAATCAGTATTGTAACCATGCTAATAGTAATAATAATTCCTTCAGATTTGGCTTTTGGAAACCTGCCGCAATTCACTAAATTGGTGGGTTAAAGAAGATTATGTGATCCCTCGGGGTGTTGCGTAGGAGGATGCACACAGGTTTGAAAAGACGGATTATGATCTTCTTTTTTGTAATGCAGAAATGGTTCGCCTTTTGCCGACAGGTTATACTCTACTCTTTTTTAAAAATTGTTTATGATTTTTTAAGGTATTTGCGTTAGTGTATAATAATTTTTTTATATGCAGTGACTGAGATGAAAGAACTTTGGTGGACATCTAGTTTAGAGTTTTTCAAGAAGTATAACGCAGACACACCAGCAGTCAATAGATCCGGTCGACTGGAGAAGTTGAGACCACGGAGAAGGTGTTCAGTCTCAAATGCAGATACATCACCGGTCATTAGGAAGGCGCAGCAAGGCATGCCGTATATGGGGGATTTGATGCCATCTACAGCAACAGTTGTTTCTCAGATGGCTAAAATGCAACAACAAATTAATCAATTACATAAATTTGTCAAGCATTTGAGGCCTGATTGGGATAGACTGATTCCGGGTATGGATGGAGAATTGCCACCTAGTGCAACAGTTTTAGATCAGATGGCTAATATGCAACGGCAAATTGATGAACTTCAGAAATTTATCCATACGAATTTGAAGCTTGATGGGGTTAGTGAGAAGAATGGGGGTGAATCTGACATCGCACGCTGTCTCTGAAAAGGTTATATTTCTTGCAATCCTTTTAATCTGTTTCTATATTTTGTTTTGCTTCTATGCCGACTCATTTGATGTATTACTTATTCATACGTGTTTTATGTGGTATGATATTGTTTTGGATATGCATTTTAAAAACTTCACGTAAACTACTATAGTTTATGTTGTTAAAATCAGAATGCTTTAAGTAATAAAAATTAAAGTGTAAATTATAAATTTTTAGTTTTTGTAAAAGTTAATAAAAACTTCACCTAAACTAGTATAGTTCATTTATGACACTAGTACTTTGTATTTAATAACTTCACCTACACTATTAGTTCATTAACTTCACCTAAACTACTTACTCTATAAATAAGGCTTCTACACTTCCACACATTCATAATTCTACACATTGACAGTCTTTATTTTCCACTGTTTCAAAAAAATGTCCGACAATATTCCCTTCGAAATTCAAACGGAAATCATTTCTAAACTTCCTGTACATGCTTTACTTTAGTTTAGAACTGTTTCAAAGACATGGAAGTCGTTCATCGACATCTCCAAATTCCTTGTTGGTTTCGGTGTTCGCACGTCTGTGCCTTGTAGTTTCCTTATTCACTATCAGAAAGGATTTGTTGAGTCACAGTTTTTAGCTTTTGTTGATGATAATGTCAATTTGTTCCAACGACGTCTGTTTTTTCCAAGTTTTCCTGACGTCATCTCTAATACAAGTCTCCTATTTTTTAATCTTTTGCCTATTGGCACCTCTCATGGTTTGTGGTGTTTTTCTGATTCTTATAAGATGGCTGTTCTTTGGAACCCGTCAATAAGAAAATCAGTTGCTATAGTTCTCCCTTGTTGGTTAAGTCAATCTGAATCCGATAAAGTAGTTATCGGTTTTGTTGTTAATCCAGTCACTTTTGACCCTACCATTTTAATGATTTCATATCCGCTTGATGGACACGGAGCATGGAATGTTTCAGTGTTTACATTGAGCTCCAAGCGCTGGAAGAAGTTAGAAAGTCAACATATGCATTGTCTTTCATTCCGACTTAAACGGTCAAGTCAGGCTGTATTAGGTAGTTTTATTTACTGGGTGGCTTCTCAACGGAATTTAGGCTCATCTGAAAAATCTTATATGATCGTCTCTTTTGATTTGGTTAACCACAGCTTTTCGGTATTAGATATACCTTACATCTTACTTAATCGGATTGCAAGACCTTTCTATATTTCAAAACTAAGAGACTCTATTGTCATTTTTTGCAACATGATTGGAGATCAGTGGCACACGGCCTGTATATGGGAGATATTGTTGGATGGTAACAATATAAAATCCTTTAAAACACTATTTAACATTTTCACTCCTCATTTACTAAAATTAATTGGATTTACGAAGTTCGGGGATCCAGTTTTTGAATCTGATCAGCCTTACCAAATGGATCACACTCTTGAAGTCTTCCAAGTTCGGTCACAAGAATTAATTAATCTTCGTGTTGAAGGAGACGCAGGGTCCTTCTTCATGAGTCCTTTCAACGAATCGCTACTTCTGCTTACGCATCCAGATTGTTCAGTTTATAAAGTTGTTTGTATGTTTTTATCTAGTTGGTTGTATTTTAGTTTCTAAGGTTTTCTGTACTTGTTTGTATGTTTGAGTTTGTATGGTTTTGTAACTGTTATGTATAATAAAACCATATTATTTATGTAGACAGTAATAAATCTTCGATCCTAATTAACAAATGTATTCGGTACTTTTAATTTTTTCAGAGCGGTACTCAAAATGATGGTAGTATGGATGTAGATGATGATTCAAAGGTTTGTTATAACAATGGTTTTTTCTGTATTCGGTACACATCAATTAGTTGACCAAGTACTTAACATAAGTATATATTTATTTTTCAGACGGGTGCTCAAAATGACGGTGATATGGATGTAGATGATGTTGTGAAGGATGTTAATGTTAATGCAAATCTGAATGTGCAAGATGATATATTTAGTTCTAAGAACGATTTATCTTTACAACAAGTGCAAGAAGTAATAAATGAGTTTTTTGACTCACCGCAAGATCATACAGATGTTCATGTAATGTATGATAGGAATTACATATCAATCTTATGAGTTAATACATACCCAAAATTTCGAGAAATTTACACGTGCATTTGATTAGGATGGGAATCTTTGTGACGTTGATGAAGATGTGCCAAACAAGCAAGTATGTGTTGTCTGCTTAATATAATGATAGATTCACCTTTTAATCTGATAACACGCACATTCAAAAATATGTATGTTTTTTATAGGTCGAGACTCGCTGTGAAGTTGAACATGTTGAACATGTGGATCTGATGAGTGAGGACAAAAACTTACATTCTCCTTTATGCAAGGTAAATATACTTTGAACATATTAATATATTATCTTAAATTAAAAAAAAAACGAACATGACATTAACACAAAGTAAACTTCTTTTCAGGATGATAATGTTCTTAAAGTTGATGAAGATGTGGAAATGAAGGCCGTTATGAGTGACGACAAAAACTTACAGTCTCCTGTAAGCATGGTGAGTATACTCGTAACATTATAATATAATAAAAATAAAAAAATGAACATGACATTCACTCAAACATGATATTGACACAAAGTTTGTTTGTTTTTCAGGTTGAGAATAGTGTAAAAGTTGATGAAGATGTGCAAATGAAGGGTGCGACGAGTGAGGCACAAAACTCACATCTCTATTCTTCGGATGAGAATGTCGTGATGGCTGAGGCACAAATATCGACTCTCCTTTTAATCCGGTAAATATTCGTTGTAGATTTAAATCTAATAAAAATTTAACCAGTACTCACTCAAGATAAACTGTTTTTCAGGATGTTCTTCTTTTTGACGAGGACCAACATGTTCAAGTGACGCCAGAGTCCTGCCTCTAGCCCGGGAATTAGCACTCCTGTTGATGTGAAGTATGTTGACGCTTGACCGATGAAAAGAAGGTAAAAATTGTACGCGTTCCTTTTGAACGGGAGAGGAAGCAGGGCAAGCTCCTTCAATCCCAATATATACGCAGCAACCTTCGACCACACCAAGAAGGTCTCTAAGGCGACATTTGAAACCTGTATTTCCCACTGTCATTGGACCGGATGGGAAAGAAATCAAACTCAAACCGTTCAAAGAGGTATTTTAGTGATAACATTTTTTTATAATGTTAATAACAATGATATAGCTTCTATAATTTTATTATAATCCTTATTTCCATTGCCCAAATGCGTAATCTATGTCGCATCTGGTCTAGGGACAATGTTCAGAGCTTTTGTGCATCTAGAAATAAAATTGTTTTTGGATACACAAAAAAAGAAAAAGAACAAGGAGTTGTTTATGTTCCCATGGGGCGGCGGAGGGACGACTGCAAATTCGAACTTTTGGCTAGGATTATTGGGCAGAGACGAGGGACACAGGGGTTGGCTAGGTGATGTGGTACGTATTTATTACAAGTATATAGTTCAAAGCTTTATTGCGGGTGGTTCGTGCCTAATAGATGATCTGTTTCAATTTTGAAATCACAAAGATGTTGGATTGTTTGTGGATTTAATGATGCATTTTCGACCTGATGATGCTGATTGGGTCATGGTTAGCCCATTTTGGGCGACAATGATCCTTGACGAGCAAATGCCGCTCTATTATGCAGACGGAGTGACGAACGGCATCCCGTGGTTTCGTGAAGGCGTCAATAAGGTGTCTCTTTCTTTAATTATCACATATTATGATATATATTAATCTGACTTAAGAGTAGCGATAATTTAGTTAGTCAGGCGATGATGAAACTTTTCTGCAAATGGTTTATCGGACTATAATTCAATGACACCCGTATCTTGGCGGGGTAGCCACACCTTAGGGTATGTGGTAGCAGCCATGGCGGGTGTGTTGTACCGTTAATACATTTTATGATCTGAGCCTTACTTTCCAATGACACCCGTATCTTGGCGGGGTAGCCACACCTTAGGGCATGTGGTTGCAGCCATGGCGGGTGTGTTGTACCATTAATTTTCTCTTTCCCAGAAAATTACCAAAAGAGGACATTTTTCCAAGTGTGGTCCATTTTTAAGACTTTTTTCTCATCTCTTTCCCAAAAGAGCCACACTCAACTGCTCAACTGCTCGACCCCATACATATTACGACACGTGGCATTTCCCGGTACTGTTCCAATTGTACACTAAGTGTCACATCAAATCTCCAGTGTTACGAGATCATAAATGGCAAACAGATTTACTTTTATATGATTGTTAAGACTATGTGAGAACATAAATGGCAAACAGATTTACTTCTAAATAAGCATTGGTATTTAACAATTAATGTACAAAAGATTTCGAAGAACATATATGGCAAACAGATTTACGTCCCGTAGATGAAAAGATCCTAGACAACTATGGCCCCTTATAGTCAGATCCTTGTTGGTTTTGGTACATCTTTATAGGCTGTATTGCCTTTCTCGAAATGTTGTACCTTGATGTTAATAGTACCACGTGGTTTACCACCTTGTACTTGTTGATTCATGTAAACTTGTTGTCTTAGCTCTTCTAGAATTTTAGCTGGTAATCGGTCCCTTGGTTCAGCATTTGGGCCATATCTCTCTTCAACATCAGGAAATATGACCTCTCTTAGTGCCTTGATTGACCATTCCATATCAGCAACAACAGCCTTGAATGTAACTTTTTTATTTTTACGTTTTGACATATTTAGAATAAAGTGAAGTAGGGTTAATGCTGAATTAAGTGTGTCCACTCTTAAATAGGAAAAACCACACCTACCAAAGGCCATATCAATACTGTTTGGTTTTGAATGACAGTTGATTCCTGACCTATATTATTGTCAGAACTGACAGTTGAATATCTGAAATCACATGCAAATATACCTGATATATACTCTATATATTATTGTCAAATCTTGTATCATTTCAAATAGACTAAAAAACAAAAAAAAAACTTTTTGACTGGCAACAGTGATGCGAGAATTAAGAGGCTGTGATGACGATGAATCAAATGATGCGATGTACCATATCTTGGCATGGCAATTTTATAGCATTATTTTTGCAGCCATGGGTGGTTACGTCCTGATGTTGTTTTGCTGATCTGAGCCTTGTTGTGTGTGTGTTTCTTTGATGATATTCAATCGTTAAAGTTGCAAAAGAAAAAAAAATAAGAAAAAAAAAGTGTCAAATCACTTGGATTTTGGAAATCTTTTGGTTTGCTTTTTGACTGGCAACAGTGATGCGAGAATTAAGAGGCTGTGATGACGATGAATCAAATGATGCGATGTACCATATCTTGGCATGGCAATTTTATAGCATTATTTTTGCAGCCATGGGTGGTTACGTCCTGATGTTGTTTTGCTGATCTGAGCCTTGTTGTGTGTGTGTTTCTTTGATGATATTCAATCGTTAAAGTTGCAAAAGAAAAAAAAATAAGAAAAAAAAAGTGTCAGATCACTTGGATTTGGGAAATCTTTTGGTTTGCTTTTTGACTGGCAACAGTGATGCGAGAATTAAGAGGCTGTGATGACGATGAATCAAATGATGCGATGTACCATATCTTGGCATGGCAATTTTATAGCATTATTTTTGCAGCCATGGGTGGTTACGTCCTGATGTTGTTTTGCTGATCTGAGCCTTGTTGTGTGTGTGTGTTTCTTTGATGATATTCAATCGTTAAAGTTGCAAAAGAAAAAAAAAATAAGAAAAAAAAAAGTGTCAGATCACTTGGATTTGGGAAATCTTTTGGTTTGCTTTTTGACTGGCAACAGTGATGTAACATCCCGCCTACTCAGACCACAATATTGTCCGCTTTGCCCGCAGGCTCACGGCTTTGTTTTTGTGGCCTCATTTGAAGACTTCCCGGCAGGTCACCCAAGCCAGTACTACTCTCACATGAGCACGCTTAACTGCCAGTTCCTCATAACTCCACTCGCAGTAGACCACAAAACGCGTTGTGTCATTGTAAGGCGAATGTTATCTTATGAGCCCAGCATCTCTCCAGGCCACAGCCGATGTAGGATTTGCCTAGGGTGTTACAATCACCCCCCCTTAGGGACTCATCGTCCTCGATGAGGTTTGCCCTACCATCCCGAACGGCTCAGGAGTGGCTCTGATACCACTTGTAACATCCCGCCTACTCAGACCACAATATTGTCCGCTTTGCCCGCAGGCTCACGGCTTTGTTTTTGTGGCCTCATTTGAAGACTTCCCGGCAGGTCACCCAAGCCAGTACTACTCTCACATGAGCACGCTTAACTGCCAGTTCCTCATAACTCCACTCGCAGTAGACCACAAAACGCGTTGTGTCATTGTAAGGCGAATGTTATCTTATGAGCCCAGCATCTCTCCAGGCCACGGCCGATGTAGGATTTGCCTAGGGTGTTACAAGTGATGCGAGAATTAAGAGGCTGTGATGACGATGAATCAAATGATGCGATGTACCATATCTTGGCATGGCAATTTTATAGCATTATTTTTGCAGCCATGGGTGGTTACGTCCTGATGTTGTTTTGCTGATCTGAGCCTTGTTTTGGTTCAGCCACGGGTGTGTTGTGTGCGTGTTTTTTTGGTTCACATGGATTTGGGAAATCTTTTGGTTTGCTTTATCAATTTTCTAAGTGAAAAGTAAGCCTCTGAATGTGCATAAATTGTATATGCTTTAGTCAGGCGATGATGACTATTTTCTGCAAATGGTTTATTGGACTACAATTTCATAACCGTATCTTGGCAGGGTAGCCACACCACAGGGAATGTGGCTGCAGCCATGGCGTGTGTTTTGTACCGTTCATACATTTCTAGATCTAAGCCTTGTTAATGTCAAACATTACTTACGTAATGCTTACAGATGTTAACCTTGGATTTTGGGCCTCTTTTGGTAAGTTTCTCTTGTTTTATGCATGTTGCTAGATTCAGTCCCACAAAAGGCCCTGATCAGCGGTAGAGTGCATTTCACCAAAGAAAGATGGGACACTGAAGAGAATGTTGTGGCAAGTAATTTGATGCAGATTACTTTTTTCGCAATATCCTCTTTTGTTTCCCATCTTTCTTTGAGAATTACATTGTATTATTGATCAGGGCCTTTTGTGGAACTGGAACCGAAAACATGCAAGAACGTATTAATCATCAAGGCCTTTGGCATCTTGAAAGATTGCGTAAAGATTTGATGTGACACTTGGTGTACAATTGGAAAAGTACAAGGCCATGCCACATGTCATAATATGTATCAAGTCGAGCAGTTGAGCATGACTCTTTTGGGAAAGAGATGAGAAAAGAGTCTTAAAAATGGCACACACTTGGAAAATTGGGCTGTTTTGGTAATATGAATGTAGTTTGAGCAGTTGAGCAGTTGAGCGTTGTCGGACTATAATTCAATGACACCTTTATATTGAAGGGTTGCCACCCGTATCGGACTATAATTCAATGACACCCGTATCTTGGCGGGGTAGCCACGGTCTTAGGGCATGTGGTTGCAGCCATGGCGGGTGTTTTGTACCGATAATACATTTGATGATCTGAGCCTTACTTTTAGCAGTCGGCTGATATGAAATTGACATTTGTAACCGGGGGCTTACTTTTTCGAACCCATCAAACAGCTTTAGTTTTATGAAAGGTGATGATGAACCTTTCCTGCAAATGGTTTATCGGACTATAATTCAATGATACCCGTATCTTGGCGGGGTAGCCACACCTTAGGGCATGTGGTTGCAGCCATGGCGGGTGTTTTGTACCGATAATACATTTTAAGATCTGAGCCTTACATTTGACTGTCAAACTTCCAATTCATATGATCACTTTTTGTGATTGTAAACATTATATAATCATTTGGCTTTCCAATGAATCTGCTGCAACTATTTACATGTTTAGGTGTTCTTTCCCATCAACGAACCTGAAACACACTGGTGCCTGGGCGAACTATCTATCAAAACAGGTGTTATAACTTTATATGATAGCCTTGGGAGCCCGTTGAAACACGTAGGTGGTGGCTAACTTTGAGGGAAGTTTTTGCTTGTCAACTACCCACGTATCTTGTTGAGAGTGAGGTGATGAAAAAGAAGAAAATCGATGCCAATAAGTATCGTGTTTCCTTTTAGTATGCACCTGATGTCCCTAAACAAGGTGGTCTTTATGGGGATTGTGGTGTTTGGGTCTGTATACTTTTGTACAGGTTGTCTCATAAGCTATCATTGAAGGTGAAGAATCCTGTCCAAGCTGCTTTGGCTTACCGTGAGTATTTGGCTGAATATTTCTGGAAATACAAGATTCCAGTTCCGAGTGACATTTGACATTTAAGTTCTGTAAACAATCTAACTTCTGCTGTTGGTATGCTAGTGTATGGTCGTTTGCCATTTACGAATGGCTTATTTTGAACATGTTATGTAAACATTAATATGCTAGAGTATGGTCGTTTTATGTAGACAGGTTATGCAAACATTTCACATGTATATATTTATATATTTAACTTATTTGCTAATGTATCATGTTGCTAGTGTATGGTCGTTTAATCTACTTGGTTAAATGTGATGTGGTATTCAACAATATAAGATATAAATCGACTGGTGGTTGGGGAGATGGTAGTTTGGGAGATGGTGCATTTAATGTTTCTTGTGTGATTGTCGATATAAATATAAGTTAACAACATATGAAATTTCCACACAAACAATTATATACCTTCTAGTGTTCTAGAAAGTAAACAACAAAATGAATTCACCCCCAAATTGGGAAGAATTACTTGATATAGATGACTCCGATCTCCGAATGTCAGCTACCTCCTAACTACCATTTTCATATGGAAACACTACATCTCAAAATAATGCTAAAATGCCGGTTACGATAATACAAGGTCCTGCAGGTATTGTTCAAACGGCGAATGATGTGGGTGTGGATGATGGTATAATGGCGACACAGGAGTACATTAGAAAAGTAGTGTATGATGTGGGAGAGGATTCCGATTTTAATAGTGGGCCATGGGTTAGTGCAGTTGAGTATATCAAACCTGATGGCGGTATCATGATTGGTTGTTTCGCCGATATCGAAAAATTTACCAAGAAAGGGAAACTTGACAACGTTGTTGCTATAATTAAGTCTTGTACCCCAAACGTCTTGGGTGATCTCACAGTATCGTTGAAAGATGTTTCAGGTTTTATATCAGGTTTAATACATCACAAAGTGGTTAATGACGAGAGGTATGAAAAGCTGCTTACTGTCGGGGCCGTTTTGATCCTTCGTAACGTTTTTGTGTTTTCTCCGAAACAATCTAGAAATCACTATCTTAATATTACTTTAAAAAATGTTGTTAAGGTTTTCTCCAAGGATAGTGTTGCTAACAATGAAAGTGGAGTTGGAAGTAGTGGAAGTGTAATCTGAATTTTAATTAATGTAATTTTCTACTTGTTTATCCATGTAATTTTCTATTAATTCAATAATTTAATCTACTTGGTTAAATGTGATGTGGTATTCAACAATATAAGATATAAAATATCTAGATGAGACGCATTTGATTCCAATTTGACTAACGTAGAACAATAGTCAACACATTAAACATACGTTAATTACTACCCCACACTAAGATTTCCTACCGAATCTAACAACTCATTTAGCAATGCACCTGACATACATGCGTGGTTTTCTGGATTCGTTGCCAATTCGAGTTTGGTCTCCAACATCTTTATTCTTGTCTCTAGCATGTTTATTTGCAAATCTTTGAACTTGCAGTTGTAACATTCTGTTAGTTCAGATGTACAAGCTGGTGGAGTTGAAGGTCCCGGAGAATTAAAATTAGGCTGTTGTGAAGGATTATAACCACCGGGATTGTTATCAAATTCTTCCTTCCACATAAAAAATCTACACCCGTATTCTTTATTTGCTGGCTGTTAAATATTAAAATAAAGATGGTTATGAAATAACATTTTAACTATACGGGAAACATAAGATATCTAACCTTTGAACGAGGACATGAATAGAAAAGTGTCACACCCCCAAAATATCGCAGCGGAACGATAGTGTCTTTGGGGTATGACGTCATAGCACAAAGTATGGATACAGAAAACGACCTCTAAAATGAGACGTTTTGAAAAGTTTACCATTCGATTAAATAAAGTTAAAGTCTACAAAACATGAGATCCCAAAGTTTGATAATACATAAAGGGTTACAAAACATGTCGAATGGTAATAGATAAAAACACAAGACTCCAATGTATGCCATGTAACCCAAAAGCTCCATGAAATGCTATCGCCTTACGACCTGAGATAAACATGCTAAAAAGTGTCAACACAATGGTTGGTGAGTTCATAAGTTTGTTGAAAATGATTTGAAAAAGTCTTTAAAGAATGTTGATGCAGCAAAGGCATTGTAAATCCATTCAGTTCCGAGTTTCGCCCATACAAAACTCGCAACCTATGTGTTCACAACCCATTGCCAAAAATAGAATTGTCAATCTTGTTTGTAAGTAGGACATATGTGCATACGATATATACATGTACTTAATGCAAAGAATCACAGCCAACTGAACCTCTTGACAAGTCTAAATTGTTTGTTGTGTCTCATTGAATAACGGATTATATTCACCCCAGGTCAAGTCATCAGAGACACAAGGGTGGGGGCGTCAGCCCGATAGTACTATCAATACCTCTCCGCCGGCTCCCGCAGGAGTTAACCAGTTGCTAATGTATGTATGTTGAAGCATAATTGAAAACAAGTTTAGCACATTAAGGCACATATCGCAATAAACCACACATAATGTCCAAAGAGTATAAGAAGTATAGTGTAACACAATTTTATAAATGGTTTGAGTATTCGCAAGAGTAAAAACAAGTATTTAAGCATGGATCTCCCCCAAAGAGTTTGTAAGAATTTAAACGAGTAAAAGCGGGGTATGAACTCACCTGGTATGATTGATATGCTACAAAATGAAGTGCACGAAAATGAGGCTCGGAAACTATCCGCGACCTAAAATGAATGTCATGACTTGAGTTATGATATGTTGTCGTGAATGCATGATACAATGTCGTGCATGCAAATCCATATGTAATCTATACCACTTGTACGTTTTTGAAAATAGAATTTATCATTGAAATATATGTTTATGACATCTCGTCATGTTTATAAAATACTTTACAAGTATATACGTTGAATCAACATTCTATGATAATCGTTTTGTGATTTATTATGAAATTATAACCTTTTCGTCGTAAAATAGTGTCGTTGAAATTTTCATGAAAGTGAATATACGGCCTCGAAAAGCTAGTCGTAAAATGGTGCACGTCGAGTGTCAGGAAACAAACTCAACGGTTTTGGGAAGCTTGTATCATTATCTCAAAGTTTTAGCATTTAAGTTTTCATCCTAGAGGTCTCGATCATAGAGTAAAACATAGGTAAAGTATGGTACTTGTGTCCAAAATATTGTTTAAGGGTGGTTTCCGGCAAAGTTTAAGTGACCGTATTTTATTCGTTACAACTCCGCTTGACGAACGGTTGGACATTTTGGAAAATATGCTAGGCGAACTTACTTTTACTAGAAGACATCATTTTATGAAAAGTACTACATCAATGTTAAAGACGACCTTCAACATGGTCACTTGTTGCCGTAATACTTGTCTAATAGAAATATAATAGTTTTTCTTATATAATAAAGTTACGGCAACTTTGTGTAAACGTGTATAATTTAATCGTTACAAGTCCGTTTTCTACGTTTTCTACATCCTTAGATTCGTATTAAAGTATACTAATATATTTTTGATAAGTCGACACATTTAATAACGCTTAAGCCTCATTTTTTACTCGTAAAGAGTGACATTTTCATGCTGAAATTTTCTGGAATTATTAGTTTTCGTCGTCAAACTTCAAAATAGCATAACTTCTTCGTTATAGCTCCGTTTTAACCCGTTCAAGCGGCCACGTTTTTGTTTTAAAGTATATTTTCCAAATATCTAGCCCAAAATATTTTACCAACTGTCGAATTTTCCCAGATTTATAAATATGGACAGACCCTTAATTAAACTTGTCGAAATGAGTTTTTCACGCGCCAAACTTATTCTAACCAATTCAAAACAACTCCGAAGCAATTCTAATCCTACCATACACCTTCTTAGGGTGTCATGGGTTCCTAGGCATCACCAAAAGTGATATGTTTCAAGGAGTAATTATAGGATGACAAATATATACATAACTCTTAAAAACAATGAAAAAGTGGTATAAACATCCATAAGACTTGCATGTTTTTCTCAAATATGATGAAATGAACATAAAGTAAATATGAAGTATGAAGATGAATATGAGATTCTTGCTAGTTAACTTGATGAGGTTAATGAACAAAGGTTTAATCCTAATCACCCAAGGTTTTTATTTCAAAACCTTAATCAAGAGTGTAACTAGAGTGTAAATAAATTGACTAGAAAAATTTTGATGACCACCTCCTTGGTCCTTATGGTGGCCGGTTCAATGAGGAGAAGAGAAAGGATGAGAGCTTTTGATCTTTTTACACTTAGTGATATTAGATATGTATGTGTTTTGTAGCTTATAATACAATATAAGAATTTAGATATTTTGAAAGTAAAGTGTGTGTCATCCATGTGAATGTCGACATTCAATTTAGAAATAAAAGATTTAGTGTAATTTAATTAGTTAAGTATGTATAGGTAGAAGTAAATGTGTAGCTATTTAAAGAAAATTAGTAACTTGTATACACATTTGAGTATTTAGGGTAGCGTTAGCTAAAAATAAATTTTAACGGGTCAAGATAAAATATATTGAGGTCATAAAAATTATAAAAATACATTTCTTGAAAGATTTGAGTGAAATAATAATTATCGTGTAGTATTTAAGAAAAACTGTCGCAATTTATATAAATATAACAATTTATATACAAAATAAATTCAAAACACTGGGTAAACTCATAATATATTTTTTTTATAAACTTAATATGAGTATAAAATATATTGTGATAAATTTTTGGAAGTAACGGATCAATTGTTCAAAATAAATAAATTACGCGATAGCGTTTATTTAATAAGAAATTATGCGTTAAATGTGAAATGCAAAACTATGCATGAGCTAATATGATGAATATTGAGTTTGAGAAATGACTGGAAATTGAGAATTGTGACATTCTTCCCATGTCAGAGGAATCACGTCCTCGTGATTCAATTAATGATAACTATAGGTCTACCCTTAGGTTTCGCGAAATCAGGGTGTATGGTCGAAGTGCTTATGCCAAAACTTACGCGTCTAGGTTTCTTATCTAATGAGGCTCATTGAATCTGAATAATACAGTGGATCACTTAATGGTCTAGGGAAAACGTACCAGTTACGCATTGCAGGCTGCCTCGGTCCCTATATAGAATGCTCGATCTCGGGGTGGACTGATATTGAGTACAGGGTTTGGATTGTTTCCGTCAATTGCTAAAGCTAGGTGTTGGTTACCCTGTAGTTGCCTCTGCGTTCCATTCAACTTAGGACAATTATTCCGGAAGTGATTCGGGCTGTTACATTCAAAGCAAGTCCTTTGGTTATTCCTCATGTTGCCCACGTTAGCCGGTGTTACCTGTGTTTTACACTGCTCCTTAAGATGGCCGTATCGATTTCAATTTGTACACAAGCGGCAGGGCTTGGTCTTCGGATGATGATAAGCACATTTAGCACATTTGGGATGTGTACCCGCATACTCTCTTTGTTCAGTACCAGTTGCCACAAAAACTCTTGCCCTTTTGTTGTCTGCTACCACGTCCATCTGCCTATTCGACCCACTCGCTTCCTTCCTCTTGTCACTGCTCTTCAAAGTACCATTTCTAACCATCTCGTCTGTCAGGGTTCCTGCCCTCAGTATTGCACTTTGTATTGTAGACGGCTCAGTCGTTTTCACAGTTCCACGGATTTCAGGCACAAGACCATATATGTACCTCGCGATTCTCTTGGATTCAGGGGTAACCATATGAGGAACTAGTCTGGCTAACTCATGAAATCGATCTGTGTAGGCTGCGTGACCAGCTCCTATCATAGAGTGATGATAAAGTTCATGTTCCAGTTTCTGCATTTCATTGTCCGGGCAGTACTCTTCTTGCAATAACGCCTTAAATTCGTCCCATGTCATACCTATAGCTGCTTCTCTGCCCCTAGCCTGTAGCTGTGTGTTCCACCATGTCAATGCCTTCCCTGATAGCAAGCAAGCAGCATACTTCACCCTCTGATGTGCGGCACAATTGCTGATGTCGATCACTGACTCTGTCTTCTCTACCCATCGAGTATACGCCAAAGCACCTCCTATACCATCAAACTCCACGGGTTTGCATACTGAAAATTCCTTATACGTGCATCCAGTTCTGTTGTTGTTGTTGGTGGTGGTGGTGGTGGTGTTGTTATTGTTGCCACTGCCAACTACATTGTTGGTGTCGCCATTCCCGTTCCCGTGGTTTCCCGAGTTATTCATATGGTTTCCAACTTGTGTGACAATAGTGGGAAGCAAGATTTGAAGTTGTTGAGCGATGATGGCGGCAAAATCAGGGTTTCCGCCAGCGTTGTTGACATTGTTACCCATGTCGCGACCGTCTTCTCTACCTCCACTCTCATCTGTCCTTCCACCCCTTTGCGCCGCACCACCTCGGTTAGTGTTGCGTGTTACCCTCTTTGGTGCCATGATCTCTGCAAGGAAAGGACCGTTGAGTTCCCAATGTCTATACTTAACGTCCTCAAACATAATACCACGCCACAAATTGGTTCCTAAGGTGTCCACACCGATCTACGTATGCGTGGTCGCATATGTCCACGTGGGTTGTAACGCATTTATAATTATGTTGGCCACCATAATTATAACTGCCTCATTTCACACGTGTACATACCACCAAGCATACATGTCTCGGCGATTGTTGTTACTGAAATAGGTAGCCATTCTATCATCCAATTCTAAACGGTGGAGGAGGAATTTAGGGTAGGTATCTAGGGAGAGTCGCACTTGGTGTATAGGAAATTCCTTTAGGTGCTAAAGTCACTATGAGGTTTAGTCGCCAGCAGTTCCCAAAGTATCCTCAAGAGAACTCCCATCCTCGGGAAAAATCATCAAATCTATACAGCTATATAGTAACACTTATTTAGCTCGATCTCGTGTCTCATCAAACAAGAACTGTCACGAGATCAAGTTAGATAAGTGCTCATTACTGAGCTCCATATTTTTGATGACTTGACTAGATTTTGGGACTCCCCTATCGGTACAAGGAAACCACGTTATCCAATTAGGTGGGTCTAGAAGAAATTTTAAGAAAATATATGCGCACGAAAAGTGTGTAAGGCGATAGGAAAAGAAAGGATCGATGTGAAAGCGGTTATAGTCTAGGAACTAAAATGCAACCTAGTTCTCTATAACCAAGTCTCTGATACCAATCTGTCACACCCCCAAAATATCGCAGCGGAACGATAGTGTCTTTGGGGTATGACGTCATAGCACAAAGTATGGATACAGAAAACGACCTCTAAAATGAGACGTTTTGAAAAGTTTACCATTCGATTAAATAAAGTTAAAGTCTACAAAACATGAGATCCCAAAGTTTGATAATACATAAAGGGTTACAAAACATGTCGAATGGTAATAGATAAAAACACAAGACTCCAATGTATGCCATGTGACCCAAAAGCTCCATGAAATGCTATTACGACCTGAGATAAACATGCTAAAAAGTGTCAACACAATGGTTGGTGACTTCATAAGTTTGTTGAAAATGATTTGAAAAAGTCTTTAAAGAATGTTGATGCAGCAAAGGCATTGTAAATCCATTCAGTTCCGAGTTCCGCCCATACAAAACTCGCAACCTATGTGTTCACAACCCATTGCCAAAAATAGAATTGTCAATCTTGTTTGTAAGTAGGACATATGTGCATACGATATATACATGTACTTAATGCAAAGAATCACAGCCAACTGAACCTCTTGACAAGTCTAAATTGTTTGTTGTGTCTCATTGAATAACGGATTATATTCACCCCAGGTCAAGTCATCAGGGACACAAGGGTGGGGGCGTCAGCCCGATAGTACTATCAATACCTCACCGCCGGCTCCCGCAGGAGTTAACCAGTTGCTAATGTATGTATGTTGAAGCATAATTGAAAACAAGTTTAGCACATTAAGGCACATATCGCAATAAACCACACATAATGTCCAAAGAGTATAAGAAGTATAATGTAACACAATTTTATAAATGGTTTGAGTATTCGCAAGAGTAAAAACAAGTATTTAAGCATGGATCTCCCCCAAAGAGTTTGTAAGAATTTAAACGAGTAAAAGCGGGGTATGAACTCACCTGGTATGATTGATATGCTACAAAATGAAGTGCACGAAAATGAGGCTCGGAAACTATCCGCGACCTAAAATGAATGTCATGACTTGAGTTATGATATGTTGTCGTGAATGCATGATACAATGTCGTGCATGCAAATCCATATGTAATCTATACCACTTGTACATTTTTGAAAATAGAATTTATCGTTGAAATATATGTTTATGACATCTCGTCATGTTTATAAAATACTTTACAAGTATATACGTTGAATCAACATTCTATGATAATCGTTTTGTGATTTATTATGAAATTATAACTTTTCGTCGTAAAATAGTGTCGTTGAAATTTTCATGAAAGTGAATATACGGCCTCGAAAAGCTAGTCGTAAAATGGTGCACGTCGAGTGTCAGGAAACAAACTCAACGGTTTTGGGAAGCTTGTATCATTATCTCAAAGTTTTAGCATTTAAGTTTTCATCCTAGAGGTCTCGATCATAGAGTAAAACATAGGTTAAGTATGGTACTTGTGTCCAAAATATTGTTTAAGGGTGGTTTCCGGCAAAGTTTAAGTGACCGTATTTTATTTGTTACAACTCCGCTTGACGAACGGTTGGACATTTTGGAAAATATGCTAGGCGAACTTACTTTTACTAGAAGACATCATTTTATGAAAAGTACTACATCAATGTTAAAAACGACCTTCAACATGGTCACTTGTTGCCGTAATACTTGTCTAATAGAAATATAATAGTTTTTCTTATATAATAAAGTTACGGCAACTTTGTGTAAACGTGTATAATTTAATCGTTACAAGTCCGTTTTCTACGTTTTCTACATCCTTAGATTCGTATTAAAGTATACTAATATATTTTTGATAAGTCGACACATTTAATAACGCTTAAGCCTCATTTTTGACTCGTAAAGAGTGACATTTTCATGCTGAAATTTTCTGGAATTATTAGTTTTCGTCGTCAAACTTCAAAATAGCATAACTTCTTCGTTATAGCTCCGTTTTAGCCCGTTAAAGCGGCCACGTTTTCGTTTTAAAGTATATTTTCCAAATATCTAGCCCAAAATATTTTACCAACTGCCGAATTTTCCCAGATTTAAAAATATGGACAGACCCTTAATTAAACTTGTCGAAATGAGTTTTTCACGCGCCAAACTTATTCTAACCAATTCAAAACAACTCCGAAGCTATTCTAATCCTACCATACACCTTCTTAGGGTGTCATGGGTTCCTAAGCATCACCAAAAGTGATATGTTTCAAGGAGTAATTATAGGATGACAAATATATACATAACTCTTAAAAACAATGAAAAAGTGGTATAAACATCCATAAGACTTGCATGTTTTTCTCAAATATGATGAAATGAACATAAAGTAAATATGAAGTATGAAGATGAATATGAGATGCTTACTAGTTAACTTGATGAGGTTAATGAACAAAGGTTTAATCCTAATCACCCAAGGTTTTTATTTCAAAACCTTAATCAAGAGTGTAACTAGAGTGTAAATAACTTGACTAGAAAATTTTTGATGATCACCTCCTTGGTCCTTATGGTGGCCGGTTCAATGAGGAGAAGAGAAAGGATGAGAGCTTTTGATCTTTTTACACTTAGTGATATTAGATATGTATGTGTTTTGTAGCTTATAATACAATATAAGAATTTAGATATTTTGAAAGTAAAGTGTGTGTCATCCATGTGAATGTCGACATTCAATTTAGAAATAAAAGATTTAGTGTAATTTAATTAGTTAAGTATGTATAGGTAGAAGTAAATGTGTAGCTATTTAAAGAAAATTAGTAACTTGTATACACATTTGAGTATTTAGGGTAGCGTTAGCTAAAAATAAATTTTAACGGGTCAAGATAAAATATATTGAGGTCATAAAAATTATAAAAATACATTTCTTGAAAGATTTGAGTGAAATAATAATTATCGTGTAGTATTTAAGAAAAACCGTCGCAATTTATATAAATATAACAATTTATATACAAAATAAATTTAAAACACTGGGTAAACTCATAATTTTTTTTATAAACTTAATATGAGTATAAAATATATTGTGATAAATTTTTGGAAGTAACGGATCAATTGTTCAAAATAAATAAATTACGCGATAGCGTTTATTTAATAAGAAATTATGCGTTAAATGTGAAATGCAAAACTATGCATGAGCTAATATGATGAATATTGAGTTTGAGAAATGACCGGAAATTGAGAATTGTGACAAAAAGTTGACCATAACTATGCTCCTTGTATGATTTTCGTAGCACTATGTTTCCAGCTCCACATCGACACATATATCGATCCATACGAATTTGTTTGGTGCATACAATTCTTTGAGATTCAATATAAATGTGCTCAACTGCTCAACTGGTGGTTGGGGAGATGGATATATTTAATGTAATGTTAATGTGGTGAGGTAGCTCAAAAATTTAATGTGGTTGCTGGTTATATTAAATGTGGCATTAAATATCCATCTCCCCAACCACCAGTTGAGCAGTTGAGCGGTTGAGCGGTTGAGCATGTGTTGATGTGGTGAGGTAGATGAAAAATTTAATGTTGTTGCTGGTTATATTAAATTTGGCATTAAATATCCATTTCCCCAACTACCAGTTGAGTAGTTGAGTTGAGCAGTTGAGCGGTTGAGCAGTTGTTGCATTAAATATCCCCATCTCCCCAACCACCGGTCGTGCAGTCAACCCAAGTCATATTTCGACACGTGTCCCATGCTCGACTGCTCAACTGGTAGTTGGGGAGATGGCTATTTAATGTGGTGAGGTAGTTGGTAAATTTAATGGGTATTAAATGTGAGTCAATGTCCATAGGTGGTTTTAATAAATGTCAAATTAAATATCCAACTCCCCAACTACCAGTCGAGCGTCAAACACTGATCGACTGCTCAACTGCTCAACCGCTCAACTGCTCGACTTTTACCAAATTTTTCAATAGATATATATTAGTACGGAAAATTATTGCAACTTATTCTCACACGTCCATAACATTCATATGGAAAAATTTTGTGTGTTTCTTGTCTTTGAAGATGGCAATAGTTATGGTGTTTCGCTAAAAAGAGATATTAGATATGTTGGGTTAGTTTCATTTGTGAAGAAAAAGTTCAAGATTAGCAAAGGATACGAGTTAGGTTTTTCTTACAAAATGCCACACGGTCCGGTCCGCATAGGTGATGACGATGATGTTGAATTTTTTGTTAACGAAGTTTGTAAACCAAAGGCTGCATTGCCTAAACTTTTAATCAAAATGATTGTCAACAGTTCAAAGGTAAATCCATCTTCTTCTAATGATTTTGATCTTAATGATTCCTTATTTCGTAATGATTTTGATCCCCAATGTGTGGATAATCATTCGGAAAAACCACAAAACGAATCTTTTCACAATTTCAACCAATCTAACAATGAATGTGCCAATAAGTGTATAAACCAGCAAAAAAATGATCAATTTATGCTTAAATGGCAAACAACAAATACTTTCGAAAATATGCCTCCTCCACCCGATCCACCAAGTCTTGAAACTAAGATACCGAATACATTGAAATACAACAACAGCTCTATCATCCTAAAAGAGGGTGATGAATTTGATACTAAAGAATTATGCATGTTTGCAATTGCTAAAAAAGCTATCAAAGATGGATTTGAATTTAAGGCTAGGAAAACAAATAAGTCTAGGTACGATGTAATTTGTGTGCAAGATGGGTGCAAATGGAAGATACTGTCTGGTATGAACAAATCAGGTGTAAAATGGAGGTTAGGAAGAGTTTACGATGTTCACACTTGTTCAAGAACACAAATTCACCCTAATCACCGTAATGCTACCAAAAAACTTTTGGGACATTTACTCGAACCCAAGATGAAAGATAGCAGTCGAATTTATACCCCAAAGGACATAATGGAAGATATTAGTCAAGAGAATAAAATTGACATTTCTTATAAGAAAGCATGGGGTGGAAGAAACCGAGCATTGGAATTGGTAAATGGTTGCCCTAACGACTCGTTTGAGCAGTTGCCATTTTATTGTCATAATTTAAAGATGAAAAATGAGGGTACGGTAACACATATTGATACCGATGATGAAGGACACTTTAAAATATGTTTTATAGCATTTGGTGTTGCGGTATGCATTTGTATTTTTTTTACATTGTTTTTCTTTTACGTTTTTTATTTATTTTTCTAATATATTATATTTTGTGTCACTAATAATTTCTACATAAAACAGATTCGGAGTTTCTTACGGTATATGCGACCGTTGCTTATAATTGATGCAGCACATCTTAAAGGGAAGTACCTTGGGACAAATTTGCTTGTCGTTGGAATAGATGGTAACAATCAAATTATACCTATTGCTACCGGTGTTTGTCAAGGTGAGACTGGGGAGGCATGGACATGGTTTTTGTCCAAATTGAAAGAATGCATAGGGGAACGACCAGGTTTGGCTATTATATCGGATAGACATTATTCTATTGGACAAGCGTGTAACACGGTCTTCCCAAATTCATTTCATGGTTACTGTTGTAGACATTTGATGATGAACTGCAGTTTGAACGGTAGTAGAAAGTTAAAGGCAAAATATTGGAAAACATGCAAAGCTTACACCGCGGAAGAATTTGATAGAGCGATTTCGGATATTAGGGTATATAGAAATGGTACGGCTTACAACAAACTTGTTGAAGCTGGCTTTGATAAATGGTCTAGGGCACATTGCACTGGTAATCGGTACAACTACATGACTTCAAACAGTGCAGAGTCAATAAATGCATTGACAAGGGATGTGAGAAAAGTACCAATAACAATGCTTATGGAGTGGTACAGAAAGCTTTTACAACGGTGGTATTGTGACCGTCGACACAAATATCAACGTAATGGACTTTTTAAAATATGTTTTCTTTTTCCTTATTATTCAGTTTTAAGATGAAGATAACATTCTGTAACACATATCTTGTAAAAATTATTTCAGATGCACCCGAGGGAGAACTTAGCGATTGGGCTGACGCGAAAGTACAGGACAGAATGTTGAAGAGCGTTAACTGGGTTGTGTATGGGATTGAACAGTTTAAACTCTACATGGTAGATGATCATCGAAAACAACATACCGTCGATCTAGTTAGTAATTCATGTACTTGTCGTAAATGGCAACTTTCCGGCATACCATGTGGTCATGCGATAGCGATTACTAGACTTCTTAGATTGTCTGATTGTAATCATTTGGCTTTTGATTGGTTCAAGAAAACAACACTGGAAGGTACGTACCAAGGATTGGTTTATCCTGTAGGAGAAATGTCAAGTTGGGAACTTCCTGATGGCTTGCAAGTTGTGAAGCCACCAATACTGGTTGTGCGTCAATCTGGAAGACCCAAAAACAAACATCGTGTAAGATCTCAAGGAGAGGAACCAACCCCGGTAAGGTGCTCAAGGTGCCAATCCATTGGACACACGCGAACAGCATGCAGGGAACCTTTGCCAAAGAAAAAGAATGTAAGTGAATAAAATTTGTATTCAAAAAACACAATTTTGCTTGGTAACTAACGAAGAAAGAAATCTCACAAATGTTGAAACTTTGTAGGGAAATGTATCTAATAGAGGAAGCTCAAGTAGGGAACTACCATTGATGGAGATTGATATGGTGCAAAGCTTTGATCCTATTAACTTGGCTGACCCGTAAGATCAACTAGCGGAAACATTTGATGGGTTGTTACTTTCCTTTTTTTCGTTGCTGTGGAATCATGTACGACGCTTTTGTTTTTTGTTTACTTTGAATATGTACTTGTCGTAAAACAATCTCTGGGTCTGTTGGATTATAACCGGGATGCAAGACGGTTAATGTACTTGTTTAGTTTGACTATGTAAGACGCTTAACGTTGAACCTTGTTTGCTACTGCTTATGTTGCACCTTATTAGTCATGCAAATCCAAGAGGAATAAAAAACAATTTAGAAACATAACAACAGCAAATATATACAGAAAATTAGGTGCCAAAGTTAGCCAGTAGGGATACATACATTCATCCAATATTCAGCCAATAAACCATACACCATACACCATACACCATACAAGTTATCCAGCAGCAAAACACAAAAGTGACCATACCATGCAGACGTGTTTTAGACCCATAAACCATAAAATTGTTTACAAATTCGACAGCTAAATGTTTAACAAAACAAGCACATAAAACATTCAGCCAACATGGATCTTGTGCTTGTAATAAAACCTAACCATTCTTTCACGGTACGCCAATGCAGCCTGAACTGGATCATCAACATCCAACAGTTTGCCATTCCCTAACCTGTACATTTATACGCTTCAGTTAAGAGTGTGATTTTGAGTGGAAACCTACTATAGCAATACTAACCTAATGTAGCTGCTAAACTAGTAAACATGCGTGGTTTTACATTTCACATTACAGTTATATCAATCGACACCCTAGAAATCCACTTCCAAATATTTCAGTCGACACCTTAGAATACCACTTCCAACTACTACACCTATTTTACGTTCAAGATTACATTCATACTAACATGACAAATAGTCCATTAAAAAGAAGATGCAGACCTGAATAAGAAGATGCAGACCCACACACCACAATCATCATACAATCCACCCTGCTTGGGAACATCCATAACATTGTTAAAAGTAATCCTATAGGTCATAGGATCAATTCCCTTCTTCTCGAAAACACCAGCCTCTTGCAACACTTCCGGAAGCCTAGTCTCTAGACATTTCCTCACACTCAAATAGAATGGACGAGTCTCAGGATCATATACAGGTCCACTGTCATAGAATGTAACTCGACCGGTCTGGATATGATACACAGCAAGGGACCAATGTGTTTCTGGCTGATTTATGGGAATGAAAACTCGTTCAACATCACCCCAACCCAGAGGGTAAGTTTCTTTGTTTGCGTACCAGACAGGCATCCTTCCGTTCATCAGTAATGGTAGGAAAAAGCAGCTTACCATAGACCAGTCCATATCTGATGGTCTGGTATGCCACATGTAGCTAACCCAAAGATCAATGTGCTGTAGGTAAAACAAATTGACATATATATTCAGTCATTTATAAAAAAAACTGTGCTTTTCATTTTCTCTACCTGTACTAGATATCAAGTAAGATAGTGTTACGAGACAAGCATCATTGCCACACCTTCCTACTTTTAGCCTCTGCTCAAAAACCCATTCCCATGACGACGTAGCATGTACAATGGCTTACACCAACACTCATTGCTACGTCGTCATGGCAATGGATTTTCGAGGGGAAACTCAAAATAGAAAGTTGGATCAAAATACTTCCAGTAAATTAGGCATCTTAGCATAACATCCACCAAATTCACAAAATCAATTCTCAAATAAGATCACTATTGGTTCAAAAAAATGTTGTGTACAAGAAAAAAATGAAGTTGATCAAGACTTGTAAAATCTGTACCGCTAAAAGCAGCAAAGTTTTGAAGTCATGAATAATATACTCTTCTTTGTGGCTACACTACACTTTTTTTAACAAATAGTAATTTTATTTGAGAAAAAATTTAATGGATTTGGTGGATGCTATGATAAGATGCCTAAAGTGCTTAAAGTAAATGATAGATTAATGATACTTATATCTAGTATCTCATGTAACACTAAAATGTAAAAATTACTTAAAATCAAATGGCAGGCAGAGACAACCAAAAGCATGTTTTATAAAAAACTGAGTAAAGTAAATAAAATTTACTTTACCTCGTCACGTAGCCATCCTTTACGATTATCGTCGAAACCGGTTAAAGCAACCCAGAAATGACGTTCAACAACGATATCAGACCAAGGGAACACACAGTTACGCCACCCGTCCTTAACCAGGAATCGATCAACTTCAAAGTTAAAATAAATTTTATCGATGTTTTGGTATGGCCGTTCTAGAACCTAAAAATAAAGACAATGTAAATCATTCATGTAATAATACGTTTACACGTTTACGGTTAACTACTGACTGATATTTCATACCTCTACCCATGGTTTCACTTGTACTAACTTCTCAGCCATAACTGGAGTATGAACAGGTAAAAACTTTCGACCCTTCAACATATCTTCTAGGCTAGTAACATCAGAAGTTTTACTCCTCTTCTCCACATAGGGTGACCTAGGAACATGTTCAAGCCTCCTCTTCTTTGTTTCGCACAGCTCCAGAGCCCTTTTCATGGGAGGTGAATTCAGTTTCTCAATAACCTTCAATCTATTTTCAGCTTCAACACTCAATTTCTTACTCGCTACCCTCTGCTCCTCCTCTTCCTCGTGTTTTTCAGCTTTCTCAAGTTTTCCTTTTGAGACGTTTTCCAATCCATCAACCTTGCCATCCGCATCAACATGTGGCGTATCAAACAACTTGAAAAAATCATTGACTTGACTGCAATACTCATTAGCAAGATCTACATGCTGCGGAAGATATGAAAAGGGTTAACAAACTTTTATTATCGCAAGTTATTAATTATATCAGAAATGAAATAAGAACAAAACAAAATATCATTAAATTACCTGTTCTCCGTCAGCTGTGTTAACTATGTCTCCATAAACCTGCATACCAAAGTGGTAGACACTTATTACTATAACATTAGAATGAAAGGTATAATCACATAAATACCATTTAATTACATTTTCATATGCATCATTCTTCATTTTGTCTCCATCAACTGTGTTAACTTTGTTTCCATAAACCTGCATACAAAAGTTTATAACACCTATTAGTAGAACATTAGAATTAAAGGTATAGTCACATTAATACAATTTATACTTACCTTTTCATAGGTTTCTTGGTTCATTTTGTCTCTTTCACTCATTATGACCTGCAGAATAAAGTTTATAGAAACATAATCCGCGTATTAGCATAGCACATGGTAATTGTTTGATAGCAATGTAAGTTGGTCAAGAATTGATAAAGGTAAAAAACTAACTCGAATAATAGTCTCAAGTTTCAAAGTGCGGGCTTCCAAAGCCTTAACCCGTTCATCAGCTGAAACAACTTCTACCTCTTTACCCATGCTCTCCATATCATAACCCTCGGGGTATACCACTTTCTGCCTAGCTTTATTCGCGGCCACTTTCTGAAAACGTTCATCCCAGGGTCCCCCTTTTGCAAGAGGCGGCGCTCTCGGGGTATACCACTTGAAAAAATCAATGCCTCGTGTGAACCATTCAGCTTCAGCCTCAAAACATGTTGGCATAATCACGTTGGGTTTCGAGTCCTTACAAAAGATTTATAAGTTATATGGTATCTAAAATTGTGTATATGTTTAAAGTTAACCAATCAATAAAATACTATATATAACCTTGTCAAAAAGTTGGTTGAAATAATCAGTCTTTCTAAATGGTGTGTGTTTCGACCATGCAAGTGCTCTTGGGATCACCCCTGGAGCCTTGTTCCACCACTGTTTACTTTTACTCGTGTCAGCACACTCTATGATCCATATCTACAAAAAGTTAACACAACAAATATAAGTTACGAGGACGAGAAACATATGAAGATAATTTTCAAGCCCTACCATTAAAGGAAAAAAACAGTAAACTAATGATAGCAATTTTTTTTTGTGTTAACCTTGAAAGCAGCAACGAATCCCTTCAAGCTATAGGTAGGAACATCGTTGGATTCTTTATCACCAATTCTTTGACGGTAAACCGCTGGATGATTTGAAGAGACATTTCTAATAGACTCATAAAGCTGCCTCCAAAGGAGTTCCCCCCATGGAAATGCATTCCATTCATCAAGATCCTCGACCATCCTCAGAAAAATATCATCAATGATAGACCCCAAGTCTTTACCCATTAATATCACCTCAAGCGTTAGCAACAGACAAACCCGTATCTCATCCTCATCAGACAGATTTAGAAACAGCTCTTCATCTTCAATAACCAATAATAGATCAATTAATTTAACATGTTGACCTACAAGGTTTGGAAAAACTCGGTGACGGAAAGGGATATCACCACTACGCCATTTCCTAAAACTGACCATACCAAATCTAAAACCAGTAACCAGGCAGAATTCATTTCGACCAAAATAGAGACAATGTCCATTCAAATAGTATACAAGTGGAAGATCATAGCTATCATTGTTTTGATGGAATTGTTTACGAAGCATGTAATGAACAAGGCCTTCCTCGTTATCGACATAGGTAAGATCGAGCCATGGTCCAAAACATGTGGCTTTAAACATGGAACGGCGCGGCTGGTCTAATCGATCCTTCATGAGTAAGAAGTAATGCACTTTGCTTTTAACAATAACTCTAGCATCATACGTCTACAAGAAATAACATATTAAAAACGTTAAAACAAACAAGAAGTGTCTACAAGTAAAACAAACAACGACCATTAACAACTTGCTACAAGCACACTCATCAAGTCAGGCATACAACATCTAAACTTCAAGTATCTACAAGTAAAAGCATATCCGCAGAAAACCAAATCTATGCTCGAAGAGAGGTTGTCAACAATATGAATGGTTGCATCGACACCGATGTATTCAGGACTAAGAACTCATCGCTAAGTGTTCATTCTGTCTAGATCAAGTGTCAATACACGTTAATTACACCTATTTGACAACTAACCCTAAACCTCTTATTAAATGGGACAAATACAGTTTCGAACCCTCTCATTTAACGCATTTTATATGTTACTTACACATATATAGCTCTTCCCATGTTGGTTTTATTCATTTTCCCTCTTTTTTGGACTAACACAATATCGTTTTATTCATTTTTCCTAAACCATCTCAAACACGACACAAAAAAATTATAAAAAAACCACAAACGTGTATGGATGGATCTTCTTTTTTGGTAATTTTCACATAAAACAAACACATGATGTAAAGGGATGCAACAAAACCCTAAGTTGCAACAAAAGGGATGCAACAAAACCTTACGTTGTAGTAACAAGCGAAATTAATCAAGTGTGAATACTTACCATTTTGATTTTTTTGCGTCTACTTTGTCATCTGGATCATGTGTGTGTATACTGTGTGTTGAGTGTGTGTTTTTTTTATGATATTCAATGGTTAAAGTGGCAAAAGAAAAAAAAAAGAAATAAAAAATTGTCATATCACTTGGATTTGGGAAATCTTTTGGTTTGCTTTTTCAATTTACTAGGTGAAAAGTTGTGGGGTCGGTTGAGCACCGTCGGTTGAGCGTCGTCGGTTGAGCGTTGACCTTATGCAAGAAAACAAAATAAGAGATTTCTTTAAGATTTGATTTGACACTTAGTGCACTATTGCTACAGTACCGGGAAATGCCACGTGTCAAAAAATGTATGGGGTCGAGCAGTCGAGCAGTTGAGCGTGGCTCTTTTGGGAAAGAGATGAGAAAAAAGTCTTAAAAACGGATCACACTTGAAAAAAAATCCCCTTTTGGTAATTTTCTCTAACAAATTTTCATTTATGACTTATTTTCCATGTGTATGGTTTTGCTTTTCTCTTCAACAGTGAACTAACTTATATATTTATTTATTTTGAACGGCAAAAGAAACTAACTTATATATTTATGATGTTAAAAAAGCGTACGTTCATATTTTAGGAGCTACTCCGTAAAGATTTTACAGATATGACTCGAACTAGAAATCCGTACAATTGTATGTTAAATATGAAGAAGCTAGTTGTTACAATGTTATTGTGATTTAGTCAGATTTATTTACCGTTTATAGGAAAGTAATAAATATTCCCGGGAAATGCCAGGTGCTAAGGTGTAAAAAAGCAAATATGATAAGAGCCGTTGAAAGGTAATTAGGGAAAGTAATAATTATTCCCACGCCCACCCCACCCCCATACACAAACCATATGGGCTGCTTTGTAGTGAATTCCAAGAAAATACACATTTGTTTCTAAAAAGGAGGGATTATTTATCATTAACGAAAAAGAAATGATACATGGACCTAAACTTAGACCTAAAATTACATGTCATTATCCTTATAGGTTGTAAAAGAAGTGGGTCTTTATCTGCAGCCATCAAGATGCTAACACTTGATTTTAAGTATAAGTTTAGGCTTAAGTTTAGTTCCATGTATCATTTCTCTTCATGAAATTATATATTACTACTCCTTCGGTCTTAAAATAATTGTTTACAAACAAAAAACACAAAATTTAAAAAAGCAACATCATTATAGTTTTCTTTTTCTTACTTTTTACACAAAAAACAACTTTACCATTAACCAATTAATTTATAACTTCTTTAAAGTTTGTAATAATAACCTCAAGTAAGGTTAATATGGTAAAGTTAATTTATATTCTTTATTTATTTTTGAAAATAGGCAACTAATTTGGGACAACTTAAAAAATAAATATGGATTATAAATATGAGACGGAGAAAGTAATAAATGTAGTTAACATATATATATATATATATATATATATGGGGATATCTTGGCTACAATTTTTGTAGTCAACTAGCTACAATCCTCCACAAAAAATACACAAGAAATTAATCAGGAGCCCACAGTAATAACTCAGGACCCACAAAAAGAGTCAGGGACCCACAGTTTTAAGCACAATATTGTAGCCAATTAGCTACAAAAAATTGTAGCTAATATATTCCATATATATAGTAGGGATCCAGTGAGAAGTAAATTAAAATAAGAAGTGGTGAGAAGTGACCAAAATCACGCATTTGAGATGCAACGACTTGCATTAGATGCATTTCTATTCATATAGATGCAACATCTTGAGTTTCAAAAGTTAATTTGATGTATAGATGGTGCAAATTGATTTTCATGATTTTGGCACGTGCAGAGGAACAAAAAACAAGAGAAATCATGAAATGCATCTAATATACGTATATGCATCTGATTAAAAGTTAGAAAACACACTATGGTGCGTTATAATGCATCTAAGATTATAGGGATGCATCTAATTTAGGTTGGTGCATCTCGGATTTGCGGTTATAGTTCTTCTTATTCCTTCTTATTTTAAGTAATATTCTTATTTGATCCTAACTATATATATATATATATATATATATATATATATATATATATATATATATATATATATATATATATATATATATATATATAGAGAGAGAGAGAGAGAGAGAGAGAGTTAAAATCAAATGAGAAGAAAAATTAAAATAAGAATAATAAGAAGAAACCACAACCACTCATTTCAGATGCATCTACAAAAATGGATGCATCTCCTCTTAAAATTCTTCAGTTCTATTTGAAATGTGTCGTTAGAAATCCTTCTTATTCTTCTCATTTTAGTTTTTCTTCTTACCGGATCCCTTCCATATATATATATATATATATATATATATATATATATATATATATATATATATATATATATATATATATATATATATATATATATATATATATATATATATATATATATATATTGTATCATTTTAATGCAATAACTAGGACCAATGAGTGTTTTCGAAGCTGACCATAAACCACATGTGTTTTTGTTGCGGAAAGTAAAATTATAACATACACAATTCTTTTTGAGAAATGCATTTTTTTTTCTTCGGTAAGGTTTTTCCCGGTAAATACTATTACGCTAAGTACAACAAATGTGAGTGAATCTTTCATCTCAGCTCATAAATAGGCAAAAACAAACATATTTATTGTGCTTCGAACCTAGCCTAACATAAGAGTGGCATGCAAAACTTATGTGACCTACGAAAATTTATCTAAGTTGACCACTAATACTAATACCATAATCTTTTATGAACTTTTTAAGATCATTAGGCAGGACACAATCAAAGTCATCATCATCATAAGATCTTCATCATAATCCTCCTTTCATTTTTCATACAAACTCTTATTGACCTCCCATCATCACTTTTAGCAGCCTTTGAACTCGTAGATGCCAAAAAGTAAAAACCTCCTCAACCTCACCATCACTATCCTTATTATTCGGGTCAACAAATTTTTTAGAATTATGAAGCATTGATTTATAAGGTTTTAGCAGCTTCTCATCATCACACACTAGCACAAGCTTCTAATCAAGCATTTGACTTTTCAGTTCATTAATCTGTGCAACCAAAGGTGTAGTACTTGGACTACCAGATGTCTACCAACCAAGGGTGTAGGGACATTACCATCAATAGTAGTAGCAATATTCGCGGTGCTAAAAGGGGCATTACCACTAAGTGCTACATTAACAGTAACACCTTCATTCAAATCACTAAAAACATCAAATTCATTAGAGGTGTTCATCACTTTAGCATCCTTAATAGGTTGTTTAGACGTAGATGCCTCCTTTGTGTTATCTTTGGAGGGAGAAGCCTTAGTATTCTTTGAAGCAACAAGCCGATATTCAAATTTGTTCATTTAAATAGCATTGAACTTATTAGTATTGCCTCCTTTACGCTTCACAATAGTAAATCCATCATTACAAATCCTCTTAGATACACCCGAGTTAATATCCTTGCTATTACCTATCAATTGTCATTCAAATGACCATATAGCAAACAAGTACTACTTGGAGGTGGTCCCACTCATACTCAATATGAATAGTTTCTTTTGTATACCCCTTCCCTTTAAGCTTTGGAATAGCCAACACTAATGTATCTCTAAATTCATTGGACGCATTAATTTCAATCAAAGCTCTTGCATAGCTACTCCGCCCCCATGACTCCACACACATGGTTAGGAATGTCAATTGGGCGGGGAATATCGGGGATCTTATTTACCATCCCCATCCCCGTTTCTCACTCCCATCCCCATCGAGTATATAAAATAAAAATAGAGTGCATCGAATGAGTGTATTTGAACAAAATATTTGTTCGATAATACGTATAACATTTTAAAATATCTGATGATTTTGATCCATTAAATGTCATATATACATGCAAATTATTTCAACTATAATACTTGTCAATACCCACTGGCATTTATATATACAAGTACATTTAGTATTAATATACATATAATTTATACTTATTTGCACATAAAAAAGTTCGGGGTCGGGGATTTATGTTATGCCCATCCCCGCCCCCTCCCTGGTTTCATTAATTCGGGGACTCCCCGTCCTCATCTCTGTCCCCAGTCAACTCGAGGATTCCTCAATTAAATCAGGTTTGTGGATCGGGTTCCCACCGGATATGGGTGCTTTCAATCTTTTGTGTTACGCATTTTTTTAATTTTACAAAATATCTCAAATGAATTCTAACCTAGAGTCCACCGTGAGTAACAACTATTCTATTAATCATTCAAAATGGTTTATCATAATAGGTTGGAAACAAACCAATCGAATAACGGTCATTGGTATATCTACTAGGTCAATAACTGATATGTAAGAAGTAAGTCACGTACTGTTACAATTAAAATGACATTATGCTAAGATTTGAACTTATAGCATTCGCTTAATATTACACAACAACAACAATAAACTCAATCCCGTCGAGGCAGGGTATGGGGGAGGTAAAATGTAGACAAATCCTATCCCTACCCTAGGATAAACCCGGGAGTAGAGAGACTGCTTCTAACGAGACATCCGGCAAGTGCAGGTGTGCGGGTGAGATAGAAGAGAAAAGAGAGCAAAAGACAGTAAACAACAAACAAGGTAAGGGGCATGAGTGAGAGCACATGAAAAAGAGCACAAAAGCGAGCACAATAAAAAACAAATAACCAAAGCACTAAGAATAGCAGGCAGACCTAAGGGGGCAATACAGAGCAAGGCAAAAACAACGCACGAGCCTAAAGCTAAGGCAGAACAAAACAAGGCACCAAAAACAAAAAGCATGTAAAGAAAAGCAGGCAAACCTAAGCAACACAAAGCAAAGCAAAGCAACACACGGGGTCTAAAACTACGGCAAAGCAAAAGGGAGGCACCAAAAATCGAAACGCCGAGGCAAGGCAACAAAGAGACGCCTAAAAGCCTAACCCACCAAAAAACAACCTAAACCCACTAAGCCCCTAGCCAGATCTAACCGCAGATCCTAATTCTATCTCTCAACCCCTTCCTATCTGAGGTCATGTCCTTCGACAAGAGAAGCTTTGTCATGTCTAGCTTAAGTCTATCCTCCCACCTGAGTTTCGGTCTGCCCCTTCTTCTTACGCCATCTACTACTAGTGCCTCGACCCTTCTAACCTGTGGCCTCCTCCTTACATGACCGAACCACCTCAACCTACCTTCTCTCATCTTCGAAATAATATTTCCGACCTCAAGTTTTGCTCTGAAAACTCAGTTCGGGATCATGTCAAGCAAGGTTTTACCACAAAGTCCATCTTAGCATTCTCAGTTCTGCCACCTCTACCTTGTTAGCATGGGCCTTGGAGATGAGCCAACACTCAGACCCATACAACATAGTCGGTCTAATCGTCACCTTATAAAATTTACCCTTTACCTTTAAGGGGACGTTCCTGTCACAGAGGACTCCCGACGCCGCCCTCCATTTCGCCCAACCAGCTCTGATCTGGTGGGTTATGTTCTCATATATCCTCCCCAATTTGTGAATCATCGATCCCAGATATCTAAAAGACTCCTTGGGTGGCAGGATCTAGTAACCGATACAAATATCCTCATGGTGGCCTGACTTGATCCTCCTAAAAACACATCTCATGTATTCGTATTCTCTCTGATCACCCGAAGGCCGTTGCCTTTAAGAGCCTCCCTCTAGAGCTCAAGCATGTTGTTTAACCCTTCCACCGATTCTGCCACCAACACAATGTCGTCAGCAAATATCATGCTCCACGATATGCCCTCTTGTATCCCTCGAGATAAGTCATCAAGAATCAAGGCGAAGAGGCAGGGACTTATAGCAGATCTCTGGTAGAGCCTAACTTCCACATGGAAAAACCCTGAGATCCCTACGGTGGACCGTACACGGGTCTTGGCCCCCTCATACATATCCTTAATGACTCTCATGTATCTCCTTGGGATTCCCTTATCAATAAGAGTTCTCCAAATCAAATCTCGTAGGACACTATCATATGCCTTTTCAAGGTCAAGGAACGCCATATGCTTGTATTTTTGTCTTTCTCTATACTTATTCATGAGACTTCTGAGAAGGTGAATAGCCTCAATCGAAGACCTTCCTGGCATAAAACCAAATTGGTTCTCAGACACCCTCATTTCCCTTTTCAACCTCCTCTCAATAACTCTCTCTCAAAGCTTCATGGTGCGGCTAAGGAGCTTGATGCCCATATAATTGCTACACACTTGCACACCCCCTTTTTCTTGTAGATGGATGACTTCACTGAGTATCCATTCTTCCAGCATCTTAGCATTGGAGAAGATCTTGTTGAAGAGGCAAGTCAACCATTCTACCCTCTCCTCACCCAGGCACCTCCAAGCTTCTATGGGGATTTGGTCCAACCCTACCGCTTTGTTTCTTCCCATCTTCTGCAGTGCAACCTTCACTTATGGTTGACTAATCCTCGAATAGTAGCATTCAGGTCGTTGGGTAGTGTACTCTTCTTCCCCGCTTCCTTCAGTGCTTCCTCCGTTGAAAAGGGAGGATAAATACTCTCCCCATCTTTTCCTAATATATTCTTCGTACACAATGGTCCTTCCGCTTACATCTTTGATATATTTGACGTTTCCTAAATCCCTCCTCCTTCTCTCTCGGGCTTTAGCAATCCTGAATATATCGTTAGCCCCCTCTTTGGAGTCCAATTTCTTGTACAAATCTTCGTACGCCTTGTCCTTCGCCTGAGCCACTGCCTTTTTCGCTTCTCTTTTAGCTACTTTATGCATCTCCTCCGCGGCGGTAATGACAACTTAACAATACACGTTTCTCCTTATTAGACTAACACAACAAGGACGATATGGTATTATGTGATACTTCGTTACATCAAAATTTAAATTTAACCAACAAATTCATAGCACTTCAATTCAACATAGATGTTATGAAATCAAATCTCAATACACAAGAAACACGCACGACTTTGTTTTTGTAAATAACCGGATTCTATCGAGTTTACATATTTCATACAATTCTCTTACTGAAAACACATGCTAGGATTTTGTAACGGTATTGTAAACTTGTATGTGTGGTTATATGATGGTATTATGTACTAGTAGAACAATATTTGGTCTAGTGATATGTGAATGAGTCATGTGCAGTGGCGGTGATTAGTATGTGCAAGTGAGGCAATCACACAGGGTCACCGTTTGTAAAGGGGTCTCCGATTTAGTATGTCCATCAAAGCATAAGGTGTAATAACTCGAGTTAAGCCTTAACTTAGTGTCAAGTCAGCTTTAACATTTTAACCAAAAAAAAAAAAAAAAAAACAACTCCACTTATCGTAACTCAACATTTTGGGCCCCACTTTTATCATAACTCAACTTTAACTTAGCACATGGTGTGGTAACTCAAGCTAAGGGGTTAACGTGCCCCTTAACGCACGACCTTAAGTCACTTGCACGGTATGATAACTTGACCCTTAACGCGATTGAGTTAAGGTTTAACTCACTCGATGAGCTATTGTATTGAGTGCTCTTAGTATTTAGACAAGTCTAAGTATATTTATACATGTCTAATTTAAATTTTTATAGAATTTTTTTAAATATTATGTGAGGGGGTTTCAAATTTAGTATATATCCATTAATATTTATACATTTATAAGTATATTATGTTTTGAATTTTTTATAATAGTTAAGATTTTTCGTGATTTAAAAGACCTCATTCATAGTTTCACATCGAGTCACCTATCAATGAGATGGCCCTGGTCATGTGGGTTTAAAATTTTCAGTTGAGACATAAAAATTTGTATTTTGTGAAAGAAAAAAAAAAACGAAGAGTATTGCAAATAAGAAATTAAAAGTGAAAATAACATATGAAAAAATAAAATAAAATAAAATAAAAATGTAAAAGTGTGGTGTACTTACTACTTACATACTACATAGGTTGTTGTCGTTAGAGTTTAGCTTCTCTCTCTCTCTCTCACACACACACAAACACATAACACATTGATACCACAACACTTTTGCTGCACTCCACATTCACCACTCACTTCTCCTTCTCCTTCTTCTCCCCCTATTCTCTCTCTCATAGCACATATAGATAACCATTTCATATACCATTACCCTTTTTTATATATACATTCATATCAAATCTGGTGGAATTTGCAGCTTTAATGTGATGGAATCACCACCACCAGCAGAAGATTGCTGCGTTAAAGTAGCTGTTCACATTCGTCCCTTACTTGGTGATGAGAAGCTTCAAGCTTGTAAAGATGTTGTCTCTGTTGTCCCTAACAAACCTCAGGTCCTTAACTATGAATTTGACTCATAACATATAAGATCCACTAGATCTCAATCTTAAGTGCATTAATTTGGATTGAAAATGTTTTTGGAGATATGTTTTCCATTTATTTGGATTAGATTACTAAATTTGGTAAAAACTGACTCATTAGCTAGGATATATAATATATATAATTTTATATAGTACACATAGAAGGATCCTTGTTCAGGCTAACTAGGTAGACACTAGCTATGATGAGTTGTTTATATAATGTCATAATTGTAATGTATTAGTAGTAATTTTAGTATATATGTATAGAAGGTGAATTATTGATTGATTGTGTTTACTTATAGGTGCAATTGGGTACGCATTCGTTTACTTTTGATCATGTCTATGGAAGTACTGGAACACCATCATCTTCCATGTTTGAAGACTGTGTTGCTCCTCTTGTTGATGGTTTGTTTCAAGGTTATAACGCTACGGTGTTAGCTTACGGGCAGGTATACATTCCACTACTCAAGATTTGTTATTATACTTGTGAATTACGAAGGTATATTTGATATGGTAAGTTTCGCAGACGGGTTCAGGGAAGACGTACACAATGGGTTCTGGCTGCAAAGATGGTTCACAAACGGGACTTATTCCTCAAGCTATGAATGCTTTGTTTAACAAGATCGAAACTTTAAAGGATCAAATTCAATTCCAGTTACATGTCTCTTTCATTGAGGTATATGCCGATGTATGATTTTTAAATATGTGAATTGTCTATGTTGTTACTAAATCTTGATTTGTAATGTGAAGATTTTGAAAGAAGAAGTAAGGGACTTGTTGGATCCTAACTCGAGTAACAAATCAGATACGGCGAATGGGCAGACAGGAAAAGTAAATATTCCCGGGAAGCCGCCAATACAGATTCGTGAAACTTCAAATGGTGTAATAACACTTGCGGGATCTACTGAATGTAGTGTTCAATCCTTGAAAGAAATGGCTGATTGTTTGGAACATGGATCGTTAAGCAGGGCAACCGGGAGTACTAATATGAATAATCAATCAAGGTTGACTAATATATATTAATCTACTGAAACTTTTTTATGTGTTCTAAAAATTATGCAGTCTCTGTCTTATATGTAGTATTACAATTTTTATGCAGTCGTTCACATGCTATTTTCACCATCACGGTTGAACAAATACGCAAACCAAATACTGGTGATGCCAATTTGAATGAAACAATGGGTGATGAATACCTTTGTGCTAAGTTGCATTTAGTTGATCTTGCTGGATCAGAACGAGCTAAAAGAACGGGTTCTGATGGCATGCGGTTCAAAGAAGGTAGGAATTGGGATTATTTTTTATGTTGAAATTTTAACGGCGGTGATACTAAGAATACTTGTATGATGATCTCAACAGGAGTTCATATTAATAAGGGTCTTCTTGCACTTGGAAATGTCATCAGTGCCCTTGGTGATGAGAAGAAAAGGAAAGAAGGTGCTCATGTACCATATCGAGATAGTAAACTTACTCGCCTCTTACAGGTTTGACAAAATATATAAATTTCCTTTTTTATGCTTTATAACAGGACAGTTAAAACTCATTTATGCTTAATCTGTACTATATACAATGGCAGGATTCACTTGGCGGAAACAGCAGAACTGTTATGATTGGTAACTTTTCTATCTTAGTTATAATATTTACTTATTAATGTTTTTGTGATTAATGACAAAGTAGTAAATGTCACATGAACTTATTATTATATGTTTTCCAGCTTGTGTTAGCCCTGCTGATATAAACGCTGAGGAAACATTGAACACGTTGAAGTATGCAAATCGTGCTCGCAATATTCAGAATAAGCCTGTGGTAAGTATACATTTATTCTTTTCACATTTTAGTTCTCTTAAGGCATGGTCTAATAATGCTACAATTTTATACCATTCAATAGGTGAATAGGGATCCAATGTCGAGTGAGATGTTAAAGATGCGCCAACAATTAGAGTGCTTACAAGCAGAACTTTGTGCTCGTGGTGGTGGTTCTCCGGGTGAACTACAGGTATAAATTACTAGATTAAAAATATTTTGAAATTAAAAATAAAAGAAATCTCTTTTATAATCTTGTGTTTATATGAACTTGATTCAGGTATTAAGGGAAAAGATAGCTTGGCTTGAAGCTACAAATCAGGATCTTTGTAGGGAACTTCATGTTTACCGCAGCAGAGGCATTGCCATTGATCACTGTGAAATGGACACTAAAGTATATGCCAGTTCATCAAGTTTTCTTTTTAATATTTATAAGATATTGCTTGTAGGACTGTATTCTAATTGGCGTGAATGTTACAGGTTGATGATTCGTTTGAGGAACCTGATGTGCTGAAAAGGAGTATCGATTCATCTGATTATCAAATGAGTGAAGGTGGTACTGCGCGCTTTTCTCTTGCTCCAACTTTAGCAAATTTAACCACATCCCTAAACTAATAGTAAGATTTTTGTTACATGAATATTATTAGGTGATTCTGGGGTTATAGATGAAGAAGCAGCAAAAGAGTGGGAACATACTCTTCTCCAAGATTCCATGGACAAAGAACTACACGAGTTGAATAAACGTTTAGAGCAAAAGGAGGTATGTCAACTTTCTTATATTTTTTATTTAAATTTGTTTGATTTACAAATATAGATGAATCATATTTTGTAAAATTATTTTAATGCAGTCGGAGATGAAACTTTTTGGTGGATTTGATACAATGACACTCAAGCAACATTTTGGGAAGAAAATAATGGAACTTGAGGACGAAAAACGGGCTGTGCAGGTATATATAAGCATATCAAATTTTGTTCATCTTTTACAATTTTTGTTTCATTTTAATTTAGGCATTTGTTTACTGATGCAGAACGAGAGGGATAGATTGCAAGCTGAAATTCAAAATCTTTCAGCTACTTCAGATGGACAAACACAAAAATTACAGGACCTGCACTCACACAAGTTAAAATCACTCGAGTCACAGATTCAGGACCTCAAAAAGAAAAAAGATAGTCAAGTTCAGATTATGAAGCAAAAACAAAAGAGTGACGAAGAAGCAAAGAAATTGCAAGATGAGATACAATTTATCAAAGCACAAAAGGTTATTTTATTTTTATTTTTTTAAAGGAATTTTCTGTATGTTGTATCTGTTAATATGAATAAAATTTGGTGCTACTGTAATTTATATGAGACTATAGGTTCAACTGCAACACAAGATAAAACAAGAAGCTGAACAATTTCGACAATGGAAAGCATCTCGTGAAAAAGAATTGCTACAGGCATGTATTTATTATTGTCACGTTCATTCTTATATTGCTAAAACTGTTTGAAGTCGCAAGATATATGATGGTTGTTTTTTTTTTCCTTCTATTTTTGTTTATTCAGTTAAAGAAAGAAGGACGGAAGAATGAATATGAAAGACATAAACTGCAAGCTCTTAATCAACGCCAGAAAATGGTTAGATCTTTTACCAGAACTTGTAAACATTTACTATTTACTGTTATGTAACCTCATAAACTTTCAATGACTAATCTGTATATTTCTTTTAGGTTCTTCAAAGAAAGACAGAAGAGGCTGCAATGGCGACCAAGAGGCTCAAAGAATTGCTTGAGGCCCGCAAGTCAAACCGTGACAACACAGTGACTAGCAATGGGAACGGAGCCAGTCTACAGGTAAATATCGAGGCTAATAAAATTTTGGTATCATCACACTACTTTGTACTTTTATAAAGTCAAGATTTTTATTGCAGAGCAATGAGAAGTCATTGCAGCGTTGGCTTGATCATGAAGTGGAAGTGATGGTGAACGTTCATGAAGTTCGACATGAATACGAGAAACAAAGCCAAGTGTAAGTAAATTTGTATCAACTAATGCTTTTTATGATATAAATATTGATTATGGAAAACAAGTTTATATTATTCGTATGATGTTCAGACGTGCTGCACTAGCAGAAGAGCTAGCAGTTCTTAGACAAGTTGAGGAATTTGCTTCTAAAGGAGTTAGCCCTCCAAGAGGAAAGAATGGTTTCTCGAGGTGCAAACAATTCTACTTCCATTCGTTTTATTTTTTTATTTTAGTTTTTGGGTTCAATTAATAATATAGAGTGCGTGTGTTTCAGGGCGTCATCTTTGTCACCTGAGGCAAGGAGTTCAAGAATATCTTCATTAGAAAACATGTTAAGCATTTCATCCAACTCACTTGTATCAATGGCTTCACAACTCTCTGAAGCCGAAGAAAGAGAACGTTCTTTTTCTACACGTGGACGTTGGAATCAGCTTCGTTCAATGGCTGATGCAAAAAACCTTCTCCAATATATGTTCAACTCTCTTGCAGATGCTAGGTATAAAAATTGTCATTTTATTAATCTAATACTAAATTACATGAAGTAGATAAGTACTTATTTTATGGTTCTATCTAAATAGGTGCCAATCATGGGAAAAGGATATTGAAATAAAAGAAATGGAAGAACAGTTGGAAGAGCTTGTGGGTCTCCTGAGACAAAGTGAACTAAGAAGAAAAGAAGCTGAAAAGGAGCTTAAAATAAGGGAGCAGCAAACTGTCGCTATTGCATTGGCTTCATCCACTCCGGTATGACAATAATGCATGAACTAGTCTATATTACATCACAATAAAGAGCTAATAATGATCAAACCACTAAACTTTCACCAATTATGCGCTTTAACCCTTAAACGTTTTATTCAAAATGGTTCATTCTTTTACCTTTTTTTTAAACTAGAACTGAACCAATCAACTTTCATTACTTTCTGAATTAAATCCATTATTAATTTTTGGTGTCGTGATCTATTTTTTTGTGCTCGCTTAAAATTTACAAAAAAAAAGGTTCATGGACTAAAAATAGTGAATCATTAGTTGTTATACCAAAGTAAACTAACTTTGTGATTTCTAACGCGTTGTCTGAAACAGAATAACTCCCACAACTCACTAAAGCACGTGGCTGATGACATGAGTGGTCCGCTATCTCCAAACTCCGTTCCAGTACCAAAACAGCTGAAATACACAGCTGGCATAGCCAATGGTTCAGTAAGGGAATCAGCAGCCTTCATAGACCAGAAACGAAAGGTTCGCATCTTAATTAGTTGCTACTTATTCTTTAGTTTCTATAGTTTACTAAGTTTATCTTAATGTGCAGATGGTTCCAATGAGCCAACTGTCATTAAAGAAGCTAGCAATGGTCGGGCATTCTTCTGGTAAACTGTGGCGATGGAAAAGGAGTCATCATCAATGGATAATGCAATTCAAATGGAAATGGCAAAAACCATGGAGACTCTCGGAACTTATTAAACACAGTGATGAAACTATCATGAGATCCAAACCTCGTTCACTGCCGCCTCCTGTATCAGACGTCATGTATCATAGACATTAATTTTATATATGTATATTCATTCGTATTTCACTCACCTTCATCTCCAACATTACAGTATAGTCAAGAATATGAAGAAAGAAATAAGTGCAGTGTGATATTAGGCGTGTGTTGGAAATTCATCCTTGCTTGTAGATGGCTGGTTGGTTGATGTGCTGATTTTGGATAGCTATAAGTTTATAATATTGAACCGGAAATGGTGGCGTCTTGTGAAGTCATTAGGGCGTTTTCTGAACGTTTATGGTTTTGGATTGCGGTTGCTGATGTGGACTTCCTCTGATGAGTTCCTCAAGATGAAAATAGTGTGTATGTGTTTTCTAGTTTGGATATTTGGAAACATAGGTGTTGTAGTTGTATTGCTAATTTGTTTGTAGTGCATAGTATGAGTGCAAATAGTGATTTTGTTGGAAATTAACTTGTAAACATTTATTAACAATGGCAGAAAAGACCGATTTGTGATGTTTGCCAAGAATGTTCCCCATTTTATTTTTCGGGTTGCTTGGTCAGAATTGTATTGCGTTCTAGTCATGAAACAGGCACTTCATCGTATACACAATCTTATGATAATTCCGTTCAACAACCTAAGACAAGTCATGGTTTTATGTGGTACATCGACTCTTGTAAGATTGTTTATTTGTTTTCGTATGTTATTGTTATTTGTTAATACTAGTACTGTATATAAGTAGCAATCTTAGGTTACTAGTTAACCTAGTCTTATTAAGCAATCTTAAGAAAATTTGTTTTCGCAAGTTATTGTTAATACTGGTCTCGGTAGTAACTAGTAACCTAAGCTTATGTCTATTAAAATGACGAAGTGTTTCATTAGCCAGTACATCTATAACTACGAGTATATAAGTAGCAATTATGGCCTAAGATGATCAAAAGTTACCACCATATTTTTTTCCACCCAAGATTATAAACTAAAGGGTCGTTCATAAAAAAATAAAAATAAAAAAGATACTTATCTTTCAATATTCTCCTTGAAACTATGCAACTCGTACCTGAAAGAGATGTATATTATAGGGGAAGTGATTTGCACACTCTTCAACCATCTTCAAATTGGTTGAAGTATATTATAGACGCTCTTCAACCATGTTCAAATTGGTCTAGAGTTCAAACTTCAACAAATAAATTGCTCTCGGCTGTATTCGTTTTTGCTGTTGAGCTACACTTTATTAGCTGTTGGACTGCACAAATTTATGCCAAGAAGCCTTCTCTTGTATGTTGGGCTGCAATCTATTTCTTTTAGGCTATATTTGTTGGGATAGATGTTTACATTTAGTTTTGTATAGTCCATAACTCCTTTAGGTTTTTGATTTCTTATTTAAGTCTTTCAATTTTTGAGCCTCAGCCTAAAAGAAATGGATTGCAGCCCAACATAAACCACCTATCTCACATGTCTTCAATGAGACTTGAACCCACAACCTCTAGATTGATGGGCCACTCACATACCGCTATGCCAAAAAGCCTTTGGTTACACACCCGACCTTTTAAGATTTCTTGAAGTAAATTATACAAATCATAAATACCTCTATAGTGAAAATTGTAGGACTTGATCAAATGACATAAAAGGAAAAGGCTACATTTAAAGACGTTTAAATATATATGTATTCAGATATCCGAAAATTTGATCAGTATTTAATCAAAAGTTGGGATATTTGAATTGTTAGTTTCGGAACACATATATATGTTCCCTAAAAGTTGAGATATTTGGATACCCAAATTTTTTGGATATTCAAAATATATAAAACTAGAGTTGAGATCAATATAAATATCATATTTGTTATAGATTCAACGAATCAACTTTAGCTATTATTTTTTCATCAAAATTAATAAAAAATTATTTTTTTTTTCTTTTTTTGAAAACAAACATGTAACACCCCCAAAATCACAACATAGCAGCGGAAGGCTAATTTGAGTGTTACTTCAAGAATCACAGTCATAAATCATAGAAAACGACTTTAAAAGAGACGTTTTGATAAAAAATCGTTATCATTCAAGAAAAACTCATTGTTGGTTACAAAAGGACTTCCAAATAGTTTAGAGATACACAAAAGGTGATTCATGAGTTTGTGGGGAATGATAACTTTATTTTACACAAAGATGAAAAAGGTCTTGAAAGCCCACTCCGTACCATATGGTTTCTTCCATTATTACATGAGATAAACATGCTTAAACGGTCAACAAATATGTTGAGTGAATCCATAGGTTTGAAAGTTAATCATTTGAACACAAGATAATGGATGATAATTGCTTCGAAGACAATTAATCAGGAAAAACAATTATTAATGCTCTAAGCTCATGACACCAACACTCAACTGCATACACCTAATTACTGGTGTACGTGGTATTTGCTCCCAAGGAGGTAATTGCCAGTTACCTAGGAAATTCAAATATAGTGTGTCCCAGTTATTTCCGATAACCAAGACGGGGTCGTTAATCCACAATATATGCGTTCACTTCCGTGACTAATGGTTCATGATAAGAGGGAATTTATGGCAAGGTACTTAGGCAATAATAATAATCAGATAAGCATACAGTTTTCAAAAAGGCTTGTGTTCAGGTTTATAGCATGTATCTCCCTCGCGGGATTGAAAAAATATGTAAAAGCGAGGCTATGAACTAACCTTGGTGTTAGTGGTATAGTACAACAAGATCAAATACATAATAGCAACGGCTCCGACTCGGAACCTAGATGTAATATGGCAAGTCTTAGGTTTCGGTATTTTCACTTTGAGTCTCAAGTTAAATATGGATTTGAAAATATGTAGGTGAAAATACGCGTATCGATTCCCGTTGTGTGTTAATGCCTAAAGTTCAAATTCAAAATCTTATTTACGTTAGCTAAGTTATTTATTCCTTATATAGTCTATTTTTATTTAATCGAAAAGATTTTCATAATTAATTGATTAAATAAGATGTTACCCTCTTGGTTTTAGATGTCAAACGATTGTTTACATTATATGCTTAAATATCGTGTTTATATATATATATATATAAAAGTTTTTAAATTAAACGTTATGTTAGAAATTTATATACATATTGTCGTCATACTTGTTCAATACATTTTTATAAATTTTGCCTTTGTTTATAAAAGATATAAGTTTTTCAAAAGCTTTCTCATAATTTACATTTTTAACCTTTAACTTCCAAAAGTTACACTTTTTACCTTTCGTAAATCATTTTTGGCAAAACTAGTCCTAAGCTAATTAGAACTAACTTTTATACCCCAAACTTTTTATACTTACAATTTCACCCCCTAAACAATATTTTTTTCATTTTTAGTCCAAATGTCCAAATTTCGTTTTCTCCCCCCTAGATCTCGCATTTTTGCAAAATGAGTCTAAAACCTTAATTTACACTTTTTGCCTCAAGTTTATCCTTTTGACAGTTTATACCCTTAAGTTTTATATGAAAATTTCATACTTTCCGTTTTATCTATTAAGTTTATACTTTTTCGATTTACACCCCTAAGTTTATAACTTTTGCAAATTTAGTCCAAATCTTACTTTTCGAAAAGTTAAGTTTTGTTTTATAAAAGTTATCCCTTTTTAGCTTGTAGAAGCTTATTAAGATTAGCTTATTATACGAAAAGCTGTTTGTTCGAATTGATTTACATGGAACGGTTTGGGCCAGTTAGCCCGTTAAGGGCCCAAACAAGTTTTAAGAAAAATTAGTAAGGTGATCGACCTAGCTTAAGATTAGGCTTTATATACGAGGTGTTTAAGCTTATTATCTTAGCATGTTTAGTAAAATAGTTTCACATGTTTATAAAGAATCGAGTAGTGCTTAAAATTATATTAAGTGTACGTATAACTTAAAAGATAACAACGTGCTTCTTAGGCGTCTAATCCCCATTTTAATATTTGTAAGTGCTTACGTTTTATTAAATATTTTGAGTTACATGCTAAGCAAAATGAAGTAATATGATGCGAATGGAAAAGAAAAGTATGCGAGGACTTACGACACCAAAAATGGTGGTGATGAGACTCAAAGAGAAAGTGGTACAAAATGGAACCAACCCGATCTACTTAACCTCCTTCAATACCCACGATCCAAATAAAACCCAAGTGAACTTAGAATGCTTGAAGTGTGACCAAAACCCTTGCTCGTTTCCTTTTCCTTGGCTCGACAGTAGCTAAATAGGTGAATTGTGATGAGTGTTTATTTTTTGAGATGAGATGTAAGTTGTGATGAGTTGAGATGGTTGAGGGTGGTTTATGTAGACATTTACACTAGACTTAAGTGAGTATTTTATTCACTAGTGTCTCATGCATGCAAGACTAATATACTAGAGAGGATTTTTTGAGTATTTATGTGGATTTGTATGTTGAGAGTGTGGCTGTGAGAAGGAGGAGGCTCAACTAGCTTTGCTTAGCTCAAAGTCAACACAAAAGAAGGAGTGCAAAGGTAAGGTCTAATCTCATATGATTAGTGGCATGCATATTATCCAAGGGTCCAAAGTATAAAGGATTAAAATATGGTTTAAGGATTAATTTAATCCTAGGTTTTGCCTCTTTGTTAGGGAGGAGGGGACATGGTGAAAGAAAGGCAACATGGTTTAGGCTTTTAGTTGGTTTTGAACTAGACGATTTGGGTTGTGATTGTAGGTTTAGAATTTAGTTTTTGATGATGGTGTTTGCTCGTTTATATGGCAGAAAGACTAAACCAAATTACAACTTTCAAACGTAGTTGGGCTATCGGAGGTGGTCGTGAGCCTTAGAAAAGAAAACAAAGGGCCCATTTGGTGTGGGCTTGGGAACCGGCCCAATGGCAAAAAAAATTAAAGTTTCTATTTTATTTTTAGTTTAAGTATTATTTTTATTTATTTGTAAAATGGATAATTTGATGATAGATAATGTTATGGTTACATCGAGGTGTCTCGTGTTTGATCCGCGAATACGCAAAATGGTTCGTGTTACCCGGAAACAATGTCATGCAAGAGTATGTCGAAAGTTATTTCATTTAAAAAAATATAACCCGTAGTTATTGTTAATTACAGCTTACATTGGTAAAGTGCTTGATTAATTTTTCTGGGTCTTACAGTACCTACTGATGAGTGTCTAAATACTCATCATTTTTGTACCATTTAAACTGCAAAAACATCTGAAAACACTCAGAAATGCATCAAAATGATAAAAATATCACAAATAAGTGTTTTATGTGTTTTAAATGCAAAAATACCAAAATCAGATGAAAAACGTATCAAGTTTGCATAATTGGCAGTTTTAGTCTCCCAAGTTTCAAAAGTTGTCAAATCTAGTCCCTGGTAAATCAAAATAAAGAAAAATATCATTTAAGGTCCATGGGATTCAAAAGTTGTCAAAACAAACCCTTCAAAGTTTTAAAATTGCATAATGACAACTTTGGTCCCTCAACTTTGAAAAATGTCAAATATAGTCCTCGGATATTTAAAAATGGAAAATAATCAAATGTGGTCCTTGTACTATTCATATTTGGCAGGATTGGTCCTTGTGTTAACTTTGGAAAATTGGCAGGTTTAACCCCTCATAAATCAGAAAATTGCATAAATGGTCCTTGTGTTATTAAGCTACTAAACGGACCCTTGTGTTATTAAAAACCCAAACCCACAAACCGGTTGGCCCAAATGTAAACCCAAGCCCACACCACTTGAACCTTGACCTATACCCACTTGAGCCAGTCCAAATCATTTTGACCAGTCCAACAAACCATTTTGACCCCTCCCGTTATTAATAGAAACGGTCAAAAAAGTCAAACCCCGCCCAAACCACGTTCACTGTTCTTCTCCCTCACCTCAACTGCAAACCAAAAACCAGAGTGGTTTCCTCCACTTGCCTGGTTTCCACCTTTCCACCTCACCTCCCCAGCTGTTTACCCACTCCCCTCCACCTCCACATCCTCCCAAACTTCATTAATGCAATAAACCTGCTCAAAGAAATTTTGCCGCCAAAAATGCCACATGTATGATTCTGATGAAATTGATGAATTCAAGGGTTGAAAATAGGTGGGAAATGATCAGAGATGTCGACAAGAGCCTAAGAGATCATTATAAAGCAAGAGAGGAGCAACGTGGAAGTTATCTAGAGTACTTTTAAATTTCTTAGTCGTTTTTATTACTTCAAGCTTTCCAGTGTAAAATTTAACTTTCAAGTGACTTGTTTAAGTATTTCCAGTGTATTTGAATCTATTTCCAATAATCAATTTCATTTTCAGTATCATTTTCAAGTTTATGCATTTTTAAAGCTTAAAATCTCAATTTAGTTTGAATGATGTTTTTAGTTGTTATCTTGGACTCATAAGCTCACTTAAGCTCCTATATAGCTTATTTAAGCTATTAGAAACCTTTAAAACTCTGTTTAGTATCAAAAAGAAAAATACCAAAAATACCAAATAAATTAGTGAAAAATAAAAAATCAAGAATGAAGAAGAGAGAAAGCTGGAGCAAGGTGAATTGTGGATGGCCTTGGGTTTAGAGCTTCTTGGGAAGCTATAGATTGTATTCTCAGTTCTTGGTTCTGTGTTTTCAGTTGGATAGTCTCTTGTAAGCTTTTAACTCAACTTTTGCATTTAACTGTATAAGTAGTTTATAGCTTGAATCTCTATATGTTCATGTTTCTAAGTTATAGTTAAATAGAATTAACCAATAAAACAGTTTCCTTGTTCTTTAAAATTTGTAGTTGTTAAAAAATTCTCATTTTAACAGTTATTATAGCTTAATTGTCAATTCTTAGTTGTATGTTGTTAGTGTTGTTGTTTAATGCTTATTTAGCTTCATTATATGATAATATAAGGTTAGGAATCAAATGCATGGTCTAAATCTGTGAAACTCTTTGGAAATCACAAAACCAGTCAAGTTAAAGGTTGTTTGGTTTTACCTTGTTAACTGTGGTAGAGCTTATTTGTGTTATTACTTGTTGTTGTTTTGTGCCACAATAGGTCAATATAGCTCAGTGAAACAAAGAAAACCAATGTTCATTTGATAAGAAAGTCAAAATAGTTTTTAATCACAACTTGTTAACTAACTGTTGGATTTTCATGATCCATGATCTTATTTTCATGATTATAAGTTGTTATTGTTGATCAAATCAGTCTTAATCCACCTTAATACATCATAATCAGTGATTAGGATTGATTCAAAGTTCATTTCAGTCAACTTATTTGGTTTTTATAAAAAGTCAAAATTTCAGTTTAATGGTTTTTGAATAAAATAGATAATTTTATATAGGGTTTAATATTAAGTTTCAAGATCTGAGCTTTTGGAATATTAAAATATAACTGCTCATATTTATCCTAGTATTTTTAATAATTTGTAGTTAGCTTTTTAAACTGCTTAATTTCTAGCTTCTTTTGAACACTTTTTCAAAATAGTGCCCTGTGCACAGTTGAGTGGTCCTTTTTCACAAGCTCATAAAAAGCTTAATAGTGAACCATAGCTTGTGTATTTTGGTTCTTTGGAAAGCTAACCTAGCTGTCTTGAAGATCCAAGTTTAGTTTTTCCTTTTCTAGCTTATTTAGTAGGGCTGCTAGTAGCTTTCATTTTGTCCCATTTCTGTTTAAACTAAGCATCAGTGGTTTATAAGCTTTTTCTCAAGCTCACCACAAGCTCCTTAGTCAACCCCAGTGTGTGAGCTTGGGCTTTTTGGAAAGCCCACCAGCCCATCTCAATACCTCAGTTCTTATTTTGAGCTTTTTAGCTTATTACATAAGCTTAAATTGCTTGTTAATATGGCTGCAGGCCTGTTTGGTTAGTAGATTTAGGACAAGTGCTTATTAGCTTATTATAAGCTTATCAGTGTTTTTCTTTGTGCTTTTTAGCTTCAAATAAGTTGCTTTAGATTATTTGTATCTTATTTTACTTTTGGTTACATCTGTGAAGCTTGTTTTAGCTTAAATCATCAATATAAGCTCAAAAGCCTAACTGTTGAGATCTTTAGCTTCTAAATAGCTTATTTTTAAGTTGTAAAATTTTTGTTTTCATAAAAGTTACTTAATTTCAGTAGTATAATAGTTTTCAAAAAGAAAAATCATAAAAACATCATTTTTAAAATAGTGATAGCGTTTATTTAATAGGATTTAGCTTTTTAATTTTCTTTTTCAACTTATTATTAAGCACTTCCTGTTTTTATAATTTACTTAGCTTTCTGTCATCATAAGTTAAATTTATAAAAAATTTCATAATTTTCTTAGCTTGTTTAGTATTTATTAGAATTTAAAATAGTTAAAAAGTATTAAATAATTAATAATAAATAAATAAAAAACATAAAAAATATCTTTTCAGTTTTAAAATTAGTTTTATAATATTTTAGATTTTTCTAAGTTATAAGTTTATTTTTCCAGGTTAATTTTATATTTTCTTGTATTTAAGTGTATTTTAAATAATTAATAAATAATAATTAATTAATAATAAATAGATAAAAAGTGTAATAAATATATTTTCAGTTTTAAAATAAGTTTTATAATATTTTAGATTTTTCTAAGTCATAATTTCATTTTTCTAGCTTTATTTCATATTTTCTTATATTTTAGAGTATTATTAAATAGTTTAAAATAGTTTTTAATTAATAATAATTAAATAAATAGTTATAAAAATAATTTTAATTTTCCAATAATTTTCTTTTATTATTAGGATTGTAAAAATATCATTTTCATATTTGTAGGTCTTTTATTTCTTAAAACTCACGTTTATTTTGTACGTTTACGTAATTTAATAAACGTACGTATTTTCATTTGTTTAATCTGATTGTTGTGCTTTACAATTCTGTAACCAAATTCAATTCCAATCAATCAGTAGTGTAATTATAAATCAAAATCCTTACTGATCATTATCCTTAGTGATCATTCGACATCTGAACGTTTTGAAGCACCATTAATCCTCCGTGGGACTTAACGACCCGGGAATCCACTATATTCCAAGGGAAATTGCATTGGTTTTAGACTGTTTTAATTTTATTACGGTTGACCATTCACAAGTGGTTGACTTGTGTGATAAACTTGACAGTTCAACACCGATAAAATTTTGGCGCCGCTGCCGGGGAGGCTTTCGCGTGTTTTAAGCATTCTCAGACCCGTACTTGCACATATACCACCTTTTGTAAACAGTTTTTTTTGTAAAGTTATCAAAAAGTTCATTAACACTTTTCCTAAAGTGTTAACAACACCAAACAAAATATAAAACAACAAAACATTCGTAACGTTTTCTATTTTGTATTTTCTTTAAGGTGATTCTTAAAGAGGTACGATTTGGTTAAACGAGACGATACCAAAAATATTGTCCAAAAGTTTTTAAACCTCTAGCACAAATCCATACCTACGTCTTTTTAGTGGTACATAAATACATAAAAATCAACCACCGCAAATCAAGGCAGTACACCTACTAACTGGGGGTGTGAACATTAATAAGTTTCCAATCTTAAAGATCAAAACTTGCCTTTGTGTCCTTGTGATTTGGTGTACCTTTTTCAAAGAAGCCATTTCATTTGTGATTATTGGTTTAAGTTCACTTGTCGTTTTGCCTCGCATTTGTTTTTGAATGCTGATTTTTAAACTTAGTGCATGCGCACTCGTTCTTCCAGCTCCACAAGTCCACTTTCTGAGCTTGCAAATATTCCGCGTAGGCGTAGAGGACGTTCTGCTCCTTCAGCCGTGGCTGAGGAACGTCTAGTACCACCACCCCCTGTCGTAATGGCGGAAGACAAACCGATGAATGAGCTTCTCCAAGCACCCATCGAGGGTTACGGAGATGCCATTATTGTCCCAGCCATCGTGGCTGATACATTTGAGCTCAAAACCGGGTTGCTTAATCTTGTAACCCAAAGCCAATTTTATGGTTTTGAGCGGGATGATCCTCATGCACATATTCGATGGTTCAACAAGATTGCATCTACCATCAAATACAAGAATGTCCCACATGAAGCAATTAAGCTTCTTCTGTTCCCATTCTCTCTAGAGGGACAAGCCCGGAATTGGCTTGAGAAACAACCCCATCGTTCCATTGAGACATGGGAGGATTTAGTCACTAAGTTTGTTAACGAATTCTATCCTCCATCCCGAACTACAAGTCTTAAGAATGAGATAATGAAATTTTCTCAAAGATTTGATGAATCATTCGGTGAGGCATGGGATCGTTACAAAGAGTTGCTCCGCAAGTGTCCGCATCATGGTTTTACCGAGTTAATGCAAATGGATACTTTCTACAATGGTCTGCGCCAAGCTGACCAAGACTCTTTAAATGCCTCCGCGGGAGGTAATTTCCTAAGCAAGACCACAAAAGAAGCCTTGCAAATCATAGAAAACAAGTCCCAGGTCCGCCCTTTCAGAACAAAGACATATCAGTCTCAGTCTAATGCAGGACCTTCTACTTCATCTCCCGTGAGTACATCTAGCACCTATGCTAAAATTGACAAACTCACAGATATTGTTCAGGCTTTGGTTCTTGCTAACCAAAAGAAAGTCACTTTCACACAGACACCATCACATGGTGAAATGAAGAAAGTCAAAGTCTGTATTACTTGTGGTGGCCCTCATGCATACTACAACTGCCACCGATGGTAGTCCGTTTAAAGCCAATGCTATAGCCGGTACTTCACATCAGGGAGGTAATCAATACCGTCCTCAAAATGAACCAAACTACCGTGCTAATACTTATCAAGGACCACCCGGTTTTAACCAGAATCCTAACATGCAAAACCGGAATCAGAACCAACCTAGAATGAACCAAGGTTATCAAAACCAAGGTAATTTCTATCCCGGACCAAATCAAGGTTTCCAACATCAAGGAAATCTTAATCAAAACAATTTCAATCGAGGGAATCAATTTCATGGGAATATGAATCCTAATCAAGGAAATTTTCAAAATCAAGGCCCTAATCCAAACAATAGAGGCCAGAATTTTCCTAATCAAATTCAAGCCATTGTTCCAACTGGACCATCATCTGATGAGTTATTGAAGCAATTCATGAAATCCCAAGATGAAATGAACAGGTTGTTGGTCAGTCAGATCGCTGATCTAAAGAAGTCTTTAAATGATCAACCCTCGGGCTCAGGAAAACTTCCGAGCAACACGATCGCTAACCCGAGGGGCGATGCAAAGGCGATCACAACCAGAAGTGGTGTTTCATACAATGGACCCGCTATTCCTACTACCTCTTCTTCTTCTCTCCCGAAGGTAGTGGAAAGTGAACCTGAGGCGACAAAGGACAAGGAACTTCCTACTAATAACGGAGGTACCAATGATGTCCATCCTCAAGTTGTCCAGAAACCCAAATCCAATCCAGGAGTTGTTTTTGAACCTCCTGTAGCTCCCGTTGAAAATCCCAAATCCAAATCTTCTATTCCTTACCCATCACGTTTGAATGAGCAAAAGCTCCGCGAAAAAGCCAGTCATCAAATGGACAATGTTTTTCAAATTTTCCAAGAACTACATTTTGACATAAGTTTCGCGGATGCTATCATGCTGATGCCCAAGTTTGCATCAACTCTCAAACACATGTTAAGCAACAAGGAAAAACTGTTTGAGATGGCAAAAACTCATCTGAACGAGAACTGTTCTGCAGTTATTTTGAAGAAGCTACCAGAAAAGCTTGGAGATCCTGGAAAATTTCTCTTACCTTGTGTATTTCCAGGGATGGTTGAATGCTTTGCCTTAGCAGATCTTGGTGCAAGCATCAATCTGATGCCTCATTCAGTATGGAAGAAACTTTCTCTTCCGGACCTTATTCCTACATGCATGACTCTCGAGCTTGCAGATCGTACAATATCCCGTCCACTTGGCATTGCCGAGGACGTATTCGTGAAAGTAGGAAAGTTCCATTTTCCAGCCGACTTTGTAGTTGTTGATTTCGATGTCGATCATCGGGTTCCTCTCATTGTTGGACGAGGATTCCTGAGAACGGGACGTGCTCTCATTGATGTATTTGAGCAAGAAATCACATTACGTGTGGGTAATGAGGCTGTCACCTTTAACCTTGATCAAACTTCGAGGTACTCCGCAAACTATGATTCTGAATCGGTTAACCGAATAGATATCATTGATGTTGCTTCTGAAGAGTACTCTCAAGAAGTTCTCGGTTATGTTCATAATTCTTCGAGTGATAATCTCACTCATTCATCTCAACCCATCATTGCCAATTCTACTCCTTCTCTCACTCCATTTGAGGAAAGTGACTTCATCTTGGAAGAGATTGAAGCATACTTGTCTAGTGATTCAGTTCCATGGGAAATTGATCACGCTCCAATTGACATCGAGGGAGATATACTTCTCATTGAGAAGTTGCTTAATGATGATCCATCATCACTCCCTCCCGTCGAGCTTCATAACAAGGAAGTCAATTCAGTTGAGAAAACTGAAGAATTTCCTGAAGTCGAACTTAAGGACTTACCACCTCATCTCGAGTATGCATTTCTTGAGGGTGATGATAAATTACCCGTCATTATTGCTCGAGATTTGAGTAAAGATGAAAAAGCTGCTCTCATAAAGGTCTTAAAGTCACACAAGCAAGCAATTGCTTGGAAACTCTCCGACATTAATGGTATCAACCCTGAGTTTTGTACTCACAAAATCTTGATGGAGGATGACTTCAAACCAGCAGTTCAACATCAGAGAAGGGTGAATCCTAAGATCCATGATGTTATCAAATAGGAGGTTCTCAAACTTCTTGATGCAGGATTAATTTACCCGATCTCTGATAGTCCTTGGGTTAGCCCAATTCACTATGTTCCTAAAAAGGGTGGCATAACTGTTGTCACAAATGAAGAAAACGAGTTAATTCCAACTCGGCTGGTAACGGGATGGCGTGTGTGTATTGACTATCGTAAGTTGAATGACGCCACCCGTAAAGACCATTTTCCTCTACCCTTCATGGACCAAATGCTTGAGAGATTAGCAGGGAATGAATACTATTGTTTCCTTGATGGTTTCTCGGGTTATTTTCAGATCCCCATTGATCCACAGGATCAAGAAAAGACCACATTCACCTGCCCATACGGAACTTTTGCCTACAGACGTATGCCTTTTGGCTTATGTAATGCTCCTGGCACGTTCCAACGATGTATGATGGCCATTTTCCACGACATGATCGGGGAAACAATGGAGGTGTTTATGGATGACTTCTCGGTCATTGGGGACTCGTTTCAAACATGTCTCTCCCATTTAGATAAAATGCTAAAACGGTGTGAAGACACCAATCTTTGTCTAAATTGGGAGAAGAGCCACTTTATGGTCAAAGAAGGCATAGTCCTTGGCCATAAGATTTCAAAAAACGGGATTGAGGTTGATAGAGCAAAAGTCGATGTTATTGCTAAATTACCTCATCCTACTACCGTCAAAGGTATTAGGAGTTTTTTAGGTCATGCCGGTTTTTATCGCAGATTCATACAAGATTTTTCTAAAATCGCCCGGCCTATGACTCATCTTCTTGAAAAAGATGCTCCTTTTATCTTCTCACCTGAGTGCATCAGAGCTTTTGAAACATTAAAGAAAAAGCTTACTGAAGCACCCATTCTCGTTGCTCCCGACTGGGATTTACCCTTTGAGCTCATGTGCGATGCAAGTGATTTTGCTATCGGTGCAGTCTTAGGGCAACGCAGAAACAAGCATTTTCAGCCTATCCACTACGCAAGTAAAACAATGACTGAAGCTCAAACTCATTACACCACCACAGAAAAAGAGTTTCTAGCCGTGGTGTATGCATTTGAGAAATTTCGGTCGTACTTAATCTTGACCAAATGCGTGGTGTATACGGATCACTCGGCTCTCAAATATCTCTTTGCAAAACAAGATGCAAAGCCGAGATTGCTCCGTTGGGTTCTCCTTCTGAAAGAATTTGATATCATTATACGTGATAAAAAAGGAGCTGAGAACCTAGCTGCTGATCATCTGTCCCGATTAGAAAACCCACACCAAGATGTTTTCGAGAAAAAGGAAATAAATGAAACATTTCCTCTCGAGACACTCAATGCGGTTTCTTTTTGTGGAGACTCTACTACCCCATGGTTTGCTGACTTCGCAAATTACCATGCGGGTAACTTCATAGTGAAAGGAATGTCGACCCAACAGAAGAACAAATTCTTCAAAGATGTTAAACATTACTTTTGGGACGACCCCTACTTATTCAAAATCTGTGCGAATCAAGTCATCCGACGGTGTGTTTATGGACAGGAAGCTATTGACATTCTCAAAGCTTGCCATGCTGGACCCACCGGGGGCCATCATAGTCCAAACTACACCGCCAAAAAGGTGTTTGATTCCGGGTTTTATTGGCCTACGATTTACAAGGATGCCCACGAATTTGTCAAAGCCTGTGACGCTTGTCAACGTCACGGAAATATCTCGCAAAGAAATGAAATGCCGCAAAACGCCATTCAAGTGTGTGAGATTTTTGACATCTGGGGCATTGACTTTATGGGGCCATTTCCATCATCTCGAGGAAACAAATACATACTTGTGGCTGTTGACTATTTGTCAAAATGGGTTGAAGCGAAAGCTTTACCTACTAACGATGCCCGAGTTGTTGTGAAATTCTTAAAATCTCTTTTTGCTAGGTTTGGAACTCCGCGAGCTATAATCAGTGATCGTGGTACACATTTCTGCAATGACCAATTTGATAGAGTCATGCAAAAGTATGGTGTAACCCACCGTCTCTCTATTGCATACCACCCCCAAACAAGTGGGCAAGTGGAAGTTTCCAACCGTGGTAAAAAAAGAATTCTTGAAAGGACAGTAGGCGAAAACCGTGCATCCTGGTCGGATAAACTGGATGACGCACTCTGGGCCTTCCGTACAGCTTATAAAACACCAATCGGGTGTACTCCATACAAGCTTGTGTACGGAAAGGCATGTCATCTGCCGATTGAGCTCGAGCACAAAGCATACTGGGCCTTGAAACATGCAAACTTCGATATTCAGACAGCTGGTGATCACAGAAAAGTTCAAATGAATGAATTAAATGAACTCCGAGATCAAGCATACGAGAACTCTTTGATCTACAAACAAAAGACAAAGAAGATTCATGACTCCAAAATCAAGAACCGCGTTTTCAACGTCGGTGATCGAGTCCTTCTTTTCAATTCAAGATTGAAGATTTTCTCGGGAAAACTTAAATCCCGCTGGTCTGGACCATTCACCATCACTAAAGTATTTCCTTATGGAACTATTGAGTTATCTCAACCCGATGGTCCAAATTTTAAAGTGAATGGTCATCGATTAAAGCACTATTTTGGAGAGGACATTCCACCTGTGGTTGTCCCGGATCTACAAACTTTCCCCATGAACCAATGAATGCGGGGATCGAGTCAAGCTAGTGACTCGGGAATCAAAAACAGTAGCACACTATATGGGTTTTCACCCGTATTTCTGACTTCTTTCTACTTTCTACCACCCTAGTGTGAGGGAGTTGCCCCCCGCTGTTGTATATAAGTACTCTTTAAAAAAAATGTGTGTATATATCAAAAATAAAATAATGGCCGTAGTATTTCCCTTTTACGTTCTATGTTTCGGCATAACCGCCGGTACTTTGAATATTGAGGGCAATATTCATTTCTAGTGTGGGGGAGAATTCTCACGAATTTTATCATGTAATTATACCACTCAATTCACCCATTTTTGGCAAAAAAAAAAAAAAAAAAAAATTAGAGTAAGTGTTTTTCACTTACTCAGCAAATGGTAATCAGTCCGCCATGTCTAACCCACATAAGGATTGGCTAATCCAGGAGCAAACGGCTCTTGGTAAAGATTTATCAAATCCGTTGACGGCTTGCAATTTGCCCAAAATTGTATGGTGTTCAGCTCACCATATCTTTAATTAGTGAAGAGTTGGCTAGCCCGCAAGTTTATGGCTTGTGGTAAAGGCAGTTGGAAAACCATAATTGGTAATCGACTCACCAAAGATAATATTGATAATTTATCTAAGAGTTGGCTAGTCCAGAAGAAAACGGCTTCTGGTAATAACAAATCAAAACCGTTGAAAGCTGGTGATTTGCTCAAAATCATTTGGTTATCATTGTACCAAGGTTCTTACTTGAACTAAAACAATTGGCTACTCCAAAAGTAATGGCTTTTGGTAAAGATATGAAATCCATTAATTTTTCTCAAAAGATTGCTAGGGACTAGCAATATCTTAGTGTGGGGGATTGATGAGTGTCTAAATACTCATCATTTTTGTACCATTTAAACTGCAAAAACATCTGAAAACACTCAGAAATGCATCAAAATGATAAAAATATCACAAATAAGTGTTTTATGTGTTTTAAATGCAAAAATACCAAAATCAGATGAAAAACGTATCAAGTTTGCATAATTGGCAGTTTTAGTCCCCCAAGTTTTAAAAGTTGTCAAATCTAGTCCCTGGTAAATCAAAATAAAGAAAAATATCATTTAAGGTCCATGGGATTCAAAAGTTGTCAAAACAAACCCTTCAAAGTTTTAAAATTGCATAATGACAACTTTGGTCCCTCAACTTTGAAAAATGTCAAATATAGTCCTCGGATATTTAAAAATGGAAAATAATCAAATTTGGTCCTAGTACTATTCATATTTGGCAGGATTGGTCCTTGTGTTAACTTTGGAAAATTGGCAGGTTTAACCCCTCATAAATCAGAAAATTGCATAAATGGTCCTTGTGTTTATAAGCTACAACAAACGGACCCTTTTAATTATTAAAACCCAAACCCACAAACCGGTTGGCCCAAATGCAAACCCAAGCCCACACCACTTGACCCTTGAACCTTGACCTATACCCACTTGAGCCAGTCCAAATCATTTTGACCAGTCCAATATACCATTTTGACCCCTCCGTTATTAATAGAAACGGTCAAAAAAGTCAAACCCCGCCCAAACCACGTTCACTGTTCTTCTCCCTCACCTCAATTGCAAACCAAAACCGAGTGGTTTCCTCCACTTGCCTGGTTTCCACCTTTCCACCTTACCTCCCAGTTTACCCACTCTCCTCCACCTCCACATCCTCCCAAACTTCATTAATGCAATAAACCTGCTCAAAGAAATTTTGCCGCCAAAAATGCCACATGTATGATTCTGATGAAATTGATGAATTCAAGGGTTGAAAATAGGTGGGAAATGATCAGAGATGTCGACAAGAGCCTAAGAGATCATTATAAAGCAAGAGAGGAGCAACGTGGAAGTTATCTAGAGTACTTTTAAATTTCTTAGTCGTTTTTATTACTTCAAGCTTTCCAGTGTAAAATTTAACTTTCAAGTGACTTGTTTAAGTATTTCCAGTGTATTTGAATCTATTTCCAATAATCAATTTCATTTTCAGTATCATTTTCAAGTTTATGCATTTTTAAAGCTTAAAATCTCAATTTAGTTTGAATGATGTTTTTAGTTGTTATCTTGGACTCATAAGCTCACTTAAGCTCCTATATAGCTTATTTAAGCTATTAGAAACCTTTAAAACTCTGTTTAGTATCAAAAAGAAAAATACCAAAAATACCAAATAAATTAGTGAAAAATAAAAAATCAAGAATGAAGAAGAGAGAAAGTTGGAGCAAGGTGAATTGTGGATGGCCTTGGGTTTAGAGCTTCTTGGGAAGCTATAGATTGTATTCTCAGTTCTTGGTTCTGTGTTTTCAGTTGGATAGTCTCTTGTAAGCTTTTAACTCAACTTTTGCATTTAAGCGTATAAGTAGTTTATAGCTTGAATCTCTATATGTTCATGTTTCTAAGTTATAGTTAAATAGAATTAACCAATAAAACAGTTTCCTTGTTCTTTAAAATTTGTAGTTGTTAAAAAATTCTCATTTTAACAGTTATTATAGCTTAATTGTCAATTCTTAGTTGTATGTTGTTAGTGTTGTTGTTTAATGCTTATTTAGCTTCATTATATGATAATATAAGGTTAGGAATCAAATGCATGGTCTAAATCTGTGAAACTCTTTGGAAATCACAAAACCAGTCAAGTTAAAGGTTGTTTGGTTTTACCTTGTTAACTGTGGTAGAGCTTATTTGTGTTATTACTTGTTGTTGTTTTGTGCCACAATAGGTCAATATAGCTCAGTGAAACAAAGAAAACCAATGTTCATTTGATAAGAAAGTCAAAATAGTTTTTAATCACAACTTGTTAACTAACTGTTGGATTTTCATGATCCATGATCTTATTTTCATGATTATAAGTTGTTATTGTTGATCAAATCAGTCTTAATCCACCTTAATACATCATAATCAGTGATTAGGATTGATTCAAAGTTCATTTCAGTCAACTTATTTGGTTTTTATAAAAAGTCAAAATTTCAGTTTAATGGTTTTTGAATAAAATAGATAATTTTATATAGGGTTTAATATTAAGTTTCAAGATCTGAGCTTTTGGAATATTAAAATATAACTGCTCATATTTATCCTAGTATTTTTAATAATTTGTAGTTAGCTTTTTAAACTGCTTAATTTCTAGCTTCTTTTGAACATTTTTTCAAAATAGTGCCCTGTGCACAGTTGAGTGGTCCTTTTTCACAAGCTCATAAAAAGCTTAATAGTGAACCATAGCTTGTGTATTTTGGTTCTTTGGAAAGCTAACCTAGCTGTCTTGAAGATCCAAGTTTAGTTTTTCCTTTTCTAGCTTATTTAGTAGGGCTGCTAGTAGCTTTCATTTTGTCCCATTTCTGTTTAAACTAAGCATCAGTGGTTTATAAGCTTTTTCTCAAGCTCACCACAAGCTCCTTAGTCAACCCCAGTGTGTGAGCTTGGGCTTTTTGGAAAGCCCACCAGCCCATCTCAATACCTCAGTTCTTATTTTGAGCTTTTTAGCTTATTACATAAGCTTAAATTGCTTGTTAATATGGCTGCAGGCCTGTTTGGTTAGTAGATTTAGGACAAGTGCTTATTAGCTTATTATAAGCTTATCAGTGTTTTTCTTTGTGCTTTTTAGCTTCAAATAAGTTGCTTTAGATTATTTGTATCTTATTTTACTTTTGGTTACATCTGTGAAGCTTGTTTTAGCTTAAATCATCAATATAAGCTCAAAAGCCTAACTGTTGAGATCTTTAGCTTCTAAATAGCTTATTTTTAAGTTGTAAAATTTTTGTTTTCATAAAAGTTACTTAATTTCAGTAGTATAATAGTTTTCAAAAAGAAAAATCATAAAAACATCATTTTTAAAATAGTGATAGCGTTTATTTAATAGGATTTAGCTTTTTAATTTTCTTTTTCAACTTATTATTAAGCACTTCCTGTTTTTATAATTTACTTAGCTTTCTGTCATCATAAGTTAAATTTATAAAAAATTTCATAATTTTCTTAGCTTGTTTAGTATTTATTAGAATTTAAAATAGTTAAAAAGTATTAAATAATTAATAATAAATAAATAAAAACCATAAAAAATATCTTTTCAGTTTTAAAATTAGTTTTATAATATTTTAGATTTTTCTAAGTTATAAGTTTATTTTTCCATGTTAATTTTATATTTTCTTGTATTTAAGTGTATTTTAAATAATTAATAAATAATAATTAATTAATAATAAATAGATAAAAAGTGTAATAAATATATTTTCAGTTTTAAAATAAGTTTTATAATATTTTAGATTTTTCTAAGTCATAATTTCATTTTTCTAGCTTTATTTCATATTTTCTTATATTTTAGAGTATTATTAAATAGTTTAAAATAGTTTTTAATTAATAATAATTAAATAAATAGTTATAAAAATAATTTTAACTTTCCAATAATTTGATTTTATTATTAGGATTGTAAAAATATCATTTTCATATTTGTAGGTCTTTTATTTCTTAAAACCCACGTTTTATTTTGTACGTTTACGTAATTTAATAAACGTACGTATTTTCATTTGTTTAATCTGATTGTTGTGCTTTACAATTCTGTGACCAAATTCAATTCCAATCAATCAGTAGTGTAATTATAAATCAAAATCCTTACTGATCATTATCCTTAGTGATCATTCGACATCTGAACGTTTAAAAGCACCATTAATCCTCCGTGGGACTTAACGACCCGGGAATCCACTATATTCCAAGGGAAATTGCATTGGTTTTAGACTGTTTTAATTTTATTACGGTTGACCATTCACAAGTGGTTGACTTGTGTGATAAACTTGACAGTTCAGCACCGATCACCTACCCCTTAAGAGAACCGCGTCCCGCGGTTTAACTTGCGGAGGTTGTCGTGGTTGATTCAGGGAATAGGTGAGGATATTTGGCACGAATTAGATCTCCGCATTCCCAGATGTACTCAACACCTATCTTCTTATGGTTCCATCAAACCTTGACAATGGGAATGCGGCTTTGCTTCAATCTTTTGACGTCCCTATCCATGATTTCTACTAGCTCTTCTACAAAGTTGAGCTTGTCATTGAGTTGAATTTCTTTTAGAAAGACAGCAAGGGTTTTATCGGATAGGCATTTCTTGAGGTTAGAAACATGAAAGGTATCATTTATCCTACTGAGCTCTCCCGGGAGTTCGAGTTTATACGCCACTGGGCCAATCCTTTCCAGAATTTTGAATGGCCCTACGTATAGAGTTTTAAGTTTTCCGCGCTTACCAAATCTGACCATTCCATTCCAAGGAGATACCTTCAACATTACTCTATCTCCGACTTGGAATTCCATGGGCTTTCGTCTGACATCAGTATAGCTCTTTTGTCAATCTCTTGCTGCTTGCAAGTGTTGCTTGATTTGCATTATTTTCATTGAACAATTTCGGAGCCATTAAGTTGTACATCTCCAACTTCTGCCCAGCATACAGGTGATCGTAATTTACGGCCATAGAGTGCTTCAAATGGAGCTGCTTTGATGCTAGCGTGGTAGCTGTTGTTATAAGAAAATTCTGCCAACGGTAAATGCTTATCCTAACCTTTTCCGAAATCGATCACACATGCCCAAAGCATGTAATCCAGGGTTTGGATTGTCCTTTCACTTTGCCCGTCGGTTTGAGGGTGATATGCGGTACTCATATCCAGTTGGGTACCCATAGCTCGTTGAAGTGTTTGCTAGAATCTTGAGGTGAATCGGCTATCACGATCAGATATGATAGAAATTGGCACTCCATGTCGAGAGACAATTTCCTTCAGATATAACCGAGCAAGTGTACTCATCTCGTCGGTTTCCTTGATAGGAAAAAAGTGAGCTTATTTGGTGAGACGGTTAACAATGACCCAGATGGTGTCGAAACCATTAGAAGTTTTCGGCAGTTTAGTGATGAAGTACATAGTAATTCTTTCCCATTTCCACACGGGAATTTTTGGCTGAGTTAGCAAACCGGATGGATTCTGATGCTTTGCTTTGAACCTAGAGCACGTTAGACATTTTCCAACATACTCAGCGATGTCGGCCTTCATGTTTTGCCACCAATAAAGTTGTTTAAGATCTTGATACATCTTGTTGGGACCGGGATGAAAGGAGTACTTAGATTTATGTGATTCGTTCATGATAAGCTCACAAATACCCCCGAAGAGTGGAATCCAACTTCTTTCTTTGAAACATAATGTTCCATCCTCTCTTTATGAAGCCATTTTCATTTTCTGGCATGCCGTAAATCTTTTCGTTTGGTCTATTTTCTTCTTTAAGTGCTTCAGTCGGAGCTTCAAGAATTCTTGATGGAAGAGGTGAATTGATTACCATTCCCAAAGATCTCACTCTAAGTGGTTTAGGACGATCTTTTCTGCTCAAGGCATCTGCCACAACATTTGCCTTTCTGGGATGGTAGAGGATCTCACAATCGTAGTAACTGAGCAACTCTAACCATCGTCGTTGTCGCATGTTCAGCTCCTTTTGATCTAAGATGTGTTGAAGGCTTTTATGATCTGTGTACATAACTTAAGAGCAAATACTACAGCTCCTAGTTCCAGATCATGAGTGGTGTAATTCTTCTCATGAGTTTTGAGTTGGCGGGAAGCGTAAGCAATCACTTTACTCCTTTGCATTAGTACATCGCCTAAACCCTGGTGTGAGGCATCACAATATACCACAAAGTCTTCTACTCCTTCGGGTAAGGCCAAAATTGAAGCTTTACAAAGCTTTTGCTTCTGGAGTTGGAAAGCAAAATCTTGATCGGTTCCCCAGGTAAACTTCTAGGTTTTATGGGTTAGTTCCGTCAATGGTTTGGCAATTTTTAAGAAACCCTCGATAAATCTCCGGTAATAACCACAAGACCAAAAAATTGTCGAATCTCAGTGGGGTTGGTAGGAGCAGCCCAGTTCTTAACAACTTTAATCTTTTTTTGGGTCGACATGAATGCCTTGACTATCAATCACATGCCCAAGAAATTGTACTCTTTGGATCCAGAAGTCACATTTGGAAAATTTAGCGTACAATTCTTCATCTTTGAGTAATCCCAAGACAGTTCTTAGATGTTTCGCATGTTCTTCCTTATCACGAGATTAGATGATAATCGTCGATGAACACGATGACGAATTTATCCAAGTATGGTTTACAAACCCTATTCATCAAATCCATGAATACAGCTGGCGCATTAGTTAAACCAAATGGCATCACTTGGAACTCATAGTGATTGTAACAAGCTAGGAATTTTTTTTAGCAATATCGTCCTCTTTCACCCTTAGCTGATGGTACCCTGATCTAAAGTCAATTTTCGAGTATACACTCGTTCCTTGTAACTGATCGAACCAATCATCGATTCTAGGCAATGGATATCGATTTTTTATTGTGAGCTTGTTCAATTCTCTATAATCGATGCACATCTGAAATGATCTATCTTTCTTCTTGACAAACAAAACCGGAGCTCCCCAGGGTGAAGAACTCGGTCGAATAAATCCCTTGTCGGACAGTTCTTGCAGTTGTTTGGATAACTCTTGCATTTCAGATGGGGCTATTTGGTAGGGTGCTCAGGCCACAAGTATAGCTCTAGGCACTAATTCAATTTGAAACTCGGCCTGACGAACAGGAGGAAGACCAGGTAAGTCTTCAGGGAATACTTCGGGAAAATCATTAACCATAGGTACATCTTCTAGTCGTCTTTCCTCTGATTTATTCTCCGTTACCTGAGCTAAGAAGGCATGACATCCCTTAACTATGTACTTCACAGTCTTGATGTAGGATATGATGCTTAGATGATTCTTGCTTTGATCCCCACGGATAACCAAAGCTTTACCATTGATTGGAATATGAACAATCTTTTCGTCGCAAATGATTCTTGCATGGTGTTTAGATAAACAGTCCATACCCATAACTCCGTCGAAACTACTAAGCTTGGTCGGAAGAAGGTCTTTACTGAACGGTTGATCTTGTAAGAGTATGGTGCAATTACGGATTACGGTGTTGGTTCCTATTAGTTTCCCGTCGGCTAATTCTACTTCATAGGTGGTGTCTAAAGTAGTTGGGGTAATTTCAAGTAAGGGTGCAAAGGTAGCAGACACAAAACTCCTATCGGCTCCATGATAAGGATTTAAAATGTACGCTTTTAGGGGGTCATTTAAGCCCTTAATCGACCACTTTTATATCCGTTACTGCTTAATTTCGTGCCTTTTCTCTTTTTAGGTCTCTTGGAAGCAAAATGCTGGAATGAAGCACATTTGGACGAAAATGAGTGAATACATGAAGAAAATGGCAAAGTCAAGATCGAAGCCACTCAAGCTGCTCAAACAGAACCTGACGGCGTCCCAATCAAAGGGCGACGCCATCCTTCTTTAAAGACTTGATCAAAACATGCACCGGACGGCTTAGTGGAATTTTTGTTCGTATAACCTGACGGCGTCAGGCTTTGAAGAAGAAGGGCGTCACTCAGACTTTTCATCTCAGACGGCCCAGATCCAGAATCAAGACGACGTCCCAACTGAAGACTGACGGCGTCACAACTCTAAGGTGACGTCGTCCCATCGATAACTTGGCCAAGACGAAACCCTAATGATAGCGATCTGACGGCGTCCCATCTAAAAGGTGATGCCGTCGCAAGTGTAAATCTATATATAGAATTCGATTTTTCTGCATTTAAAGAGGTAGACTTTTTGAGAAAAAAACCCTAAACGTTTGTAGTCCGATTTGGACAGTATCTTAGGGTCCCAAACCCTATTTTACACATCGAGATAAGTATTTTAATCCAAAGTATCATTGTGTCTTCAATTGATTGTGTGTATGCTTGCTTGTTTACCATGTCTAGCTAAATTTCTTGTGTGTTTGCTTAGATCTATGAAACCTAGTTATTAATTTTTGTTAGGTTGTCTCTTATCTTAATTGTAAATTGGCTTAGGAGTGCAACTAGGCATCATTCGTTGTGTTTAATGCTTGAGTATTCTTTGTAAAGTGAGGCTTATGAATGAAATAGCTTAAGGGCTTGCGGATTTCGTAGGCTAAACCCGAAAGATAGCCTCAAAGAACTAGGGAAGTACGCATACCCTACGACCTTTAGGAATACAATGCGTTAAGATAAGGTGTGATAATTCAACCGACCAATAAAAGATAACTAGGGAGTAATAGTATCTAGGTAAACACATTTTTAATCATCATACGAGTACACATCAAATAGACATAGCTACCCGCAGTATTAGATAATTAGATAAGTAGAATTAATCGGTAGAAAATACCACCCCCAAACCAATTGCCCTGAGATTTTACCTTAGCTTTCTAAAACACTATAAAAAGATAAAAAAGAATCATCCTCAACCCCCACCTTCTCGTAATACATTTTTTGCTAGCATTCCTGTTCCCCTAGAGAACGATATCAATCCTCGAGGCTTACCCAATACTACACTACAACAATTAGGTTCACTGCCTAGGTGGTTGAAAAACTTGCTCGAAGAAAAGGAAGTTCCTTTGACCCCGAACGCGCTTCGTACGCGCATCAAGTTTTTGGCGCCGCTGCCCGGAATAGAATAGCCAGTTAGATTTCTATCTCGTTTAGGTCCACTTGCTTGATTCCTATCAAGTAAGATTTTTTCTATTTTTTATTAGCTTCCTTGTAGTCTATCCCCATTCTTTGTGCTTTTTGTCGTAACCATTTTTCATTGACTATTCCGTTAGCCGTTATGGAGAAGGCGAATCCGCCGAAATTTTCACCCAATCAAGAAAATCCACTACATAATCTACCCTTTCCACTCCAAAATGAGATCTTGAGGTTCCAGCAACATCATGATGAATCCTTTCCTGAGGCGTGGTGTTGATCCCAGTTGAGCAAACGATCTAGTATAGAAGCTGACTTAACAAACACAATATATTAAACACTATGCGGAATCTAGTGTTCAACCTTAAGAAGAATAATAATAATAGAACAGCAGTAACACAAAACACTTCAATATATTTATTAATATACGAATACTCTTGACAGTATTAGGGTTTTACAACCTTGAAGTGATCGACCTTAGATATATCAAACACGTATATCTAACTCTAACCTAGGACCTCCTTTTATAGGCTAAGGAGTCCTTTACAATATAAAATAAATATTCTACAACATAAATATCTTTTCTATATTTATCTAATACAAAACTTTCTACTCAAGACATTCTAGAATAATACAAACACTTAGACCGACATAATACTTCTAGCAGTGGTAAATAACATTAGCAGTGGTACGCTTCTTCTACTAGCAATACTTTGTCTTGAGCAGTGGTACATTCCTTCTAGCCGTGGTAACTATTACACTAGCAGTGATAACACACTTAGTGTAATTCTTCTAGCAGAACCAAAAACCCAACAATCCTCCCCTAAACTTGATATTTACTACCAAAATCATCAAGTTTCCTCTTAAAGCACAAGACACCTTACTTGGAGGATGCTTCCAAACACTTATCAGGATTAAGTATCTTCTCATATTTCCTTAGTAACCTGTAAGCTTGATCATCAAAGGGTTTTTGTAGCTTTAATCTGCCAGGCTGTAACATATGGGTAATAATCCCTGGATGAGCATTCATTTAGGATAATCATTTTCTACCAACATATGAATAACCTTTGGTGGAATGTGTTAATACAAATAAGCCGTAAAAACGTTTATTTATATTTTACGATCTTCTAATGTTTTGTCGATAACAAACGTAAAATCATTTTAACGAAACAAATAAAATACGTAAATAGTTTGATTCAATAGTTTTCTAACATACTAACGTTTTCACATAAAACACTAAAACAAGTATAAGTGTTTTTATGATACATATGTACAACAACTAGTGTTTACATATTGGGCTAACATATACTTAACTAAGTATATACTAAAATGGGTAAAAACAAGTATATACCAAATGGGTAAAAACTAGCAAATGGTATTGACCCATAACCCATGGTTTTATACAAACCACTTAACCAAGTTCAATGTATTCTAGAGATACATTGTATCTAGAAAGAAACCCATGGATCAACCCATAACCCATGACCCATGACCCATAACCAAAAATACCCATGGGCAAAGAGGAGCGTCCCACGGATCCCTAGCTTTGTGCTAAACGGATCCCTTGTGGGAGGGATCCGTGGGATTCGGGGAACAGTAAGTTTTCTCCTCTATAAATAGTGAGCCATTTCTTCCTTTTAGCTCACGACTTTCACACATACTCTCTCCAAGTATTATATCTCTCTAACCTCAGATCCAAGAGATCTATGTAGTTTGTCTTTTGTTTTTGTGTGATTCTCTAGGTTCCTCTTAAAGGCGAGATCACCACTTCCTGAAGTCGAGCAAGCTTAAGTCCATGAGTTGCCATACTTCGTCATCATCAAGACAACTGAGGTTCTCTTGTTGATAGTTCTTTCTTCTTCCGTAGATGTTGTGTTGAAGGTATCAGTGAAGGATGCCGAAAGTGTCAAGACGAAAGCATTAGTGAAAGGTGCTTATCGTCCGTGTCAAAAGCATTAGTGAAGAATGCTAAAAGTTTCAAGACGAAGGCATTAGTGAAGGGTGCCAAGCGTTGTGTCAAAGTCATTAGTGAAGGATGCCTAAGAATCAAATCAAGTGGCATTAGGGAAGAATTCCTAGGTCGTATAATCGATGAGGTGCATCGTTATACATATAAGTATTTGTTTATTTCCAAGGATGGTGATATCCTTGATGGTGTTGTAACAAGGAGTGGATCTCCTTGAGATTAGGTGTTGTGTTGTGAAGGGTAGTAGTTCCTCCACAATAATGGAACTAGGTGCTTAGCCTAGTACCTAATAAAGGGTAGGCGACGTTGTGATAGGATTAGTTCTCCTTGGTGTGAAAGAACTCGGTGGTTAGCCTAGCACAGTATAAAGGGTAGGCGACGTTGTGTTAGGTGTGGTTCGCCTTGGTGTGAAAGAACTCGGTATTTAGCTTTGTACCGGAAAAAGGTGTAAGCAACGTTGTGAAGGCTTCTCCGCCATAAGGAGATTGGTGTAGTGTTTACGAACTCTCGAGTAGGTGACTCGGGGAGTGGAGTAGGGCAAGGAAGGTGTCCTTGTAGCCGAACCACTATAAATACTTGTGTCGTGGTGATGTGCTTCTTACTCTTTATCTTTCACTACACGTTTATATATCTATCTATCAACGTCCAACATAAACAACCAAATAGATTGACATAAGTCGATCTAAATATTTAAAAGGAAGCTTTAAATTGGTAAAAATTTTCAACCCCCCCTTCTAGTTTTCCACAGAATGGTTAACACATGAACTTAGGGATGAGCATTTCAAACCGAAGCCCGGAACCGAACCAAAACCGTTGGTACCGTACCAAAACGGTACCGATTCTTGAAATACGGTATGGTACCGGGACTACGAAATAAGGTGAAAAAAATCAGGACCACTAATTCGGTATGGGACCGGTACCAAATTGGGAAATTCCTGAAAAAAAGCGGGGAAAACCCGATTTCCCGGTACCAATACCGGTACCGATACCAATACCGGTATCTGAATCCCGTTCGGTACGGTACCGGTACCACTAATTTATGCTCGGGAAAAATTCGGTACCACTAATTCGGTACGGGATCGGTACAGGACCGGTTCCGTGCTCATCCCTACATGAACTCCACAAGACTGATACAAAAACCATCTTGCAACCTTGCCATTGTAGAGTCCTTTCCATTCTAGTTCATCCTGAGTGGGTTCAAACAAGATCTTCAAATTATAATACACCACCCTCTCATGATAATCATCAGGACACACATCACCAAATTTGTCTTTGTACAGCTTCCAGATGTTCACCAAATCATATCTATCTATGTAATGAAGCATTTGTGAAAATTTAATAAAACCATAAATCTCACCATTGGTTCTCTTAAACTTCCAACATCCTTCACTTCCATCTTTGACTTCAAATGTGTAAGAGACAATTGGATGATGTACTGCAAGAGGAACTGCATTACTAACCTCTGGCTCCTTCTCTTTAGATAGCTTTGTAAGAACCATCAGTCTTTCCTTGTTTGCTTCCATGTCCTCTTCAGTCTCTGTATGCTCTGTCTCAGACTCAGAATCTTTATCCACAGCTTTTGACCTATCAGCCATCCTCTTCTTTTTTCCATGAATCTTATCCTTGATTGCTAATGGAGTTTCATAGTTAGCAATCTTTTCAATCTTTCTCAGAAGTGGGTGAATCAGTGGATGTTTTGGATTGGAACAAGATAAAGTAAGCTTGACTTCTAGCATCTGTCTAGCTACTATCTGCATAAGTGGATAATCTCTATCCACTAACATATAGAGTTTCTCTTCACTAAGCTTTATAGCATGCACTCCACAGTATTCATATAGTACCCAATCTTGAACCATGTTATCTTCCCAACACTTATCACTTAGATTAGGCTAAAAAAGGCACTTTAAAGCAGACCATATAGAAAAAGCCATAGTACATGTGGGTCCTAACTTGCCACTTTTGAATGACACCAATTCCCATAACTTCTCCAAATCACTTCTTGTTAAAAAGAATAGAAGATAACCAAAAGAAAGATATTGACTCTTGTATCCATCTGATCTTGTCAACTCAATGACATCCTTTCCATTAACTTGGACAATTTGCCAATCTGTAAGGGGGAACTTAGACTTCAATGGTGTAGTAGAGACAGGATCTTCAGGCATTTGCTCATTAACCACAACAAAGTGATCCAATCTTTCTGCATCATCCAACTTCTGTCTTTTAGAACTAGATTCCTCTAAAACAGATCCAACTCTCTTTTGTTTTCTTACCATCTCAGCTTCCTTTTCTGAATCCATGGGTCTGAAATCATCAATCCTTCTTTTGCAAGTGTTGTACAGCTCCTCAACTCTTTCATAAGAACAATTCTTCAAATTTAAATTCTTCTGTTCACTCATGTGCTTGATGAATTTGATCATTTGATTCCTCTTTTATTGCTTGGTAGGTGGTTTGTTCTTCTTAGCATGTTATTCTTTAAAGTCATTTTGTTGTTTCATCTTTTTGAACATCTCCACCAACAACTTTGACCTTGTATCAATATCATACAGACCCCATTCTTCTATAGTCATTTCTTTTTGCAGTCTCTCAGAGGCTTGAAGCAATATTTGTTCCTTATTCCAATCTTCAATAGCCTTAAGAGAAGCTTCTTCTTATTCTGAAGCCTTCCTTTCTTCAGCAAGAACATCAGCATTCAATTCCTCATGTAACTTTTTAGACACCTCTGCATCATATGCTTCTTGCTCTTCTCTACTCTTAACTTCAAAAGTGGCTCTTCTTCAATAACAGTAGCTTTACCCTTTCCAAGATCCTTTGGTTGAGTAACTAATGGCTTTTGTACTGGCTCACCAATTCTAATACTTTTAACAGATGGTTTGTTTGAAGTTTTAGGTGCAGGTTTTGATGGTACTTCAATTATCTTGGGTTGAGTATGCTTTAAGTTAAGTAGTTGTAGAGCAACCTCATCTTCAGTTTCTTTTGATTTTGTAGTGGTTGTTATTGTGGTGGTTATTGTTGTAGCAGTGGTTGGTTCAACAATTGAAACTTTTGAACTAGCAGTGGTTAGAATTGTACTAGCAGTGGTTTCAGCAGTTGTTGCAGCAGTGGTTGCAGCAACACTAGCAGTGGTTGCAGCTTCAGCAGTGGTTACTTGCTCCACTTCTTTTACATTCTCCACAACTGCAGTCTTTGTAGGATTATCCAACACTGCTTCATTCCCATCCTTATCAACCACCAAGTAATCATTAACATTTTCACCACTATCCATCTCCATATCAACTAAAGCCTCCCCTGAATTCATGCTATCTTTCCTCCCCTGTTTGGATGCATCCTCCAAACCTTGACCTTCAGAGGAGCTCACCCTTTGTGCAGTGCCCACCTTCTTCAACCTTTTGAATTGTTTGACCTTTGGCTTTCTTTGGCTCTCCAAAATTCTAACTCTGTGCTGCAACTTCTTGATTGTGTCAACTTGAGAAGTTTTCAGCTGTTGTAAGCCATTGATATGAGATTCCATGGTGGTACACCTGTCCATAAATTCCTTTATAAGTTGCATGCTATCCTCTCCACTTTGACATGTATTACCTGGTCCGAGAGGTGGGTCATTGGACTTGTCAGTGTGTACAAAAGTGTGATCCATCAATTCCTATTGGTGTTCCAATCTACCCTCATCACTTCGAGATGTGTTACCTTCTCCAAGAGGTGAATCATGGGGTGAGTTCAACATGGCATCAGGCCTAGTCTGATCATCCATGCCCCCCATATTAGCCAGTTGGCTGGGGATTCCTCCACCTGTATTGAGTTCAAGAGAACCCTCTACATTAGGAGTTGCCATTGGTTGGGTCTTGTTGATGTTATCACTGTCCTGCTTAGCTACTAAGCTTGAGTCAGTAGTGATAGCCCTTCCAATCATGTCACCTTCATCACCTGTGACAGCCTCATGAACTACACCACCAGCACCAGTCTAAGGAAGCCTAGTTCCCTTCTTCTTCCTACGTGTGACTAAAATGAGTTGAGGTTGGGAAGTTGAAGGTGAAGGCTCAGCAGTTGTTGTAGGTGGTGGTGTGGTTGGGTTAGTAGTGGAAACCTCATGCTCAGCAGGGGTTGGGGTAGGTTGTGTTTCATCCCCCTCTACATTCTCTGAATCATGTGTCAAATCAAGCATATGAGGAAAGAGAGGATTAACATTATCTGAAAAACCTTTACTATTTCTCTTCATGTTGGCAAAGACTTTTGTGGTAATGAAAAATAGATCAACTTTCCCTTGATGTGGTTTTGGGTCCATAATCTGACTATCAATGATCATCTGGATGAACCTATGATATAGAAAATGCTTGCCCTCATCCTTGATGCTCTTTTGTAAAGCTTCAAAGATCATTCTTGACCACTTATAGAGATGGGGCTTCGTTTGATGAAATCAATTAGCTCTGATACCACTTGTTGATCCTAGTTGAGCAAATGATCTAGTATAGAAGCTGACTTAACAAACACAATATATGTTAGGATTTAGAAAATCCATGTTGAAGAGTCGGTCACCCCAACTCTAGTCTAGCATATGTTAGCTCGTAGATATTACACTATTTACTAGTTATTTAGTTAGTTATTTAGTTATTGCAACACCGTGGAGGACGGACGGGTTTTTACCTACTGTATGCCTGATCCACAGTCCGAAGGAGGACGTTTAGTATGTAACTATAAATACCCTCTACCTCCCAAGGTAGAGGGTTGGAGCTTTCTCACTCTTAATCTAACCTTTTATGTTTTCTTTCACTTTCTCTCTCTAGAAAGCCTCCCATCTCTCTACTTTCTCTTTCTAAAATCTTGTCATAATTCGAACCATATTTGTGTGTTAGTGTGTTACAATAATCAATATCATTACAATTGGTATCAAGAGCCATGGTTAGATCATAAAGATTGGTTATTGTTGTTTTTTTTGGTTGGTTCGAATTTTATTAAAAAAAAATACACCAAGTTCCATTTTTTATGGTTAAATGTGTTAAATGTTTGTACTTTTGTTGTTTGGTGTGTTAGTTTAGCTTAGTTTGATCCGTTGTTTAGTTATTTCATTTGTCTTGAGGTCATTTTAGGTGAATTTCATGGGTTTTAAGAAGTGTTCTTGGTAGAGATTTGACTCCAAAAAGCTGAAAGCGACTTGTGTTTTCTGAAAGAGACTTGTATTTTTTTTTTCAAAAGCGACTTGTGTTTTTTTTTGTCAAAAGCGACATGTGTTTTTGTCAAAAGCGACTTGTGTGCTTTTTTTTAAAAGCGACTTGTGTTTTTTTTCCAAAAGCGACTTGTGTGTTTTTTTTTGTCAAAAGCGACTTGTGTTTTTTTGTCAAAAGCGACTTGTGTTTTTGTCAAAAGATACTTGTGTGCTTTTTTAAAAGCGACTTGTGTTTTTTTAAAAAGCGACTTGTGTTTTCTGAAAGCAACTTGTGTTTTGGCTAAGTTGCGATTTGTCAACTTAAGCGATTTGTCCCTTAAGCAATTTGTCCCTTAAGTTATTTGTCAACTTAAGCGATTTGTCTATTCCTGCGATTTGTCTCTAAACCTATCATACAAAACCCTTGTTTTCAAACCCTAGTTCGATCCGCGGAACATGGGGTATATATAAAGAATTAGGGAATATCACAAACTCAACCATAACACCATATTTATCTTTACCACCAAATCATCTCCTAGTTCCCTTACTACATCCTATTTCTCACTCTCTTACGGTTTGGTCTTGATTTTAGTAAAATCCCGTGAAAGATTCAATTTCTCGGTTTAAATCACAGACTTGTAAAATCCCGTGTACACAGCAACATCATGTCTTACACCCCTGATTCAGTGATTTCAGAAGTGCTTAAATTGCATGATGCTGTGGACAACAATGATAATGTATGCTACACTGAACGATTAAAGATGTTTGAATTAATCAATGAGGATGTGAGATCTTCATGTTCTGAGTACAATGAGAATGAATTGCACCTGCTAATGCTACAGAATGCCATGCAAAAGGAATGCTGCATTATACCCTATCAACAACTTCACTCTCACCTCATGTTACTTCTACCCATAACAACGGGACGAACATGTATTGCCCTTTTCCGTCAAGATTTATCCACATTAACGGGTACATTACTCTTGAACTTAGAACAATTGGAACAACAACTTGATAAAGAAAAGGTTCAAAAAGATAGTTCCAGTGCTGCACTTCAAGTGATCCACAACCAATTTCAGTCATTCATCAGTGGGGAATTTACATCAGATTATGATCAAGACATGACTGAAATGTCTTTCAAGAGACACACTGGAATAGAAATTAGCGTGTTCATAGAGACACTTATCCATCTCATGGATAATGTGAAGAAGTATATTGAGGAAGTTACTCAGAAAGATGAAAAAGTAGATGAGAGTCCGTGCGGTTGAGAGAAAGTTGTGATGAGTTGGGTAATGTATCGTTAAAGAATCGGGTGTTCTGAATCCGAATGTCGAGACAACAAATAATGATGCAACCAGCTGTTCAGTTACTCCTAACACACAAGAAGTAGATGCAGTAATCAGAAAGGGGAATGAATGTCAGGCACAATAAAAAGATTGTAGTGTTGAGATAGGTAAAGCACCAGATGATGGATCAGTTGGTACTGAATACATGGGCTCAGAGGCAGATAAGCTTGAAACAGCCAGTAGTTCAGTGACTCTTGTTACACATGATGTGGATGCATATATCCGACAGATAAATGAACAAGTGTCATGTGATGAGGTACCCTTAACTGTTCAACATAGTGCATCTGCTAATGTACCTAAACATACTGATCTTAATGCTGAACAAGATTCTGATAAATGTTCCTTGGTTGAGGCTGAGTCTAATAATTTCAAAACAAATGATATGGTTGATAAAAAGGTTTTTGATGAACTTTCAAACAAATTCTCAAAACTTGAAAAACATTGCATTTCACTTGAAATTGCAATACAAAGAAAGGAGGAAAGTTTTCAAACTAAGAAACCATGTAAAAATCCAGAATTTCCTAAATTTCGTGAATTTTTTGAAATAAACAATTTAAAAGCTCAGCTTCATGCAAAAAACTCGACTATCAACAATTTGAAGAAACACATTTCTGATATGCATGTGAAAAGTAATTTGGTTACAAGTAATTCTGATGTTAATGCTATTGATGATATTCAAATGAGAAATGATGAATTAGCGGTTTGTGTGGCCAAATTACTAAAGGAAAATGAGTCTTTGAGAAAGCATCACATAGAACTAAGTGACTCTGTCAAAGAAACTAGAACTAAGTCAATGGAACAAACAAACTCTTTGATAGCAAAAATTGATGAACTCAAAGCTCAACTTCAGGAAAAGAGTTTCGCTATTGTTGCCTTAAAGAATGAGCTTAGGAAAACGGTAGGGAAAAGTGTGAACACTAAGTTTACAAAACCATCAACCTTGGGGAAACCAGTTTCTCATCTCATTAGAAACCGGTCCGTTGTTAGGCAACCTACTGCGTTTATATCCGAAAGTCCAAAATCTTCAAAAACACGGTTTGCCTCCCAAGTTCATGAGAAACAAGTTTTGTCAAAACCAGTCACCTCACCTGGGTTATATAAGAATAACGCTTCTAGCTCCGTTAACCCTCAACAAATAGCCACTTCTACTCCCAACACCTCTAGGATTAGTTCGAAAATAGTGTCAAAACCAAGCATTAAAACCTAGAATTCATATGATATGAATGACTTGTGGAAGAACTATTATCTAGAAGATGCTAGGAAAAAGGAACAGATTCGAAAAGACGTTATTTTAGGTGCAATACCCAGGGTGATGAATTTCACGAGATTTCAAGGCACTGCTAGTAGTAGTAAACCATTACCTAGGAACACTCAAAAGACTAGGGGTTGGCTTGCATCTAAGAGTAGTTATATGAAGAAGAATGCTAAGCATGTTGAAAATGAAATTAGAAATTCTGAGTATTTTCCGAATAAGAAACATTTTCCTAACTCACATGCTAAGGTACAATCCACTAAGACTACTAACATGGCTAAGGTTCAATATGTCATGAAGCAAAACAAACCTAAAACTCCACCTAGATGGATCCCAACTACTAAATCTTTGGAGTCTAGGAATACCAATAAGTCTTCCACTGTGCATAAGAATATGAACAATCCTAGACCTTGCCATAAGTGGATACCGTCTGGTAGAATGTTTAAGGATGTTGGACTTAGGTGGATACCTACCTGAAAGCTGTTTACCGATGGCAAAATCAAGGTTGACCGTGAAACCCCAAAGGGTTTGGATACTAGTGTCACTAACCAATATATATGCAATCAAGCTTGTAATGTTAGTGCAGGTATTCCCTACTCAGTTGCAGATACTTCGATCCTTCACTACATGGACTGGCTTAAAGTATGGATAATAAATGGATTGATATCTCATAACTCATGGGTTCAAGTAACTCAACCTTGATATTCAATCTGCTATGACGTCTGTTCACATCAGTTCAGGCCTCGTACTTCATCATTATGGCATCTGCAGATAACACTTCAGGCACCCGTTCCTCAAAGAAAAGAAAGGTGTACGCTTCAGTGCGCTTTATCTTCAAAAGAAAAGAAATCTTCATGTTTATGACCATTCTCATTGACATTCTTCATCAACAAGCTTCATGTTTTTCCCACGCTCTTTCAACCCTAAAGTGGATCTACGTTCATTGGTGTATATTCTTATTCACTTGCTCAATCAAAAACGGCAAACTTCATTTGCAATTTTTGAGGGGGAGAAGAGTGCATATACTACATGTTGATGGATGCCTGAATTATGGTTATACGACTCTCCTCCAACGCCTAATGCTTTACTTACTAAGGATAATGGGATTCATTGTTTGGGATTCTTTGTTTCAAGATATGTTTGATGAATACTTCCAATCTTCAACGAATATTGATCATCCAGTTCCTGAAGCTCTTGCTCCGGTTCCTGCTGACTCAACTGGTTCTCCATCTAAGAAGTACAACTCAAACTAATCGAGAAACCCAATCTCCAGTTATTCCTTAATGTGTTGATATTGACTATCGTAATACTGCAGTTGCACTGTTGAATAATGATCCGCTCTTTGGTATTCCTTTGCTAAATCTTCACGGATTATTGTTCGTGAATAATGATCCGCTCTTTGGTATTCCTTTACCAAATCTTCACGGATTATTGTTCCTCTCATTGTGCACGTTATAAATCAACCACATGAACATTAAGGAAAATGACTACCTCATCCGCTTGAAGACATTATTGGTGAATCTTCCAATCAGTCTCTACATGTATACCTTTAGGAAGAATGCATTGATGTTGAGGAATCATTTATTCCAGTTCATTCAGTGGGTCAATGTACATCCGATTGTATGTTTTTTTTCACGTGCTGGGCATTTGACACAAGTTGATGACTTCAGAGTTAATCATTTATCACTTATTTGAGATTGAAGTTGACTTTCAACAAAGGCGTGTTCTTATTTGATAACTTGCTCGGGCTTAAGAATTTGAGTTGAAGACTTGGTTTATGTCGTTACCAGCAGTCGGGGTGGATGGTTGAAGACCTGGTTAACTATCACTATTAGGAGTTACGTTGTTTTACTCAGTGTCACACGCATATGACGGTGTGGATAATATCAAGAGGTGTTAATGTCTCATACTTTGTTTGAGTAGTGAGTACTTTGAGATTTGCTTGAAGCATACATTCTCGACACCATTCTTCAATCATTAGGTGCAAGATTAAGATACAAATGTAGGGAATTCAACTTCAAGCTCAAGTTTGGTATATCGGGTTTGCTTCATCACTGGTCACTTCAAGTTGTCCACATATGGGTTGGTAAAGATAGTCAGGGAGAGTTTCCGTAGAATTTGATTCTCACATGATTCATTTGGGATATTTGAGTTCTTCTCACAAGATTTCGAGTTTATGGATAGTTTATGTTTTGCTGATTCTGAGGTTTCAAAACCAGCCAGGGGGAAGGAGACATACATCTAAACACACAACTAGTACACGTGATGAACTTAATACTTCTTCTCTATTAAAGTAATCCCGGGAAAGACAAATGTCATAACCGTAGAGAAACTCAGTGTTTAATTCGTAGCCTTTGGTGTGCTATTCCAACTATTTGGGGGAAGGATGTATTATTCCAACCATTTGGGGGGAAGTGGTCTCTGGATACTTTTGGTATGTGGTAAATCAGCCTTCAGTAGGAAGAAATATGAGAAGAATATTTGGAACGTGAGATGTTATTGCTAATCTACATCTTCTATATGATTTATGAAATAGTGCTTCCGGTTAGTGCTTCATGTAAACAATGTAATGATGATTCCGATGAGATCGCAACCATCAGGGGAGAGATATGTGTACATCAGGGCCGCACAACATATTCACATGATCGAGCTTAATCAGTTATTCCGGAGTTGACATCCGCAGAGAAGATCAATGATTCAACCAGTTATTGTGATGTCGTTGTCTCTACTCTGGTTGGGTATGTGTGTACATTATGGGCTGATAACTGGAACGCACTTAGTAAAATGAAGATGTTGATATATTGTTCCCCTGAATAGACAACTGGTCAATCATGAAGAGTAATGTGTACGTCGGGGACGCACAACAGGTTCATGTGATCAGACTTAATCAAGTTATTCCGGATTTGATAACTACTGAGACGATCAATGTTTCAACTTGTTACTTCGGTGTTCTCGAGTTCTTCGGGGTGCTGAGCCTCATTCAATGAGACCGTTTTTATCCATTTCTACTTCTTGGGGAAATGGTCTTTATTCTTAGTTTGTCGGTTTGGGGGGAAGCTACCAAAGTCTCACTTTCAGAAGGCTCAAGTTCTTACGATGATTCAAGAGCCTCGAAAGCTTTGGTGGTGAAAGTTTAAGAGATGATGACTTCTATCTTCTAGAAAGTGCTGACCGATTTCCTTATCTTGGTACTTGTATCATCATCTTCTTAAACTATTACTCTATCTGTAAATATTTATCAAAAATCATAATACAAAAATATAAAATCAACAAAAACCCATAAAAATTAGAAATTTAAAAAAAAATGTTTTTCAAGACATGTCTTCTGGTATCGATAACATCTACGGTCTTAGAAATATCATTCAATAATGGCACGGGACTTTAGATGAAGTTCGAGCAGGAGGTGTAAATATTTCTTTACAAAACAAGTCACAAAATATGGCTTGCAGTTATTTCAGACTGTAACCCGTGCTTAACTATGGTTTGCTATTATTTCAAATAGCCACCTGCTCTTCAAAGAAGGAAAGTGCTACGCTGAATAAATTTTCAAAATTATCATGCACTTGTCCTAAAACAAAAACGAGGAAAGTATGTCGAAGGACTGTTGTTCCTACTCAAATATTTTTCCTTCTAAAATTCTTCAGAAAAATATTTGTTTTAACAAAATGGTGGTAAATGAGTTGATTTAAAATCAATCAAAATCATGCTTTCATAAATTTGCAAAACCCAATCAATGACTTCAGCTTATTTAAATCTTTTCATAGAATGAGTCATTGATTGAGGGGGAGAATGTTTTTCAAATTTACATCATCTAACGGGCTTTCGTAATCATCCTATGTGCTTAACTGAAAAAATATACTTGCCTATGTTGAAGGACTAGGAATCTAGGATGTGATTATTAGGTTTAGATGATTGGAGTTTGATAAACACATTATTCCCATGCTTTATATGAACTGATTGATTTGTTGTATTGACTTTTATTAGTCGATTACTGTTTGGGTGATGTCGACCACCACATATCTGTATGTATGTTCACTAACGTATGCAGATATCATGGTATATAAGAATGTTCCCGATTCGGATCCCACAAATGATGATGATTGGATGCCGAAAGGAAAGGGTAACTATATCTTGGGTCGACAAAACAAGGAACGGAGCTTATTCAGATCTCTCCATGGATAGTTGGCACGTTAGATGCAATTTAAGAGGTCCCATTGCATCAGCAGACGGTTTTCTTTCATCCTCTCAGCAACAAAAAAAGCAGCTTGTGAATCTCTCCACCTAACGTATCTTTGTGCAGGACAAATAGTGGATGATATCATTTTTTTTAACAATTTTGAAAATATTGTTTTAAAAATAAATTGGACTTAAATTATGGAAATCAACCGGACTTCATCTTTATCAAAACTTAAGTCACTCAATCAACGACTACGGTCATCGATTGAGGGGGAGAGTGATTTCAAATTAGATATTTTCAAACGATATTTCTTCATAAAAGTTCCGGTTTGTACAAATAATAAGTGGTGATCTAAAGATTTAATGTTATGTCATGGTATGATTTTCTTTAAAACTCAAAGATCTTTTTAAATAAAAATTTTTCTGTTCTTGTTTGATTGTGAATTTTTTTTATTTTACTTAAAGATCTCTTAAAAACTATCATACCTGACACTAACAACCTTTAATGTCTATAATTGGTCCTCATCAGTCAATTTCCAAAAAATTAAATCAAGCCACGTCTTTCCCCAAAAATTTTCAAATGATTTAAATCAATCGGGATCCAAATCTCAATTGGTTTGAAATTTTTGATCGGGGGAGAGATCGTGATTTAAATCTAAAATCGGTTTAAAGGGTGATTATTTCTAAAGCACTCCTTCCTTCATGTGCCAAATGATTTTGAAATATATGATGCACATGATTGAGGAAGAGCATTTAACCATAAACCAGAAGAGCTTTTAAATCAGGCACATTTTCTCCCATGTTTTCTAAACCTTATTAAATCACTTGGGATCCAAAATCTCAAATGGTTTGATATTTTTGATCGGGGGAGAATTTATGATTTAGTAATGAAATTTGATAAAAGGTAATCATTTTGATTCAAATGTGTATACTGCTCTCCCATATGTGCTAAACACTTTCAAATCTCGAAGCACATATTGAGGGGGAGCATTTCAAAAAGAAAATAAACTTTCAAGGTTCAAAGATTTCTATGTTTCAACATAAAGTACATTGATTGATTTTCTAATGGTTTCTTAATGGCTTTTGTGATCGTTGATGTACTTCAAAAGAACTCTTTTCTCTATGTGATAAAATAATTTCAAATATCCTACGCACATATTGAGGGGGAGAATTTACCAAAGAAAACCAAATGGATTTTTTCTAAGGAAATTGTGATCAAGAAATTATTCCAAAGAACTCTTGCCTCCATGTGCTAAACAATTTTAAAATCATAAGCACATGTTGAGGGTGAGCATTTCTAGATGATAAAAAAGAATTAAGGTACAAAATGTTTTGATTTTATATCACAAGTACCTTGATTGATTTTCCAAATGATTTTTTCAATTGGTTTCATGAAGGAAAGAACAATACCAAAAGACCGACCAATTTACTTTATGCATGGTGTTATAAGGATGGTTAGGTTAGGTATTTGTTCCCACGATCCAGCCAGAACCGGAGGGATCTTCCCAGGGATAATCCACTAGATAGTGTAAAAGTCCTTAGGTATGATGAAAAAAGGAGAAAAGTGAGAATAAGGGAAGAGTGCCGACTGAGATAGAGCTAGAACTGAAATAAACCCAACAAGGTTCTAGTTATGAAGTCTCGGTAAGCACTAAAGGGGTTGAAGAATGAAAAAGAATTGAATGTGAAAAGAGTGAAAAGAAATAGCCCTCCAATAATTCAACCTTAGGGCAGAAACCGGGTTCAATTCATATGCTACTAGTGTCTACTAAGGTAACACTGGTATTGAAGACAAGACGTCATGGACCCAGTGACACACTGCACCTAACTCCCCAAGCTACTCAAGTTCCTCTTAAAAGGACTTGTTTTATTCTCACGGGGAACCTACATAATCTATTGACTTTCTCTTAGAGATTGTTGATATTGAAGAAGGAGACCCTCTCCCTAGTCTCCGGCGTAGGAACCAAATGTGCACAATTGAGTCTAGAGCCAAGAGATCATCCACAAAATCTCATTAGGACACTAAATTAATGAACACTTGCTGCTTCACACAATGTGGAAAGTAAGTATATATTAAGAGTCCTACGCATTATCCTTGTGGTATTGCCAGAACATCCGAGTGATATGTAAAGTATTCACGATGAAGATGGAAATCCTTCTAGAGCCAACATCAAACAAGCTCTTGGTGGGTGACATGTGAGATCTTTTCTAAAGATCAAGCTTGTGACAACTGGACAGAAACGATGGGGCGATTCACTCTTGAATCAACCTTGGTCCAGGAAATGAATTGACGAATAATTTTGGAAAAACCGTTCGATGTGCAAATCTTCTTTTCTCTAGCACATCGAATGTGTACTAATGTATTTAAACACAAAAGTATCTCTGATTGAAAAAAATACTTTTGGAAAAACCGTTCGATGTGCAAATCTCTTCTCTTCTCTAGCACATCGAGTGTGTATTCTATTTCAAATACAAAAGGTATTTTTGATTGAAAATTGATCTTTCTCATAAAACCTTCGTCATATTGCAAAATTCTTTCTTCTAAGCAATACGCGATTATTTTCAAATCAATTTTTCATCAATCAGTGAATCTCAATTCGCTGGTTCACTCACTCCGTGTTGTCTTCTTTGAGACGTTCTGGTTTGAGAACAACTAGAACAGCTGCGAAACCCTGTCAAGGAGATTCTTCGAATTATACCGATCACAGGCGGTACTTGTACTGATCAATGGGGAACCGTGGGCCGTGTACCTCAATTCAACGAAAGTGATCAAAGACACTTTCGTGTGTTTTATTGCTAACTGTTGTTTGCAGGTACATTTCGACGTTTGCAGCTGATCAGAATTGAGGAGTCAATCCATTGCCGCATGCTCACACATAACACTCACAATCTAAAGAAATCATGATAAGTGCATATCTTCATCAACTGGCTCTGATATTTTCAATCCATGCTTCTGCTACTCTGATACAAATATCACGAACCAACAAAAGGCTTCCGCTACTCTGATAAGAAGATATCATGATCCAAAATGTGAGCATGTCGGTCCGAAGGTCACAACTTCACATCATGGCGATACAACAAAAGGATGATCTGGAGATTTTCTGTAGCTGATGATCTCTAACCTGGCTAAAAGAATCACCAAATGTGAATCAGCAAAAGACCTCCACTAAAAGTACAAAGCAGTCGGACTTTGAATAAATCACTGCTAAAGCACAAATAATGCACAATTTGAAGAATTGAAGTCTACGAGCTCAAGAACGAAGTTAAGAATAGAATGCTAGGAATCATAATGTAAATCATGGGGTGACCTCCCTTAGGGGGAGATTGTTAGGATTTAGAAAATCCATGTTGAAGAGTCGGTCACCCCAAATCTAGTCTAGCATATGTTAGCTCGTAGACATTACGTTATTTACTAGTTATTTAGTTAGTTATTTAGTTTAGTGCAACACCGTGGAGGACGGACGGGTCTTTACCCACTGTATGCCTGATCCACAGTCTGAAGGAGGACTTTTAGTATGTAACTATAAATACCCTCTACCTCTCAAGGTAGAGAGTTGGAGCTTTCTCACTTTTAATCTAACCTTCTATGTTTTCTTTCACTTTCTCTCTCTAGAAAGCCTCCCATCTCTCTACTTTCTCTTTCTAAAATCTTGTCATAATTCGAACCATATTTGTGTGTTAGTGTGTTACAATAATCAATATCATTACAATATATTAAACACTATGCGGAATCTAGTGTTTAACCTTAAGAAGAATAATAATAATAGAACATCAGTAACACTAAACACTTCAATATTTTTATTAATATACGAATACTCTTGACAGTATTAGGGTTTTACAACCTTGAAGTGATCGACCTTAGATATATCAAACACGTATATCTAACTCTAACCTATGACCTCCTTTTATAGGCTAAGGAGTCCTTTACAATATACAATACGTATTCTACAAGATAATTATCTTTTCTATATTTATCTAATACAAAACTTTCTACTCAAGACATTCTAGAATAATACAAACACTTAAACCGACATAATACTTCTAGCAGTGATAAATAACATTAGCAGTGGTACGCTTCTTCTACTAGCAGTACTTTGTCTTGAGCAGTGGTAACATTTCTTCTAGCTGTGGTAACTATTACACTAGTAGTGATAACACACTTAGTGTAATTCTTCTAGCAGAACCAAAAACCCAACACGTGGACTCGAATTAAATACTTATTACAAAAGTCCTTTATCATGGTCTTGATTTACTGTTTCCACTACAATTCTTTTATACTCGTATCGCCCACGAAACCCAAATGAGACTTGACTATATAGCGGATGGGGATATTTGGGGACATGGTGTTCAAGATGCATGGGAAATATTTGAGATTCACGCTCAATTTAGAAGTGGAACATGGGACCCAAAAAATAAATGTTTATACCTATTTTCAATTTGGAAAGTTCGGTCAGAAAGGTTGTTTAGGAGGGAGATGATTAGAGTTGAGGTACCTAGGTGCATGTCATGGCGCTACCACAGTACAAAATGAATACATAGGTGATCTAGATAAGATGGAGGATAGAGTAGAAAATCCAATCCCATCGGATACCCCACAAGTCCTACCATCACTTAAGAAACACACACCACCTATGACTTACCCGAAAGTAGTAGAAGAAACTATAGGAACCCCAATAAAGGTAGAACCTTTGGACCGACCACAAGTAGAGGATGTAGGTTTGAACGCTTGTAGTGATTACCTTTCTCTTAGTCCTAAGGAAGTTCCTAGTTTTGATGAACCAGAGCCTCAACCGAAACTCTTACCCAATTTTCCATCTTTAGATGTGAATCTAGGAATTGAATTAGGCCCCAATCCACCCATCAAAACAAATAGTCCGGGTAGTTGCATGATAAAGGTAGTAGACTCTAGGCTATGTACAGTGGAAGCTAATATAGGAGTAACCCATGACCTAACACACTTACATCACCCATTCGTGGTTGATAACAAGAAACATTATGGGTACCGGGTTTATTAGGTCAAGATGGATCCGTAAATAAGAATCTCTTGAAGTTGATAGAAGATGATCCATTTCTAGGAGAAAGACTTGATTCACCCGCTACACCAATAGAATTAGCCAATTAGGTAAGGTAATAACGAGTGGAGCACACCCCTTTGAGCATATAAATCACCCATCACCTTCACCTCACGTGGCAAGTTTCTACCCTAAGGGTATCGCTACTATCACCCGCACTTAAGCTTAAGTGTAGGGAAAACTTCCCCTTTATCCGTTAGATAAGGGTAGAGTCAAGCTCGTGACTCGAACAAAAACAAGCGCTTCTTGGGAGGCAACCCATGTTTATTTGTTTAAATGTTTGTTTTTAATTTTCATTTGTGTGTTTATATATCTTTTTCATTATTGTTTATTCTCATGTTAGACTTTGTGAAAATGCTTTATTTTGTTTTTAACCTCGTCTTAATTACATATAAAGGTATTTTACAAAAAGATAAGTGTAGGGAAGATCACATATGTTTTTAAGAACATGAACATGAGAATTACAATTAGTGAAATTGATATATATGTGTGTGTTTGTTAGAGTCAAATGCTTGTATCGAGTCATAATGGATGTTTTGCAGGAATTTTTCCAGGTTTTAAAGATGTAATTTTCCATAAAAATGCAGCAGACCAGTTTTTGTTAGGACAACCTGACAGCGTCAGGATTAAAGCCTGACGACGTCAGGTTAAGCAGAAACAGTTTATCATTTTTTTTTTCGTTTTCTGTGCTATTTACAAATTTTTGGAAATTCCCAGGTCTTAATTTTCGAGAAAAACTGAAAACATCCATTCCACAAGCATTATATCTTATTTGCTTTGTTTTTATTTCTAAGTCTGGAATTACATCTTCTTGTGATTTTTCTTTGTTCGGTTTGATGCTTTGGGTTGTCGTTTTCTTTATAAGTGTGCAGGTTATATTTGGCAAGAAGAAGAAACACAACATTGGATTAAGCTTATTACTTATGCATTCTTCTTGGACAAGAATTTAACCGTAACTTCACACGGATCCTACCGAGCTAATCAGGGGAGTACTAGTTTATTTTCCTTACTTACCTTCCTTTATCATAACTTTGATACTTTCGGGGAACATTGGGGACAATGTTCAGTTTAAGTGTAGGGAGGGAGAATAAAACGGGAACTTAGAAACTTTTCACTCACTTGATTATTTGTCTTGTCCTTGGTAATTTGTGTAATAAACTATGAGAAATATTTGTTAGGGCAATTTTAGCACCAAATTTAAATTTTTTATGACATGTACGAGCTAAACTTTAGTTTTAATAAAGCGTCTCATGGATAGGAGTTATATGACTAGCACAAAAATCGTTTACCACTCAAATTCCACCCAAAAAATGTGAGGTTCGCCCCTAGATCTTTAGGAATAAAAGCATTCACCTTTAATGCTTAGAGAGTGTACCGGTAGTATAATAGATTCTAGAACTTGTTTTGTGATGCATTCCGAGATCACTAGTGAGACTACACTTGTGTAGTTAGGAATAACTAAGTGATAAGAGGCATTAGGATAGCCCTTGTTTGAAACCTGTATTATAATTACTTCTTCCACATCGGTTGAGTAATTACCCCACACCCTTGTGATGTACTCATCTTTAGTATACGATACCCCTAGTTAACCCCTCAGAGCCTATCATTTTCGCGGTTCTCGTGATGTTTCGGTTTTCCGGAATATCAATGAAGAGCATTGTTTACAATCCACCCCCAAATGTACACCCAAATCGCCTTAGCCTACCTTGTATGCACTCACCTTTAGTGCATTATTGTTATCATTACTAAACCCTTAGTTCAAATATCTAGTTACTTGCATGGTTGCTAAGTCGAGTCATATATTTTGTACACAGTTTTAGGATGATTGGGACTCATGGGTAAAAAGTAATATTTTATGGAGTAACGGGAAGGAACAATAAATTCAAATTCCCTTTGTCTACGTAATTAAATACTCCATGTGTTTTTATCTTTTCAAATCGGGTCAATTAGTTTTAGAGAAATAAAAACTCAAGTGTAGGGATGCTCCTATAAATCCTTTACATTTTGATGTTATCGTAGAAGATGGTAGAGTAAAAATGTATGCAAAAAAAATGAAGAAAAACATACGGGCTAACATCTTACATCTATCTTTATGTTTATATCTTTAAATTTATGTTTGTTTGTTTCAAGTTATCTAGAGTTAGTGAGTAGAGTCTTGGCTTAGCAACACTACACTTTTCATGCTTGTAACGTAATATTTTTGACTTGCCACCACTAAATATCGCTTATCCAACAAAACCCTTTGTTTCCCTACCGTAAGCCTAACGTTACAACCCTTGCAAAGACCTCTTAGATAGTCGTTCCTAGGTGCTTACGCCAAAGCGGTGGAGGTTTGATCTAGTCTCATGGCTATGGTAATCTATGTACTATGCATGGTAATGATTGTTTATCTTCCATTTCCATTTATTATATTTCATATAAACTCGAGAGATGAGAGAATCCAAACACCCCTTGTGAGGTGCTAGTGTATAACTTATGTGCTTGTTATGAGTATTGCGGTGCTTTTCCTTGTTATGAATTATTCTAAACCCATGCTTCATGCCCCCCTAACTTATAAATTGATTGGCCAAAAGCACATTTGCTTGAGGACAAGGAAATACCAAGTGTAGGCATATTTGATAAGGATTTAAAACGTATGCTTTTAGGGGGTCATTTAAGCCCTTAATCGATCACTTTTATATCCGTTACTGCTTAATTTCGTTCCTTTTCACTTTTTAGGTCTCTTGGAAGCAAAATGCTGGAATGAAGCACATTTGGACGAAAAGGAGTGAATACATGAAGAAAATGGCAACGTCAAGATCGAAGCCACTCAAGCTTCTCAAACAGAACCTGACGGCGTCCTAATCAAAGGGTGACGCCGTCCCTCTTTAAAGACTTGATCAAAACATGCACCAGACGGCTCCGTGGAATTTTTTTTGTATAACCTGACGGCGTCAGGCTTTGAAGAAGAAGGGCGTCACTCAGACGTTTCATCTTAGATGGCCCAGATCCAGAATCAAGACGACGTCCCAACTGAAGACTGTCGGCGTCACAACTCTAAGGTGACGCCGTCCCATCGATGACTTGGCCAAGACGAAACCCTAATGATGGCGAGCTGATGGCGTACCATCTAAAAGGTGACGCCATCGCAAGTGTAAATCTATATATAGAATTCAATTTTTTTGCATTTAAAGAGGTTGACTTTTGGAAAAAAAAAACCCTAAACGTTTGTAGTCCGATTTCGACAGTATCTTAGGGTCCCAAACCCTATTTTACACATCGAGATAAGTATTTTAATCCAAAGTATCATTATGTATTCAATTGATTGTGTGTATGCTTGCTTGTTTACCATGTCTAGCTAAATTTCTTGTGTGTTTGCTTAGATCTATGAAACCTAGTTATTAATTATTGTTAGGTTGTCTCTTATCTTAATTGTAAATTGGCTTAGGAGTGCAACTAGGCATCATTCGTTGTGTTTAATGCTTGAGTATTCTTTGTGATAGTGAGGCTTATGAATGAAATAGCTTAAGGGCATGCGGATTTCATAGGCTAAACCCAAAAGATAACCTCAAAGCACTAGGGAATTACGCATACCCTATGACCTTTAGGAATACAACACGTTAAGATAAGGTGTGACAATTCAACCAACTAATAAAAGATAACTAGGGAGTAATAGTATCTAGGCAAACACATTTTTAATCATCATACGAGCACACATCAAATAGACATAGCTACCCGTAGTATTAGATAATTAGATAAGTAGAAGTAATCGATAGAAAATACCACCCTCCCAAACCAATTGCCCCGAGATTTTACATTAGCTTTCTAAAAAACTATAAAAAGATAAAAAAGAATCATCCTCAACCCCCACCTTCTCGTAATACATTTCTTGCTAGCATTCCTATTCCCCTAGAGAACGATATCAATCCCCGAGGCTTACCCAATACTACACTACAACGATTAGGTTCACTGCCTAGGTGGTTGAAAAACTTGCTCAAAGAAAAGGAAGTTCCTTTGACCCGAACGCGCTTCGTACGCGCATCACTCCAGAATCAAACAAGATTTTAGCAGAATTATTGTTAAGTAAGAACGTACCCGTGACAACGTCCGAGTTCAGTGGAGCGTCTCCATCTCCCAACACATATGACCTTGCACGAGCATTGTTGATTTCCACGGCATTCACCTTTGGGCAATGGCTCTTAAACCCCAAAATTTTTATATTTACAGCTTCACTCCCTAAACAATTTGTTTTCCATTTTTAGTCCAAATGTCCAAATTTCGTTTTCTACCCCCTAGATCTCGCATTTTTGCAAAATGAGTCCAAAAAGTTAATTTACACTTTTTGCCTCAAGTTTACCCTTTTGACAGTTTATACCCTTAAGTTTTATATGAAAATTTCACATTTTCCGTTTTATCCTTTAAGTTTATATTTTTACGATTTATACCCCTAAGTTTATAACTTTTGCAAATTTAGTCCAAATGTTACTTTTCAAAAAGTTAAGTTTTGTTTTATAAAAGTTATCCCTTTTCAGCTTATATAAGCTTATTAAGATTAGCTTATTATACGAAAAACTGTTTGTTCGAATTGTTTTACATGGAACGGTTTGGGCCAGTTAGCCTGTTAAGGGCCCAAACAAGTTTTAAGAAACATTAGTAAGGTGATCGACCTAACTTAAGATTAGGCTTCATATACGAGGTGTTTAAGCTTATTATCTTAGTATGTTTAGTAAACTTGTTTCACATGTTTATAAAGAATCGAGTAGTGCTTAAAATTTCATGACCCTTACTCCTTTACAAACCCTTCACGAATCTTTATTATTTCTTATTTCTGTTCCAACTCACGAAGCATACTCGCGATAAACAACCCTTTTGTGGGTTTAAGGAATTTGGATATGGGTGTAGCCAAAGGTTTGGAGAGTTTGAAGGGTGAATATTTTGGAGTTTGGCGATTTTGCATGGTTAAGAAGGAGTATGACCTAAATGCCACATCTGATCCAAGTAGGAGATTTACATCTGACTATGTCTGAACCACAAAGAAAAAACAAACAAACCCCATGTCTGACCGCGTCTGACTGGGTAAGAGTCAGAGGCGGTTCAGACGTTTTTAGCAAAAACAAACACAGCCTAAGTGTACGTATAATTTAAAAGATAACGACGTGTTTCTTAGGCGTCTAATCCTATTTTAATATTTGTGAGTGATTACGTTTAATTAAATATTTTGAGTTACATGCTAAGCAAAATGAAGTAATATGTTGCGAATGGAAAAGAAAAGTATGCGAGGACTTACGACACCAAAAATGGTGGTGATGAGACTCAAAGAGAAAGTGGTACGAAATGGAAACAACCCGATCTACTTAACCTCCTTCAATACCCACGATCCAAATAAAACCCAAGTGAACTTAGAATGCTTGAAGTGTGACCAAAACCCTTGCTCGTTTCCTTTTCCTTGGCTCGACAGTAGCTAAATAGGAGAATTGTGATGAGTGTTTAAGTTTTGAGATGAGATGTAAGTTGTGATGAGTTGAGATGGTTGAGGGTGGCTTATGTAGACATTTACACTGGCTTATGTAATTGTGGTGAGTATTTTATTCACTAGTGTCTCACGCATGCAAGACTAATATACTAAATAGGATTTTTTGAGTGTTTATGTGGATTTGTATGTGAGAGTGTGGCTGTGAGAAGGAGGAGGCTCAACTAGCTTTGCTTAGCTCAAAGTCGACACAAAAGAAGTGCAAAGATAAGGTCTAATCTCATATGGTTAGTGGCAAGCATATTATCTAAGGGTCCAAAGTATCTATTTCTATTTAATCTATTAAAAGAGGGTTTTGTGTGAGTTCATCTTTCTCTATGTGTTAATTAGCTATTGGTTAATTTATTAAAAAATTATAAATTGATGATGTCATAATAAAGCTATTAATTATAATATTTATTGTAAATTTTTTTTCTAATTTCTAAACACACAATGCAGATACTACTACTATCTTTATACTTTGCAATCCTCCGAAAATGGAGCCGCCCACTGATATGCCATGAATTTGAATTCCTACATTAGCTTCTCCTACAATTTTTCATTTTTCTTATACAATTCTTCATTTTTTTATACTATACAATTCTTCATAACTCAGGTCAGAAGTAAATCAAATAAGTTCTTCTATGATTCTTCATTTTCTTTCTTCTTCATCTCCGTTCTACCATCTTTTATAGCTTAGGTTTAATTTCACCTCAAGTTGACTTTGATATGGACGATTTTAATATAGGATTGTTCAACTTTAATAGCTGATTCATGCCACATTGTTTATTTGTCATTTGATATTGGATTCTTTAATTTTGGGATCCATGGCGAATGTCTGAGGTAAAGTTACTACTTTCAAATTGATTATTATTGTGCTTATTTTTTTGAGTTGGGTTTGGTTGTTTGATTTTGAACAACTACCGGGTGCACACCAACAATTTGTTATTATTTGTGGTTATTAAATCAACTTTCCGTATTATTTCTTTGTAGTTTTATCTGGCTAGATTTGAGTTGGGTGTGGTTGTTTGATTTTGAACAACTTTCCGGATGCAAAGTACTTAATTAGGGTTATTAAATCATATAGGTTGGTAATAACTACATATTACGCGTTTGTGAAAATGCATGTGAGACTATTTATTGTTTCATTGTTTGGAAAATTGTTTCTTTGTAGTTTTATCTGGCTAGATTTAATGAATTGCTCATGCAAAGCTCATTTTGTGACACCTTAGTTTTCATGGAGTAAATGGAATTGGATCAAACTTTCACCGATTTAGTTTTATCGGCTTATTCAACTACTTTTTACTGGGGTTTTTTATCAACCAAGTCTCTCAAACTTTTATTATTTGTAGAGGTCCATATGCCATTTTAGAATTTTTAAATATAGAGTTGCTTGGACTAGATATACAAACCTAGCTATTCATCAACACAAATGAAATCTTTTGCATGCATTTAGATTGTTTGAAGACATCATGTATTCTTTTGTTTACATTCTTTATAAAAATCTTATAATCTGCTTTAGTATTCACTGGTTTCTATTGGAGTTATGGAGTTCTTTTAGAATAAGCATTTTAAATTAGTTGATGCTGCTAAACATGAAATGGAATTAAATCTTTTTGCTAAGAACCAACTGAATCACAAGTTATGATGTATGAATCTGTCGGTAACACTTCATTTTAATATTCATGCTTATGATTTAAGTATTAGCTTTACAAAGAGCAAAACACTTCTGAATTCAACTATGTTACGTTTATTGTTATGTCTACAATATGAAAGGATCCTATTTTGTAAACATTTTATTTATTACGGTGATTTTCGTACTTTTTATCAATGCTAGCTTTCTTAGTGCAAGCTCTTTTGCTTGATTTTGGAAGGAATCTTATGTTTTGTCTTTGTGTAGTTGCATAGTGAATGAGCCCTTGGACTAGGAATAGGTCAATTCAGCACAACATAATATATGGCGTGGTTTTTTCTTTCTACTTAATTGTATCTATAAAGGGTCGATTGGCTAAAAGTTCCGAACTTGGAAACATGAAAAGATATGTTCGAGTAGTAAAAATGAGAAATGAAAGGGAGTTCTTTATAACAAGCTTTTCAAACGAGTGTAAACACTTTAAAAGGAGAAATACACTTTTTCATATTCAAGTAATAAAAGAGAAATGAGAGGGACTTCTTTTAAAACATGTTTTACATACGAGTGTTTACAAAAGGGAAATAAGAGGGAGTTTTTAAAATATGTATATGCTTGAATGGTTTCCAAATTCAAGGTCCTTTTAATAGTGTGTGACGATGATAAATCTTAGCTAAGGTATTTTGTAGGAGTAGCTTACTTTCTTTATAGTGTAGGTTTCTTCACTATATATTGAAAGGTTTCAATTGTTTTATCATTGTGTCGCTCTATAAACAAGGAGCCCTTGACGAAAAATTAGGCCACCTACAATCACATATGAAGTCATTCAGGTAATAAAAGTTACTAAATCAGTTAAAACTCTGGTGTAATGGTTCTGTTTTGTGTTTGTGTTTGTATTTGGTTATCACTGTCATGTCAATAATCGTAGTTGTCAAAAACAATGTTTTCAAAAATGGTATTTTTGACTGGCTTCGTTCTACAAAATTATTTTTGTTTGATCCATTTGCCTTAGTTCCCTGTTTTGACCCGATTCATTTGAATGTTTTTGCTGATTTTTTACCAATGACATTTGCTATACAATATAATCTCATTTATCACTCTTTTTTAGTGATTAGAAGTATTATTATTGAAACTTTTTGCGAAGATCAACCCATTTGACATAGTATCACTGAATTCTAGGTGTTAATAAGGATAAGAAGTCATTTTTAGTAACATATTTATGCCGATTAAATGGGTCAAGTTATGTCGACCGTCTTTTGAGTTAAAAAAAAAAACTTTTTGTCAATCCAGAAACCTTTTGCTACTGAGACTCCCTAAAGTGGCATCAAATTTGTAGCTCAAATTCATATTCATTGAATCAAGATCTTCGATACATTGTTTTCGCTTGCTTTTTTCTTCCCCATCTTTTCATCATCATCTTAATCGTTCATCTTTCTGATATTATGTTTTGATAATGAGAAGAATGTGGTATGATTGAGGATTTATGCATGTAGTTCGAGGACTGTTGGTATTTTCTTCTTTCTAATACACCTTGCACTTCAAATTGCACTTTTTCATAGCTTATAAAAGTTGGTGCCATATTGTGAACATTTGTCATTGAACTGAATTGTTATTAAGGAAACTTAGCTATTCTCTCTGGTACTTGACAGGAAAAAAGCTCGCTTACAACAAGAACATGGTTCAAAGGGTTTCTTAAAGAAGAATTCAAGCTTCTGTATTTCTGACTTAGCTAAGGTAATATCAATGGTTGTTGCTTGCATCCATTTATTTTTGTTCCTTCATGTTACATGTCGATTGAGTGTCATGATGCTTAGGGGGTGTTTGGGCAAGCATACTCGAGGAGCTTGGTACCTTTTTTTTTTAGCTCTTTCAAGGTTTTCGGAAAGCTTATTGATATTTTGAGGGTGAAATAAGCTATTATGCATATGCTTCTTCAAATGGCCTTTTTGAGAAATTAACAAACTAATCAGATTAAGCATAGCCAAACACCCCTATTGGTGAGCTTAATTGAAATCTTCTTGACATTTTCTTTAAAATTGTATCTTTTAAACATCGACCCGGCGTGTTAAGGTTTTCTATACATTTTAAATATAAAGTATTTTAAATATAAAGTAGAAGTGTAAATTGCTAATGTTTATGAATTTATATACAGGATTTTGAAACCATCGTAATATGAAAAAGGAAATATAAAAAGCCGTAGTAACGCGGTGAAAGTGTATCATACCGAAAGTATAAAAAGTTTACTAGAATGGTAAAGAAGATAACATTAAAGAGAATATTGTTGCTTGGAAACGTAAAATATTTCGGCTAATATTATTATCAAATTCGAGCTTATGGTATTAGATTCACTGTGATGTTTTTTGGTTTAAGTATGTCATTTATGCAAAGGACCATTTAGTGTTTTATTTGTGTGTAATGTATTGCTCATCTATTTCATGTTTGAAAAGGATTGTCACAGAGTCGAAATTTGTAAAGGCTAACTAAATGTGGTTTGATTTTAGACCCATACCCTTTATAGCAAAATTTTGTGATTCAACCTTGGCGAAATAAGTAATATTGTTTATGTTTATAGCTTCTGATATCCTATTGGATTAGTTCTTTTTACGATGTGTAAAAAAGCTCTAATTAGATTTTGACTATCTATGTTGAGGTGAAATAAAAAAGTATACCGGTCTTCATCTTAGTATTTTACCCTTTGAAAATTGTACGCGTGAGATCTTGACGTTGGACATTGAGCATGAAGATAGTGGGCATAATCCGAACGTATGGAGCCTTTAGTCACGTACACCTTTAGTCATGTAAAACAAGTAATGAAAAAAGTAGACTGGTGTTCATCTTACCCTTTTAAATTTTGTTACCGTGTTAAAAAGTTGCATTGTAAGTATTTGCATTCTGCTATGTCTTCGAGCAAACAAGTTACGACTATACGCAACCTGTTGTTTGAAAAGAATATACACAGCATTTTGTTTGAAAAGAATATACACAGCATGTGTTTGGTTCAAGTATATGCTATCTGTCCTCACACAGTTTGACAAAAGAACATTGACCAGATGCTTTTCTATCCACCTATGTATTCTTGATACAATAGTTAGATTTAATTCTTAAAGGTTTCTTCACTCTTTTGTGTGCAGGTTCTTTATAATGCAAGTGAAACACATTAGTTTTAATGAGGTACCAACTAGCAAGCTCATGTGATGATTGCACATTTGAACTATCTTTTTGCATTAGATTTCCTTTTGCATTATCTTTTGCTTATAAACATGAATAATTTTAAGAGTTAACCATAAAATGCTCATGGATAATCAGTTTTGGAGTAGCTAGAACGAAATTGATTATCATTTCGTAGCGGTTCGATATTAGCTTGAAGATTGATTAGCCCATCAGTTATTCACTAATGGGGTATTAAGGTTAAGACATAATATTGTTTTGAAGGTTTAGAAATTAAAACATGACTTTTTTAAAAGCATGAGTCGGATTAGCATTTGGGTTTCTTAGATGCGGCTATTGTATAATATGTTTAGCCACAAAAGTATTACAAAATGTTGATTTCAATAGTGGTGAAATTATACATTTGGCTAAAATGTTGATTTCAAAATAATGTTTTGAATTCAAGCCATGAACAAGCTCAATAAAATGGCTCCAAAGCTATGAATTCTGTGTTAAGTTCAAGGAAAATGGGTCCAAAGGTATCAACTTATTTCTTTATATAAGGTTTTAATGTTTTGTTGCGGGCAATTATGCAACTGAAGTGAAGAAATTAGTGGTACAAAAAGTGAGAAAAAAGTGTACATCAATCTTTCAAGCTTAGGTTTATTAAAGGATACATATGTTAGATAGTTACTTCTTCACTTTTTCTTCAGATATATTGGTTAGTGAATATTTAGTTATGTATTATGGTTGTAATTTTGTATGGATTGTTTGGCTTGGTATAGTTATATGGTCTCCTTATTTATTTCAATGTTAAGTCTTAGACTATGTCCAATGGAGGGCGAGCCATCACCCTCACACATGACGGGCCACCATGGCTAAAATGGGTATCTTTCACGCATGAGATAAGGAAAAAAAATAGAAAGTGCTGACCACCTTTACCATTCACTTTTTTTAAGTGAGTATCTTTAATAGTGATGAAAAAGTGATACAACGTGGAGATGTGACGCTAATGTAAAAGTGAGGGGAATGATCACCATTACGTCTAGCCTTATATCTATATCTTTGCCCAGGTATTATTTGGGTTACCTAAATTGTAAATATCCACTCAATGTAGTATTTTACAAGACAACCAACTACAATACCGTGATCCTTCAAATGAATACTTTATTACATAACAAACTTTTTTCTTGCTTTTATAATTAGAATACATGAAAATGCCCGTGTGTTACACGGGTCTTAAACTAGTAAAGGATTAAAATATGGTTTAAGGATTAATTTAATCCTAGGTCTTGCCTCTTTGTTAGGGAGGAGGAGACATGGTGAAAGAAAGGCAATATGGTTTAGGCTTTTAGTTGGCTTTGAACTAGACGATTTGGGGTGTGATTGTATGTTTAGAATTTAGTTTTGATGATGGTGTTGGCTCGTTTATATGGCAGAAAGACTAAATCAAATTACAACTTCAAAACGTAGTTGGGCTAGGATTTAAGTTGGGGTTGAGTGGTGTTGGACCGGAGGTGGTCGTGAGCCCAAGAAAAAAAAACAAAGGGTCCGTTTGGTGTGGGCTTGGGAACCGTCCCAATGGCCAAAAAAAAAAAAAATCTATTTTATTTTTAGTTTAAGTATTATTTTTATTTGTTTGTAAAACGGATAATTTGATGATAGATAATGTTATGGTTACGTCCAGGTGTCTCGTGTTTGATCCGCGAATACTCATTATGCTTCGTGTTACCCGGAAACAATGTCATACAAGAGTACGCCGAAAGTTATTTCATTTAAAAAAATATAACCCGTAGTTATTGTTAATTACAGCTTACATTGGTAAAGTGCTTGATTAATTTTTTGGGGTCTTACAAAACATATCTTGCAAACGGTAAATCTTTAAGCTACGAAAAATACGCTATCGCGACGAGAATTAAATTATCTTTCTATAGGTATGCACTTCTATATACTTTCGACGATTTTTTTTTCAAAATTTCTGACGAAAAAAATCACATGTGATTCATTTTTAAAATCACATGTGATTTTTTAGGCGGAAATTTTGAAAAGAAAAAATAAATTTGTCGAAAGTATATAAGTGCAGCCATATCTATAGAAAGATAACTTAATTCTCGTCGCGATAGTATGATTGTTTTCGCGTAACAGCTAACGGTTTGCGAGATATTTAATTTTTAAAATAATGGTGATTTTTTTTAATGAACATAATTGGTTCATTTAATTTATGACAAATATGGAATTTATATTGATCTTTTCTCCATAAAACTATCATTCGAAATTTCAGATGTCAAAAATTTAACAAATCCTAGCTACAACATGTGTCTGATACAGAAGGCGTCAAAAGTTTAAATTCATTAGATGAATCTTAACTCATGTTATACTCATAATGTTTATCATAGTGTAAATTTATATATTTGTAATATGACTGATCCTTGACATGTTTAGTATTAAGATTAGGAGTTGGATTTGAATTTAGATTTAGATTTGGTGTAGGTTTAAGAGAGAGTAAATATATTTATTTAATAAATTGTATATAAAATTATTGTTAAAAATATTTTTTAAAAATAAAAATTACTCGTATTATTTTATAAAAAAAGAAAAAAGAGAGAGAGTAACATGTTGTGAGGCACTTTACTTTTCTTAAAATCTAGCAACCTCTACTCTTTTTTGAAACCTTCAAATTTAGAATTAAAAACCCAAATCTCGATCCCAAAAACACAACCAAACAAAAGTTTTTTAATTTTAAATCCTAAACCCACTCAAACACCATAAACCAAACGTACCCTTAATCAAAAAATGTCTAGCCTCAGCTTTACGTGTCAAAGGACACGAGACAATCCTGGTTTTGTCATGTCATGTACAATGCTAGTGTTATATGTATTATGTTTTAAGTTTAGAATTCGATATTAAAAACTTCTGCTAACCTTTAAAATCTTACAAATATCCTTGAATTTATATGGTTCTACAAATTTTAAGAAAAAATTACATTAAGGGGGCGTTTGATTGGGGTAATTTGAAATTCCGGAATTTTAAATTCTAGAAAATTTAAATTCTTGAGAATTTAAAATTCCGGAATTTAAAATACCTTCGCAGGTTTGGTTGACAGAAATTTATAAATATTTTTTATTTTTTTAATATAAATTTCATAAATATTCTATTTAAAAGTTTATAAAAAGGTTTATAAAAAATTTATAAAAAAAGTTTATAAAAAAAGTTTATAAAAAAAAGTTTATAAAAAGTTTATAAGAATTTATAAAAAATTTATAATAAATTTATTAAAATAGTTTATAAAAAAAGTTTTTAAAAAACTTACAAAAAAAGTTTATAAAGAATTTATAAAAAAATTCTATAAATAAAATTTAGAGTTAATTGCAGAAATCGTCCCTAAGGTTTGGCCAAATTACAGGTTTCGTCCCAAATAGTTTGAAATTGCATAAACCGTCCCAAAATCAAACCTTTTCGCAAATTTTGGTCCCTGGCTTTAACTGCCGTTAAGTTTTTTTCGTTAGAATTAACACGTTAGCCCTTTTGGCCAAAAAATCTTGCATAGTTCATCCTTTTGGCCAAAAACTTTTGCAAAGTTCATCCTTTTGGCCAAAAACTTTTGCAGAGTACATCATTTTGGCCAAAAACTTTTGCAGAGTTCATCCTTTGGCCAAAAACTTTTGCAGAGTACATCCTTTTGGCCAAAAACTTTAGCAAAGTTTATCCTTTGGCCAAAAAATTTTGCAGAGTTCATCCTTTTGGCCAAAAAATTTTGCAGAGTTCATCCTTTTGGCCAAAAACTCTTGTAGCGTTCATCCTTTTATACATTTTCATATGTTTTTAATCGTCTTCATCCATTTTTATGCGTTTTTGTCCGGTTTTATACGTTTTTCTTCGTTTTAATACGCTTTCGTTTGTTTTTATACGTTTTCATCCGTTTTATGCGTTTTTGTTCGTTTTTAACCGTTTTTGTACTATCTCAACATATTGAAATTTTTTTCAAAAAGAAAAAAATTTTGAAAATAAAAAAATTAGAACTCTTTTGCAAATTTGGAAAAAAAAATTTCAAAAAATTTTGAAAAAGAAAATTGGAAAAAAAAATCCGAAAAAAGAAAAAAAAAATCCAATATTTTTTTTGGCCAAATTTGGAAAAAAAAATTCCAAAAGATTTTTTCAAAAAGAATTTCGAAAAAAACAATTTAGAAAAAAAATTCCAATTTCTTTTTTTTTGAAAAAAAAAGTATTTACGAAAAAAATTGGATTTTTTTTTTCCAAATTTTTTTTCGGATTTTTTATTTCAATTTTCTTTTTCCAAATTTTTTTTGGAATTTTTTTTCTAAATTGTTTTCTTCGAAATTCTTTTTGAAAAAAAAAGTATTTACGAAAAAAAATTAGATTTTTTTTTCCAAATTTTTTTTCGGATGTTTTTTTTCCAATTTTCTTTTTCAAAATTTTTTGGAATCTTTTTTCCAATTTTCTTTTTCAAAAAGAAATTGAAAAAAAATATTTACGAAAAAATATTGGATTTTTTTCTTCTTTTTTCGGATTTTTTTTCCAATTTTCTTTTTCAAAATTTTTTGAAATTTTTTTTTCAAATTTGCGAAAAAATTCAAATTTTTTTATTTTCAAAATTTTTTTCTTTTTGAAAAAAATTTCAATACGTTGAGATAGTACAAAAACGGTTAAAAACGAAAAAAAACGCATAAAAACGGATGAAAACGTATAAAAACAAACGAAAGCGTATTAAAACGAAGAAAAACGTATAAAACCGGACAAAAACGCATAAAAATGGATGAAGACGATTAAAAACATATGAAAATGTATAAAAGGATGAACGCTACAAGAGTTTTTGGCCAAAAGGATGAACTCTGCAAAAGTTTTTGGCCAAAAGGATGAACTCTGCAAAATTTTTTGGCCAAAAGGATGAACTCTGCAAAATTTTTTGTCCAAAGGATGAACTCTGCTAAAGTTTTTGGCAAAAAATGAAGTACTCTGCAAAAGTTTTTGGCCAAAGGATGAACTCTGCAAAAGTTTTTGGCCAAAGGATGAACTCTGCAAAAGTTTTTGGCCAAAAGGATGTACCCTGCAAAATTTTTTGGCAAAGGATGAACTCTGCAAAAGTTTTTGGCCAAAAGGATGTACTCAGCAAAAGTTTTTGGCCAAAGGATGAACTCTGCAAAAGTTTTTGGCCAAAGGATGAACTCTGCAAAAGTTTATGGCCAAAAGGATGTACTCTGCAAAAGTTTTTGGTCAAAGGATGAACTCTGCAAAAGTTTTTGGCCAAAATGATGTACTTTGCAAAAGTTTTTGGCCAAAAGAATGAACTTTGCAAAAGTTTTTGGCCAAAAGGATGAACTATGCAAGATTTTTTTGCCAAAAGGGCTAATGTGTTAATTCTAACGAAAAAAACTTAACGGCAGTTAAAGCCAGGGACCAAAATTTGCAAAAAGGTTTGATTTTAGGACGGTTTATACAATTTCAAACTATTTGGGACGAAACCTGCAATTTGGCCAAACCTTAGGGACGATTTCTGCAATTAACTCTAAAATTTATAAAAAAAAGTTTATATAAAAATTTCATAAATATTATATTTAAAAGTTTATAAAAAAACAATAAGAAAAAAAAGTTTATAAATTTTTTTTTCAAGTAAATTAAAATTCTTCATTTTTTGGAGGCATTTTAATTCTCTCCGTTTTGGCAATTCGTGAAATTGTAAATTACTTTAAATGTCCCTATTTGAGTTACCAAACATGATATTTGAAGGGAATTAAAATGCAAATGCCGTCAATATACTTTAAATTACCCCAACCAAACGACCCATGAATGTTAATGGCCGGTATGAAATGTATGATAGCTTTTCTACACTGAAAGTGATACATATAAAATGAATTAGAGTGGACATTTTATTTATCGACGTGCAACTTTTCTCAAACCTTCTATACGCTTTGGTTCGGTTGTTAGATATTTGATGTACGATTACATGCTACAAAAATGTGTAGGGACCAACTTATAATGAAGGTCGTTTTCCTAGTCAAAAATTTCATAGGATATGGTCTTCCCAATTCTGGTCACCTGGTCCCTACATAATTTCTTTTAGCACATACAATAATATCTCTAGAAATTATGAACCAGCATTTTCCCAATTATTTGCTGTCAATGCAAGAAAATCGGTTGTAAGTTGTGCTAAAGTTTCAACTTTCGAATATGCTTGTTTTCTGGTAAAGGTTTGTTACTTCCGGTGAATAGATTACTTCAAAAAAATGTTTAAGTATAAAGGATGTGAGTGAAATCTCACATTTCAACTCGTTACATAAACGATAAAGCTAATTTAACAAAGCAAACTACCTCTACAGACAAATGAACAATTAGTACTAGATTACATTTAACTCAACACGACGCCAAATATAACCTACACTTACCTTCGACCATGAAGCTTAATGTCCAAAGCGTCACAAAAAGCCTCTTGGTCTTCGGATATACCATGTGTATTGTACTCATCATTATCGTATGGGTCATAATCTTCACCATTCAATATTTTCATTCAACATTCGTACAAGCTCTTATTCCCGTATCTGCTTCCACTTTTCAAATGTTTTGAAGCCATAAAGTTCCCATTTTCATCATTAACATTTTTCGCATCACTCTCACTGTCATCACCAGCATGCACACTCGACATAGTACAAATAGTTACTGGTGTAACAACCTATGTAGTTAATGACCGAAATTTTTGTGTTTCGGTCAAGGACCGAGACACGAAATTTTTGGTATTTCGATGGTATTTCGGTAATTTTATTATTCAAACATAAGTCTTATATAGCTATTAAGAGTGCAAGATACAACATAAGTCTTATATAAAATATGTGTGATTTTAATTAAGTTTGGGTCTTTTTTATTAAGCCCATTAAGTTATTTGTTGGGCCTATTTTAAAAGGTTATATACATAGTATTATATTATTATGGTTACATTAGGTTACACATCATCAATAACCCAACCCCCACTTTTCTTCATCACCCTCCTACCATCTTCTGTTCTCTCTGTTTAAACTCCTGCTCAAATTAGAACAATATCAAGAAAACTGAAACCCCAAAAATGTGTTCCATTTAGTGCTCATTTGAAGCTACAAGTCGCGGAGTGGTAACTTGTCTGAAAAGAGGCAGAAATATGAAAAACAAACCCTAGATCTGAAGTTAGAGGAGTGCTGACCGGATTTGTCGGTCAATTTCGGTCAATTTTTGGTCAATTTCGGTCGATTTTCGGTCAATTTCGCCGAATATTTCGGGAACGAAATTTGAAACGAAATTTTGAGCGAAATAATTTTGAACCTCCGAAATCCGAAATACCACTGGTATACCACCGAAATTGACTACACAGGTAACAACATTAGGAGTGGTAGACAATGTAAGAATTGGCTCCTCATTGGCCAATTGATCCACACCCAAGTAGTAACAGTAGGCGTGTTATTCAAGTTCTTAATAGGCTTCTCATTTACCTTTTGCCCCACGTCAAAATCAACAAGAACATCAACTGAGTTTTCCGTTTTAACCAAGTTTGCATCCTTATTTGGTTTGTCTAGATGTTGAAGCCTCATTTAATTTATCTTTAGGAAAAGAAACATTGTTCGTCGTTGCTTGTTTCACAATAAGATGGTAAGCAAATTTCTTTTTTACTGATACACCATCAAATTTCCTATGATTAGGTCTTTTACATCTAGCTTCTGCAAACCCATCTCTTTGATCCACCTTCAATGCAACAGTAGGTTTTGAAACAGTAGCAATCTTTGAGCATTGTATATATCTGTGGCCAAATATCTTACATGAATCACATCTCGGAGGTATCCACCCGTATTCGATTCTAATAGTCATTCGAGTGTAACCATGTTCGTCTAACAAAGGGGTAGTAGCTACCAAGCGATATTTGAAATCATTTTCAGCATTTAACTTAATAAGTGTACGAGTATAGCTATTCTTACCCCTCGACTCTTCACACATTGTATTCGTATATGAGTCAAGAAGCATGGGTGTACCCAGTTTTGATGCAATCATACTTAAACCATCACCTGTGTACGTGGCCATAGGGATATCATGTAATTTAACCCAAATCGGGATCCTTCTAAAATCATATTTTGATAAGCACACACTAGTCGACCAAGTTTTGAGAATTATCGGAACCGTACGAATCATCCAAGGGCCATTGAGAAGTACAACCTCCATGTTCTATTTTGTTGAGAATTTAAAGAAAAAGAAACCTTTCGATTTCATCATGATACGTTGGATTACCATACTTAGCCCACATAGTTTGATCAAAGTTTTGAACTACGGGAAACACCAACATCTTGCCAATGAAGTGGTCGTACAATGTATTAGCACATCTATTGTTAACCTCTTTGACTGACGATTTAGGGATAAATAAATCAGCGTCATTAAGTGTGTCATTAATTTCAAGAAGACGAAAATTAACCTTGCTTGTAGATGTTTCAACATTAACAATCTTAGCGAATGATGGAGACCCAAGCTTAGACGTATTACCTTGCATGGCCTCCTCAAAACTCTTACAAGCTAACCTAGTCGCCTGATCAATATTACCTTCAAGGCCATCCTGAGACTTAGTGTTTACCTGCTGATCCTCAAGCGAAGCATCTTCATGAGATGATGGAACCTCATGTGTACTTTTACTCGGTTTTAAAAGTTTCTCATCATCTCCCAATAACACAAGTTTACCCTCAGCCATTTTCCTTTCAATAGCACGAAGTTTTCGCCTAAAGAAGACGGACTTGGACTACCATAAGCATTTGAAAAGCTTGGAAATTGTCCCTAGTTAGTAGCATTCGAGGAATTGTCTTGGTTATTAGCACTAGAAGAATTATTTTAGTTATCCCTACAAGCTGTTTTACCAACACTCGAACCATCCTTTTGTGTTACACCCCTCCCTCTCGGACTAAAAAACCACTTTGCATCCTACATGCGCACCAAAGACCCTAGCATATAACGATTGCAATACTAGTACAAACAGTTACCCCATGAATCTCCTAGTCTAAACACAGCCACAAACTCTTAACCAATGTCAAATAACCAAAAAAGAATCAATTACAATCAGTTTTAGACTATAAGATCCAAAAGACGAATGACAAAACCCTACACCAACGTTGAATCAGTTTGGTTTTCTTACTTGGACAAACAAACATCACACCGACCTCAACATCAAGTATATGATTAATATAAACCCTAAACATTTCTTAGATCTGTTTAGGATTACGAATTCAGCACCAAACAAGACCAGAAAACAGTCGACCTAAAATAAACCCTAAAACAAACTAATGAACAAGTCGCACCAAGGATTAATCATAAGCGACTAACCAATGGTGAAAACAGTTTCAACACGTGGTTTAGGAAGTAAAATAGGTGATTATAATCGTTAAAGATCAATAGATTTAGGTGATTATAATCGTTAAAGATCAATAGATTTAGGTATTTTTTTTTTACTTTCGAATATGCTTGTCTCAACTTCTAGTGGCAAAAGTTAGCCTTGACACGGGGTTAGCCCCGCAACCAAGCTCTGACGTGAGAGTAAGATTTCGAAATTCATGTCTTTTTCGGTTATAACCGATATCTTATGTAAATAACTGATTCTCGTCACTAATTAGATCGAGTTATACACCTTGAGATTGTATGATGTTCGTATTCTTATTGTACATTTTATATTTTATACGTCCCTTTAAGTTATAAATGCCACACGATGTGTATTTATGATGAATAAATGTTGGTGGATGAAGTGAAGATAGATGAAGTTGACCATGTTGATACGCTAGCAAGTTAAAAGAAGAGCTCAAATGAAATCTCTCGAGTGAAATAAGTACAATATTTCAGTAAATACAGTTGTATTTCAAGCTTTCAAGAACATGTTTTAAATGTTGCTTGAAGCATCTGTTGAGGTAAAAATATGTCTTCACCAAACAAGCTTGTATCCTTCGGCTGACTCCTCGTCCAGACCTCCGGATCAGTAATCTTCGGATCTGAGAACACAAGAACAACACGCGTTAGCCTCTCTTAGGATTGTATCCCTAGACCAAGCTCCGACGTGAGAATAAAAATATGATATGGAGAGTTACTGTGTGTAAAATAGGGTTAGAGAGAGTTGACCTAAATGCAGTAACTTCCTCTTTATATAGGTGCGAAGTCTTGTCTTTACCTGAGGGTCACATGTGGTGAAAGTGTCTCTTTCGGGCGGGACTTTGAATTACTCTGTTTAGTTTCTGCTTGAATCAGGCCAGAGGTTCTGATCAAGATTCATTTCCTTTTATATGTTGTGACGCCATGTAACCGTTGTGCCGAGGGGTTGTGACCAACCCTTTGGTATGTGATGCTTTGCTTCGGCTTGGAGTTTTTACACTTGGTCCAGTTGATTTTTTGTATGCTTGTCCGGATGGTTTGGTCCCTTCGGCTGGGTGCTTCGGGTACATACGCCAACATGTCCCCCCCAGTATCGTGTTATTGTATGGATAACATGATATTGGGAGAGGATGCTTTGCGCTGGTTCTTGCTGATGAATATTCCGTGCTCCCCCCCCCCCCCCCCCTTTTTTTTGAATGGTGCCAAAGGTTATAAATGCGAGTGTCATGATGAGGCGTCGTTTTTTTTACAGACTCCTGGGATGTTGACACGTGGGATGGTTTTGGTATCTTTGGTTCCTTGGGGTGACACGTCACCATCTGACACGACGGGATGTTTCACCTTTCCATTTTTTGCCTATAAATAGCGCAGTTGAATTCATTTTTACCACCGTAAAAAAAATTCACATACACACGTTTTATGCGTTTTTCTGCCAAACGATCCTTCGTGCCCTTCGTATTTTGTTCAGGTATACTTTAGTTTTTTCTATTTTTTAACTTAGACTATTTCCCGTTCCCTTCCCGTCATTATGGCATAACCGTCCGGATCTGCTTCATAACATAATTCAGAGCATGCTTCGGAAGGCCCTTCAGGTTCAAAACCCAAATTTGATATAGGAAGTATACCTCGCATATGTCGGAGGGGGGCTTAAATTGGGCGATAACTACCTTTTCCATTCCGCGTGACCTTTATCCGAGGCTTCTCCGACCGGTTTTACTATGGGGGACTTGAAAGATGATGCGATAGGTTTATACTTGGAGTATTTTATGGAAGGAGGTCTTAGTGCCCTGTTCTACACTTTTATTTTGGATGTTCTTCAGTATTATAAAGTACATATTTCTCAGTTAGTGCCATTAGGATTGCACAGGGTTACCCTTTTTGAAGTATATAGCCGTAGTTTACACGTGAATCCCACTACTTCCCTTTTTCGCGCTTTCTATAAATTACACAAGCAGGGGCATTGGTTTACCTTTGCCAAGAGGGAAGGCAAGAATCGTAAAGTCTGTTTTAGGGAGATACTATCCGGTTTGAAAGGGTGGAAACAATACTTTTTTTGATCGATCGACGCGCTATTTCTTTTGCTATGCCATGGAGACATCATGATTCGGACGTTTCCGACCGCTTTCCTTCCGGAGAGTTTTCTGAATCAGATGCTGAAAAATTGTCTCCAAATGTCATTGATTTGATCCAGATTCCATCGGGTTTTCTGTATGCCGTGGGGTTATCGGCCAACTGGAAATATCCCGGATACCAGGCTGCCCTGAGGGATGCCAAGGGGAATGGTACTAGCCTATGTATTTATCAGTTAGTTAAGAGTTGCCTCATTTTTTCTCCGGATTTACTATTGTTTTGATTGTTTTGCAGCTTTAACCATGTCTGACTATGTTATCCAACCTAAGTACCGTAAGGAAGCCTCTATGACGAGAGGGGATGCTTATCAGCAGGGACAAGCTCACATAATGCATGTGACTCTCCCAGGTGTCGCGGATGCCCTGATCCCCCCAATTCAGATGCCATGAGACGAGTGGAGACGGCCGATTCGAAAGTGTTGGAGGCCAAGGAGAAGAAGAGGAAATCCGCTGAGGCAAAAGCCAGGAGGCGGGCGGTCTCTAGGAAAAGCCCGGCTGGAGAGGGTGGTTCGGCTCAGCCGAACAGAAAAAGGGCAAAGAGTCCTACCCCGCTGGTCATCAATGTAGAGTCTACCACTTATGTTTCTCCTTTGAAAGTTATTCAGCCTGGCGGCCTGATTTAGGGAAACCAATTATAGTGTAGGGAAACTCAAACATATTAGGTTTGAATCCCCGGATCGTTCCTAGCGAAGGATGAATGGAGTTTTAAACTCACGTCGCGTTTTTCGGGTTTTGAATAGTGAATTTGGGCAAATTATGGGGAATTAAGCTAAATTCTTCAAATAATAGCTAAAATAAACTAAATATGCAAGTAAAATGCTAAATCTAAACTACGGGGGGCCTAAAATGCAATTAAAACCTAAAAACGTTCACGCTCGGGAAAATCCCGAGCCTAAAAGTAAAAATTAAGGAAAAATTACCCTAGATATGTAAAGCTAATTCTCCTACGAAGAATACGACAAAAGAAATTTTTGGTAAAAAGCGGAATATTTTTTTGACTTTTTATTTATTTATTATGAATTTAAAACTAAAATTGAGAAATTAAATGATTAAAAATATAAAAATTATATGAAAAATGCTCAAATTTTTTCTAAAATTACTTTATTATAACACCAATCTATGAAAAATTCAAAAACTGAAAAATCAGCTTCTAATAAGCTATTAAAAAGCAAATAAGCAGTTTTAAGCTTATTTGGTAAAAATGTCTATAAAAGAGTTAAAGGTGAATGATATGACGAGAAAATCCCAAGGGCACGTTTGGTTTGGGTGTGGTGTGAAAAGGTTGAGAAAGGTTAATGGTCCTGGGTTCAAGCCTTTGTTCACCAAGGACTTCCCTGCCTCCTTTTTGCTATTTTTTTGAAAATTCACTTTATGCCAAACTTAAAAACAGGATTCAATAAGCTAAAATAATTTTTTAAAACTTGAAAACTACTTAAAATAAGCTAGAAATGTGGAAATTAAGCTAAGAAAACTGAATTTGAACTAAAAGCTTATGCAAGGCTTAGAAAAGCTAGAAAATGTATCAAAAGGTCTTAAACTAAGCTATCTGAACCAAATTAAGCTAAATTAAAACATATTAAGAGCTTTTAACACTGAATAAGCACTTAATTGCAACTGATGTCCAAAGAGTCCAAATCCCCAACTTTAAGCTTCTCTAGAAGCTTGTATAGAGCAGCTAAAAGCAAAATTCAAATTGAAACCTCAAATATAACCGGTCAAGAGCTTATAAACCAAAATTTAGCTTGAAAAGAGCTTATGAAGGCTTCTGAGAAGCTTTTGAAAAGAGCAGTTCAGTCTAATTTGCTCTGACACAGGGCAGAGTTTTTGAAAACAATCCACTTTAAACCCTTTTAAAGCTTGTTTAGAAAAATCTAAAAGTAATTCTAAAATTACTAGCTTATAAACCACCAAGCAAGTATTCTATTTCCAAAATTACAGCTAAACTGAACTAAAAATGAGCTAATTAAAAATCCAAAATTAAAGCTACTTGAAACTGTTTTTGGTGTTTTTGACTTTTAAAGAAACACTTGAAATTGACTAAAGTGAACTTTAATTACTTCTAACTTACTCTAAATGATGAAATAAGCTGAAATAAGACCTAATTAAACTATCTTTTATAAAACTAAACCTAATTGATAGCTTGTGCAAACTTAAAAGCTAACTGTTATGACAAATTTTAGAATTTAGGAGAATTTTGACTTTTTGATGATTGGCAATGAAATTTTATAACCTAACTAAGCTATTCTAACCTTACTTTGTTTGTATAAACTACCTTAATGAAACTGATTTGGACAGTTTCAAAGCAAAACAACAACTCAAGCTTAATCAACCCTTAATTCAGATTTAATTCACTAATTTAACACTATTAGATGCAAATTTGACTAATCAAACACTCTAAATCTACTAGCACTAGCTTATGACAGATTTTGCACAAATTGTATATAAATGATGAAATAAGCTAAACTAATGCTAAATCTAATCAAATAAGCTCAGATAAGATTCGAATAAGCTAAACAAACAGGAATAAGCAATAACAAACAGATCTAGGGTATGTTTGGTAAAAATAGATTGTGCTTATGCTGGTGCTGGTGCTGTTGCTTAAAAAGATTATAAAAAGAGATTATTTTTATAAGTTACATGAAGTAACCTTTTATTTTCAGAGATTATGGAAGGTTATTTTTTTATAATCTCTTATAAGTTATGTCTGCCAAACAAATATTATTTTTCAAGTACCTTATTTTTTGAAAAAATAAGCATAATCTCTCAATAATCTTGTATGCCAAACATACCTTATTTTTAAATTAAATTCTTATTAATAAACTTGAGTACATAAACTGGAATCAGAAATACAAAACTAATTAAAAGCTTTTAAAAACACTTAATATAAGAACAATTTTGAAATTAAACACACTAAACAACTCAAAACTACACACACTATCTGTGAAGAATCTAGGGGTATTTATAGCTGAGCTGAGGAGTTGGGGAAGCTTCTAGGTGCTCAATTTGTGCTTGTTTGAACGAATCTCAGTCTTTGATTGTGCTTATTTGGCAATCCTATCACCCCCTCTTCATTTTCGTCCATTGGATCACCCTGATGACATGACATCCACCAATCAGAGCACACCTTGGCACACAAATTGCCAAGGTGGCATTCCTTGTGTCAAGGAAAAGTACAAACACACCCTTAATTGCTGTAAAATTGAGATGGGTAATTGTTTTGGGGAAGATAGATGTACAGTAAACTGGATTTAGGCGCGAGTTGAGAGAGGGTAATTTTTTATTTGGTTTGACTTGTTTTGACTGGGTAAAAGTAAGAAAGGGTAAAGGTTTTAAGGGTGAAGGGTCATAGGATAAAGGGTCGTTTGGTATAAAAGGGTGGGGGTTCATCAATTTGTAAACTGTTTAGGGGTCATAATGGGATTTTGGACTAGGATTTGTTAAAGGGGTTTTAAAGTGTAATTTTTAGGATTTAAAATAGGTAGAAAGTGTATTTAGGGAAAAGTGAAAGGGTATTTTTGGGTGATTTGGTATAATGGAATATAGGGTTGTGTTTTGCAATTATTGGAAAGATGAGGGACCAAAATTGACACTTTTGATATTTCCAGGGTAGAATTTGTCATTTTTCCAAAGTTGAGGGACTGATTATGTAAATTCTTTAAACATAATCCAAGCTTCCAAAAATCATCCTTTGAGCATTCAAATCTTCAAATTCACTCAATTGATTCCCCGGCTTTAGCTTTTGCACTCTCTTCCTTCTCGTGCTCGGTTTTCGTCTGTTTTGTCTTTCTTTTGTCTGTTTTGAGATATACGGACCTACACATGCACAAACTCAAGAAATATATAAATGTTAAGCATTATTGACTGATTTCCGTTAATTTTGGGGCTGTTTTGATCAAGAAAAGGTATGTGTTTTCGCACATACCACGGCCCCTTACCGAATAGTCCACCTGCTGCTGCTCATTCTAGGGAGAACTTGGAGGGTCATTCCAGTAACAATCTTGACAATGCTAACGCTAAAGAGAATTTTTTCATGGACAAGCCGATTGGTAATGATGAGGATCAGGATCATCTTTCCCGGGTCGTTGAACAGCCTCCCCTGAAGGAAACTAGTAAGTGTTCGCTTTTAATGTAACTGTTGGTTTCTTGTTCGTTTACCCGATTGCTTGTTTTTGCACAGGGATTTCTTCTCCACCCCCTCAGCAGTGAGATGGGAAAGCTGTAGATAAAGGTGAGAAAGCGATAACCAAAGAGGTTTATGTGCCGGCTTGGTCCATCTTGAAGGAGCAACGAGTGAAGGGCTATGAGTCGTATAGGAATTTGTTGCTTCATCTACCTCCCCCTGCCGAAGAGGCATTTCTTCAAAACTTGTTTGATGCTGATGCGGCCCAACTGTCATGGTGTATTTTGGCCAGGGGATCTCACCTTAACGGATGTTCTTGTTCGTTTTGAGAATCTTAGCAATGAGCATCAAGAGTTGTCCGTTGTGCACGAGGGATGTATAAAAAGTGCCAAGGATAACTTTGACTATTTGAGCAAGGTGATGGGGGAGTTGAAAGAGGTTAAAGATGAGCACGCTCAGTGTTCCGTTAAAGATGAGGGTTTGAAGAGAAAAATCCAAACATTGGAGGTCGAGAAGACTGAATGGCTGAAGTTGTCCTCGGCTCAGTGTGAGAAGATTGCTGCGTTGGAGAAGGAACTGATTGAGGTTAAAAGGGATTTGAAGAATGAAGAGGAAGAGAATCAAGCTCTTCAGATGGTACGGACAGATTTGGTAGTGACTGCCGGAGAGCTTGAAATAGGGCGCTTCGAAATCTTGAAGGAATTCATCCCTATGTGTGGAAAACTAGAAGGGGGGTTGAATAGTTTACCGATTAAAATCTTTGTTTTGAAACTCATTATAAGATCAATTGATATTGATCAAATATATGTTAGTGAATAATGAACAATATGCAAGCAATATATAAAGTGTAAACAAGGAAAGAAACAATCAAACCACGACAAGTTGTTTATAGTGATTCGATCTACAATGACTCTTTTTCCTTGCCCTACTCCACTCCCCGAGTCTCCAACTCGAGGGTTTATCTTCACTAGTCAACAAACTCCTTTAACCGGCGGAGAATCCTTTACACTTCACTTACACACTATTTCCGACACAAATCTAGATGTCGAGTTCTTTTACAAGGGTACAACCACTCCCACACACTATGTATTTTAAGAACTAAAATATTAACTACTCACACTCAGAAGTTTAAGATGGTTTGGTACAACAATGATGTATGAACAAGACTAGATCATACAACAACAAAACAAAAAAGACTTCCAACTATTTATTGAAGCTTGATTATGCCTTGATCTTCTTTGCCACAAAAGAGGATCACTATAATGATATGAAACTAAGTTAGAAATAGTAGAGAGAAGGAATGTATGTGATTATGCTAGAAATGGATGAGAAAACAACTTGGGTTGGCTTGCTATTTATAGCCAAACTGTTCTACTGTCACCACGGACCACAGAACCTAAATAAGGGTTCCGCCCTTGTATAATTTTGGTGCCGCCGGTCTGACAGCAAGATTACAAAAATCTTACCAAAATCAACCAAATCTAACCAAGATCATGTAAGATATGTTGTAAAACCCTAAAATCTCAAACGTGTTAAAAGACCATTTTGCCCCTCAAGCTTAATAATTGAGAAATACGTAAAACTCGTTAATTATATTTGACACTTAACTCATGAATGATTTACGCAAGAAAATGATATTTAAATTTCACTTATGTCTACAAAATATATATCACACAATATTAAGTTACTTGGACCTAATGATATGTATATGCTACAAAAACATTTAAACTAAAATGTAACTAAAACATATGTAATTATAATAAATTGGAAAACATTGAATTAGTCCATAAATCCCCCCCCCCCTTGTCGGCAGAGATTCACTCCACAAGAAACCCCATTTACTTCAAATTAACTCCTCATTATTCTCATTAAATCCCATTTACCTATCATTGTAACCTATTTTTTTCTCCAACTTAAAAACACACGTACAACCCTATTTTTCTCTAGCCAAAAGTGACGGCATAACAACCGTTTTCACTCTCCTATTCGATCCAAAGAAGGTGCAAAGAGGCTGTGATAAGTGGTGCTGGTTGTGGTCGTGTTTGTCTCAACAAGGAGGTTGTTGGTCGTGGGTGTTTAAAGGTCGAAGGAGGCTGCTTGGGCTTGACTCTGATCGTGGGTTTCGGGTTGGAGGCTGCTGTGATCATGGCGTGTGGTCGTGAGTTTCTGGGTTCGAAAGGTGTGACCGTGGTCGTGGACTGCTAGGCGAAGGGAGTGGTTATTTTGGTCTAAGTCTTGTCGTGGGCTTGGTTCTTTGATTCTCGTTTCTTCTCTCGTCACGCATCAAGGGTAACACATAAGCATCTCGTCTCATCTTTTTCTTCCTTATGGTGTTTTGAATGTGGTCATGAGTATTTTCCACCATACAAATGCTTATATACGAATCATGCTAACACATAAAAATGATAAACTTTGGTTACCTAAAATCATAACCTAGGCTACAGGAAATGAAGATGAAATGGACACATGAGTTGAAACCATATTAACTTGAATCTGTTCAACCCGTATTCGACCCTCCTTGCATGCATGCTAATCGACTAGTATCACATGAATAATAGGTCTTATGAGACCATAACCAAGATCATGTAAATATTGAATGTAATACATATTATTCGACCCTTGCTTAAATTCTGTTTTGAACCATGCATCGACCAAATGAATCTGTTTTAAAAGTTGTATTGACTCACTCTTGCTCAACCACAATTATGCTTTGCTACTGCTTCATTGGTTTGTCGTGGATATCATGTATCATGCATGTGATATATAAGTTTTTATCAACACAAGTAATATCAAGAAAAAAAGGACCCTTCATGTCGACGCTACTATAATATGTTTATGAATTCTTGTGACCTCATTTTGCTCATGCATGCATGCATGCTATACACGCTTAAAATCTTACATACAAATGATATGCTATTTGTCATATAAAATGATATGGTTAAAAGATGGACTCATTACTGTTGGCATGAAATCATGCATTTGTACACGTATATTATCGAAAGGAACGACCATGAAGTCGACCCCTATGATACCATTTTAAATTAAATCTGTTCGACACCAACATGTTCACGTTTTAATTATTTTTGTGACGAACTAGATGTGTCTCATGCGTGCATTCACACTTTGATTTATTTGTTTCGACTAAAAATATGATAAAGTCTCGGAATGGTTTTATTGTGTCGAATGGGATTATATATGATCTAAGGCATGTGTCGGCCTACAATTTAACACACACAAGGGTCGTATATCTTTATGAAAATTGCTTTCAAGTGGCTTAAAATGTAAATGGAAATCGAAATGGACTAGAGTTTCAAAAGGATTTTGTTTCTAAATAAAAGATAGGGGTCGATTTGGAATGTGGTCATGAGTATTTTCCACCATACAAATGCTTATATACGAATCATGCTAACACATAAAAATGATAAACTTTGGTTACCTAAAATCATAACCTAGGCTACAGGAAATGAAGATGAAATGGACACATGATTTGAAACCACATTAACTTGAATCTGTTCGACCCGTATTCGACCCTCCTTACATGCATGCTAATCGACTAGTATCACATGAATAATAGGTCTTATGAGACCATAACCAAGATCATGTAAATATTGAATGTAATACATATTATTCGACCCTTGCTTAAATTCTGTTTTGAACCATGCATCGACCAAATGAATCTGTTTTAAAAGTTGTATTGACTCACTCTTGCTCAACCACAATTATGCTTTGCTACTGCTTCATTGGTTTGTCGTGGATATCATGTATCATGCATGTGATATGTAAGTTTTTATCAACACAAGTAATATCAAGAAAAAAAGGACCCTTCATGTCGACGCTACTATAATATGTTTATGAATTCTAGTGACCTCATTTTGCTCATGCATGCATGCATGCTATACACGCTTAAAATCTTACATACAAATGATATGCTATTTGTCATATAAAATGATATGGTTAAAAGATGGACTCATTACTGTTGGCATGAAATCATGCATTTGTACACGTATATTATCGAAAGGAACGACCATGAAGTCGACCCCTATGATACCATTTTAAATTAAATCTGTTTGACACCAACATGTTCACGTTTTAATTATTTTTGTGACGAACTAGATGCGTCTCATGCGTGCATTCACACTTTGATTTATTTGTTTCGACTAAAAATATGATAAAGTCTCGGAATGGTTTTATTGTGTCGAATGGGATTATATATGATCTAAGGCATGTGTCGACATACAATTTAACACACACAAGGGTCGTATATCTATATGAAAATTGTTTTCAAGTGGCTTAAAATGTAAATGGAAATCGAAATGGACTAGAGTTTCAAAAGGATTTTGTTTCTAAATAAAAGATAGGGGTCGATTTGGAAATGGTAAAACTTGAAGATTTAACCTGTTAATATGGTAACCAAATGGACTAAATGAGTAAAACAAGTAAACTTATGATATTTACACTTTTGACCCTATACTTTGTAATAATGACGGTTTAAACCCTAAACTTGTAAAACTCGACATAAATGACCCATAAATTATAATAACATTTGTTTTCACTATTTTAACCAAATTTTACTTTGATTATATCATTTATGACTAAATCTGCTAATTATGAAAACCTGCCTAATATAGAAAGTTACCTAAAATGGAAACTTACTAAAAGTGGAAACTTGCTAAAAATGGAAAGCCGTCTAAAATGAGTAATCGGATCTTAATAAGCGCTGTCTAATTCATATAGGTTCCGGACGGCGTGATTGATTCATCGTATGAGGTACAGATATTCTATCCTTTTTCAGTAGGGATTTCTCATGACTTTTCGATCCTTGACTTTACTTCACTTATGATACCCTTTCTATGATTCCCTTTACTGTGATCCTTTGATATGATTTTGTTCGCTATGATATTCGTTTGTTATGATTACGAATCTTATGATTATGAACCTTACGATTATGAACCATCTGATTGTGAACCATCTGATTATGAACCATTTGATTATGAACCTTTTGATTATGAACCTTTGATATGAACCTCTGATTATGAACTTATGATATGGGACTCTGATATGAACTTTTGACTTCTGAACCTGTGATATGAACCCTTATGATATGATTATGCTTTGACCCTTCAGTTTGATACCCGAGCCAAATATGTGTTCCTAGTCATGGAGGTACCGTGACCATGTCATTGATGCACCAATGGCATGAATCCAGTGTGTACGAGTGATGTTACACACCGTCCCCTTTACGATATATGATTATGAGCTCAAGATATATGTTTGGCCATTATGTTTCTGAGGGGGCGTATGGATGCATCCTAGATATGTTTTGATATGATATGATTTATATGGTGAATGATGTCGTGTGCAATACGCGTCTTCACAGTATGGGAGCCAGCTACTCCATTGGTTACTGAGGTCTCCCCTCCTATTATATATGGTATTCCGAGGTCACCCCTCCGAATACAATGGTTACTTATGATATGATATGATATGATATGTTCCGGGCTCGTGGTAGATTTCTAACAACCCTTAAACTTTTGATATACCTATATTGTGCCACCTGTAATTCCCAACGCACCATTTCTGTGTTAATTGTTCATTGCTCAAGTACCTTATATGTCTCACGCTACTACCAAGATATATATATATATATATATATATATATATATATATATATATATATATATATATATATATATATATATATATATATCCATTGCTTTGATCTGTCACACTCTCATTCCATTACTTCAGACTATCGTTCCATTCACGTACCAGGTTATTATATGTTATTGGATTTGATTATGCTATTCATGTTGTATGTGACTACTGATTACCCTGTTGCGATATGATTATTATACTGTTATCTGATTTACCTGCTGTCATCTGATGATATGTGATCTCACTGTTATGTGACCCTCTGATTTGTCTGGTGACCATGCTAGTGTGTAATTGATAGTTTTTGTCTGTTTATCATGTATACTTCGTTCAGTTAATTTCGTGGACTATGACTATCCGATAGTATCCTTATCTGTTTGTTGTTGACCTGCCATGTTTGCATTTATGTTTATGCTACGGTTTGATTGGGTAAATGGTTCAACTTGCGACGTCTGGCTTGTTAATTTGTTTAGTTGCCCTGTTATGTCTTTAATTCTTTCAATTATATCATTTATACTCGATTCCTACTTGTTATGTATGACTGCCATGTTTTGAATGCTGTTAGTACTTCCGCTGTTACGATACTGGTTATGTTTTCAACTAAGGGTTTAGACCTGTGTGATTGCCATGCCCACTTACTAATTAATTGCTTCCGCTTGCCTTTAGATTTTTGTTTGACTTGTATGTCTTCTGATTTCCTGAATTGATTGTATGCCATATATATGTTGTATGGATACGACGTCTGCTATGCTTGCTTATGTTTCAGTACTTATATGCCTGGTTTGTAAGTGCTTGTATATATATCATCGATGCTTTGCTTTGCCTCGTTCTCCTTGTTATCTGTTCTTTTTGGACATCTGTATGATTGTGTTCTGCAGGATCCTCTTGACTCATTGTTCTCATTTCGCTGCGACGTTGTTATCAGTTTCCTTATTTCATATCGCATTTATGATTTTATTTAGCTTTCGTTTTGTTATATCTGTTCACTGGGCTTTTTAAGCTCAGCCGCATTTCTTTTCCTGCGGCAGGTTTTAGGTTTGAAAATGGGCTCGATGGGCAGAGAGTTAGAGTATCTGAGTGGACCAACCGTAGTACCTTATTACTTTGGGACTTATTTTGAAGAACTTTTGTTTTAGGATTTTATTTCATTTAGGATATTGTATTTTTCATTGTCAGTCTATTGTGTATATGTTTTGATACCTCATTTTTAAGGTTTCCTTTTGTAAAGATTTCATTTATATGTTCTGATATGACACCAGACTGTGACACTTCTACCCTTGCCGGGTTAGGGTATGAACCGTCTAATTGGGTTTTGCCACGACAACCCTTTTTGGGTATGAATCGTCTAGTTGGCTTTTTCCACATCAACAGTTTTGGGGTATGAACCTTTTGTCCCGTTTTTGCCATGGTAAACCTTTTTGGGTATAAACCATTTTTCCGGTTTTTGCCACGGTAACCCTTGTTGGGTATGAACCGTTTAATTGGATTTTGCTACGGCAACCTTTTTCGGTATGAACCGTTTGGTTTTGTATTATCTATGGCAACCATTTTTGGGTATGAACCATCTTTGAACATTGACCATCTGTCCCCTGAGGTCGCGAGCCTTTGAAGGGGCGAGTTCACTTGATAATTATGTTCAGCAAACGCTAATTGGGAAAATTGCTACCGATGTCCGGGGAGCTATACTTGTCATTCATAGTAATAATGATCTTACAACTATAATGCCCCTCGGGCTATGAAAATTACAAGAAACACTTTCTAAGGTTCACTGCATTCCAGGTACGGGGCACTAAATTTTTCTTTGGCCGTTTGCAACTGGTACGAGCCTAATTTTCCTTGGTTTTCCACCATGCTTGCTTCATTGTTCCGGTACACGAAGTCTCCGACCCTGAACCTCTCGGAACGAACCCTTCGGTTGTAGTATTGTTCCACTTTCTTCTTGTATCTGGCTTCCTCCACTGCTGCTGATTCCCTTCTTTCCTTTAGTAGATCCAGATTAAGGCAGATCTCCTCTTCACTTCTTTCTTCTTTCATCATCATTGTCCGGAAAGTTGGCATTCCTATTGTGGAAAACTAGAAGGGGAGTTGAATAGTTTTACCAATTAAAACTTCTTTTTAATCTATTTAGATAGACTTATGTCAATCTATTTGGATGTGTGTGTTGGATGTTGATAACCAAGCATGTAGAGGTAAGTAATGAAAAGATAAGAGTAAGAAGCACAAAACCACAACGCAAGTATTTATAGTGGTTCGGCTACAAGGTCACCTTCCTTGCCCTACTCCACTCCCCGAGTCACCTACTCGAGAGTTCGTAATCACTACACCAATCTCCTTATGGCGGAGAAGCCTTCACAACGTCGCCTACTCTTTTTCCGGTACTAGGCTAACCACCGGGTTCTTTCACTAAAAGGTGAACCACACCTACACAACGTCGCCTACCCTTTATAAGGTACTAGGCTAAGTACCTAGTTCTTTCACACCTTAGGTGAACTACACCTTCACAACGTCGCCTACCCTTTATTAGGTACTAGGCTAAGCACCTAGTTCCATTGCAATGGAGGAACTACTACCACACTACACCAACGACTAATCCCAAAGGAGATCTACTCCTTTACAACATCAACAAGGATATCAATATCCTTAGATCTAATACTAGTCTATCTTGTACATCGAAACACACCAAATCGAATGTACATCTAAGGCACCTTTCACTAATGCCTTTGACTAGATCTACAAGACACCTTTCACTAATGTCTTGTGTCTTCACTTCTAAGCATCTTTCACTAATGCTTCTTTGTCTTGACTTCTAAGCACCTTTCACTAATGCTTCTTTGTCTTGACTTCTAAGCACCTACCACAAGTGCTTTATCCTATAGACGATAGATACCCTTCACTAATATCTTCGTCTTGACTCTTGAGACATCTTTCACTAATGTCTTCAACACTACACTTCTTTAAAGAAAGAAATGAATCATCAACAAGAAGACTTCAATAGCCTTGATGATGAGGAAGCATGGCAACTCATGGACTTGAGCTTGCTCGACTTCAAAGGTGGTGATCTTGCCTTTAAGAGGAACCTAAAAGATCACACAAAAACAAAACTACAAACATAGATCTTTTGGATCAAAGGTTAGTGAGATTTAACTCAGGGGAGAAAGTATATTTGAAAGGGGTGAGAAATAATGAAGAAATGGCTCACTATTTATAGAGAAAAAATCCTACTGTTCCCCGGATCCCACGGATCCCTACCACAAGGGATCCGGCTAGCACAAAGCTAGGGATCCGTGGTCCGCTCCTCTTTGCCCATGGGTATTTTTGGTTATGGGTCATGGGTCATGGGTTATGGGTTGATCCATGGTTTTCTTTCTAGATACAATGAACTTGGTTAAGTGGTATATATAAAACCATGGGTTGTGGGTCAAAACCATTTGCTAGTATTTACTCATTTAGTATATACTTGTATTTACCCATTTTAGCATATACTTAGTTTTTACCCATTTTAGCATACTTAGTTTAAGTATATGTTTAACCCAATATGTAAACACTAGTTGTTGTACATATGTATCTAAATCATAAAATCACTTATACTTGTTTTAGTGTTTTATGTGAAAGCGTAAGTGTGTTAGAAAACTATTAGTCCAAACCATTTACTTATTTTATTTGTTTCTTTAAAATGATTTTACTTTTGTTATCGACAAAACAATAGAGGATCGTAGAATATAAATAAACGTTTTTACGGCTTATTTGTATTAACAATCTCCCCCTTTTTGTTGATGACAAAACATAAAATTATTTTAAGGAAAAGCTAAAATTCGTAAAAGTTTGAATTTGTAGTTTTTACTTTCTTCCCCCCCTTTTTGTCGAAACAAAAAGTGTTTGAAGGAAGGTAACACATTGTTTTTAAGAAAAACATGTGAAAGAATTAAAAGTAAAAAGAGATAGAGAGCAAATAATGGGAAAGGATCTCGTCTTTACTCCCACTTGACGAGTCCATCCCTATGTAAAGGCGTCAAGTAAATGATACTAATCTAGTTTGTTTGCAAATAAGTTTGCAAAAGATATCGTCTATGAGACGAATGTGCTCCCCCTTGATGATTGCAATTTTTGAAAAGGGAAGTCACGAAATGTAAACCTAGTATTGCAAGTAATTTGCAATGTATTGCTTTGACATAAAGCTCCCCCTAGCTTTATGATGTCAAAGTCTTCATATGTAAATTGAATAACTACAAAACAAAGGTTAGAAATCAAGTATAATTCACAATTTCCTGCAAATGTGATTCAAGTTAGTAGAAAGAAAGCTTTATGTCTCACGGATCCCGTGATTCCCTCCTAGTAGGGATCCGTCTAGGCAATTCTGAGGGATCCGTTTTAGCTTTTAAATTTCAACAAAGGTGATATAACAAGTAATGTTATCACAAAAATGAGATATGAATACAAGGTAATCATATTCTCAGAAAAATAGCAAGTAGCATGTAATTCCATTTAATAAAACTAGAGTTATGATATGATACACATGACTCTAAAAACTAAGAAAATAGGAAAATACATTACTAGGAATTTCTAAACCAACTATCGCTTGATTCTAGGACACCACTAAAAATCTTCTAGCTCAAGTTTTGTTTAGGTTTGATCTCGTCAAAACGTTCGAGGAGATGATAGAACATGAAACGTTGGTCTTCTCGTACTTCATGTATCAAACCTTCAACATGTTGACAATGATAGCAATCTTTGTCATGGCTAGGTAGTGGTGGTGGAGGAAATGAAATGGCTTGATACGAAGGATCAAGTGAAGTGACTTGTGGAGCTTCAAATGATGGAGGGATTGGTGGTGGTAGAGAAGTGTCAACTTCCATATGGTCGGGTGGTTGACTTTGATGATTTGTCATAATCCAAATGGGATTATATGATGAAAACGCCGAGAAGGAAGCCGGAGCAAGTGTTGACTCAACACCTTGATTTTGAACCATTATTCCTCCTAATGAGGAGAATATTGTCGGCGGAAGCGGATGAGACGGCCTAGGAAGCAAGTCCTCTAAATTGTAAAGGTGTGATGATGATAGTGGGATGTAAATGAAATAGCTCTAGGAACCAATGGTGATGGTTTGGTAGAGATGATATTGTTTGGCCTAGGAGGTATGGTGGTGTTTGGCATAGGTAGTTTTGTGGGTACTATCCCTTTAGGAATTGGTTTGATTGGATGATGAAGAATTCTATCATTTGTTGGTTTGATGGGAGATGATTCGGTTGAATAAATTTCGTGTATAACACGAGCTCTTTTAATGGGTGGTTTTTTGGTGGATAAGTTACTACTTGGGGTTTTCCTCATGATGAGATGATTTCAAGAGTTTGCAAAGGCTGAAAGTTAGGATGAGAGTGATGACTATGGAGGTCCTAACAAGGTGGTTTATAAACTAAGAGATTTGGCAAGTGAATTTAAGCTTTAAGCCACTAGGATTCATTGGAATGTGATGATTGACATGCACAAGAGTCAACTTTAGAGGTTGCTCTGATCTAGGAACTCATTTAAGATGAGATGGAGTGTTTGATTTAGGAAGATGAGTTGAAATGATTGTTTTAGCAAGATTTTACCTATACTGTCATCCGGATCCCACAGTTCCCTCCTCAGAGGGATCCGTCTAGGCTAATCCTAGGGATCCGTCTCTCAGCAGCTATGAAAGAGTGGAAATGATGTTTCTAAGATCTAAGACCTATATCATCTTGAGTGTTTCAGTCCTCCTAAGTGTTTTAAATGAGGGGATGCTTGAGTACTTGAAGGTAATGAGTGATGTAGCTAATGATTGTCATTTATGGAAGGATTTGGAACTTTCAAGAGTACCAATGGATAAGCAAGGATGACACTAAAGATTGAAGCTAAATGATCCTAGAGATCAGGTTGTGTCTTAGGATAGTGTATTGGAAAATATCCTAGAAGCTTTGAGATGAGAAAACTAGATTTTGATCAACTTTGATCAACTTGGAGGTGAGGATGATTTATGATCAACTTTGCCATAATTGAAAAGATTTCTAAGACTAGATGTGAGGGATCAAGTAGAAAATGAGGTGTGAGTTTAAGAGCGGAAGAGTAATGGATTAAAACGAAACGGTAGATCTACAAGCGTTTTTAGAGTGTAACCTTGGTGAGTTATGTATGAATGGGAAAGATTAACCTATCTTGATAAGGACTTAATTTGCCTTAAGATACTATGTTTAGCTTAGTGTGATGTTTTCTAAGAATGTGTTTGAAATACAATGCTTGTAATTGCATTTGCTGTTCGCCGGATCCCACGGTTCCCTAAGAGTAGGGATCCGTCCAGTGTAATCTTTGGGATCCGCCCATCTGCTCAGCAGGACCTTTACTAAAGGTGTGCAATGATCTTGACAATGCATTATATCTCAAGGATAGTCTAAAAAGAGTTTTAAGATATCAAATGTAAGATGTCTTATTTCATGAAAGAAATTGGATTACATTGATAAAGCACGAGTACAAGAGAATTGATCCTATTTTAGAATACTACTAGTTTCCTTGAGTGTTTTCGCTAGGAGGATCATTATGTGATTGATGAGTGTTGGTGGAGTCAAGAATGAAGAAAGTCTTCATGAGGGATATGTTTAGCGGTTCCATCATCTTGTTCACAAGTACGTACAACGGACTTTGAAATTGAGGATGGAAGTGCATAACATTATGATAGAGGCGTGTCAAGAACATTCCATAAGTGATGAGTTTATTCTTGGAGCCTTGAAGATTTGCAATTCACCTTGCAAAGAAGTAGGCGAGATTGTATGGTTGTTGTGTTAGCAAACAGTACAACATGTGAGCACAACAAGCGGGAAGGATTTCTCGATTTCCCCTAAGACTCCAAACATTTTCACGTAGGATGAGTGCAAGAGGCTTGTACTCTTCTCGGATATCCCTTGTAAAGATAATGTTTGGATCGGAGTAATTTGGTCGAGGTTTGCATATTATGCGATTTAAATCTTCTAGAGAGGGTATGTGTGAACAATATGGACTATTTTCTTCACAAAAGTTGAAGAGAGAATCAAGAGACCAATCTTCGGTGAAGGCACATTGTCCATGATTTGGAATTCGGAGGATGTGAGCAAAATGCCCAAGGGTTAGAGTGAACTTTTGGTTTTTGATATAAAACCAAAGAGATAGAGAGCGATCCTCGTTACGAACGAGTTCGACTTGACGGAAGAATTCCATTATGAACCTTGGACATATCTTCTCGTTGATTTCAAGAAGGCATTCTAGTCCTATGGCTCGGAAGGAGGTATTGATACCTTCTTCGAATTGTAGAGAGGTGTCTACAATACGTCCTTCATGGAAGTGACGGTTTTCGAGATTATTAAACCCATGGGCATGATTGCCAAGCGTGTCGGGTTCGAGAGAGATGTTCGGAGTGTAGACGCTAGTGAGTGAAAAATCAAACTCATATTCATGCGTCATAGTTGAACCTATAGAAATGACAAGTTGATAAAAGGAGATGTTTGTGGTCAACTTATGATAATCTAATGTTTTTACTAGATTTTTATTAACAATGATTTTTAACAAGAAATACACTTAACTCACTTATGGTTTTGACATACAAGTAGAGTATTACTCTTGGAAGAAAAGAGGTTTTTGATTTGCATGAAAAACTGTTTTCCAGTAGGACGGATCCCACGGTTCCTTTTCAAAAGGGATCCGGCTAGTATAACTTCCGGGATCTGTGGATCTGTAGTAACAGAAACAGATTTTATAAAAATATAGATTTTACAGTTTTTATACCACGAAAATATGTCTTATCCTACATTTTCCTTTAGCATGCATACATGACTTCTAATGTATCACGAAAGAAATATAAAGCATATAAATCAAAATAAGTGACAAACACATTATGATAAAAGTAACCTAGATAAACTAGATTATTAATAGTATTGCATTTCAATACTAAGGATGATACAAAGGATTGGGTATATGACCCCAATATAGATTAACAACACAAAGTAAATATCTTCGTATGTGAACTTCATCATAGGGAACACAAGTGCGATGAGTGTTATGGCGATGAGCACGAGTGCGATGTAAACCATGTTGATGACGGATCTTCTTAGTTTCGGTTGAGATGGAATGAGGAAGATGAAGTTTTTAAGTGAAAGGAAATTTTTGAAATTGGATGATTTGAAAAAGGTGAAGATTTGATAGATAGGTCGACGGTGGGAGTTTTTATAGGGAAGGAGGAATTTTTGAAATTCGTGTTATGTTTTATTATTGGATTAAAAAGAAATAAAACATAAGTTTAATATACTATAACTATAGACGAGATATATAGCACGTATGTGAGAAAAAGGCTTCCTAACGAAGCTTCATGTAAACCATGTAATTTGCACAAAAGATAATCCTATAAATACCTAAAAAGGTATACTTAATTATCAAGCAAAGTAACAAAGAAAGTCATACCTCTAGCACACTTAGGAATGCCTTTACAAATGACACAGCTGTCATTTAGACAATTCCCGCTCCTTTGCGTTTAAGATACCTTCTTAAGAAAGGTATTCTTGTTACCAAGCGACTCCTAAAGCTTGGTGGGTATGAGCTTTGACTAATCAACATGATAAAGAAGATTAGTGCATTTAAATAAAAAAAAATGTTGTTATCAACTCAACATCCAAACATATAGTTTTGAAATACATGGTGTTTGCTTTTATGAAAAACCTTCTTTGTAGTTTTCAATTAACCATGGATTGTATCAAGTTTTTAAAGTACAATATACTTCAAAGAACTTGGTAACGAAGCTCTGATGCCAATTGTGGAAAACTAGAAGGGGGGTTGAATAGTTTTACCAATTAAAAATTCTTTTTAATCTATTTAGATAGACTTATGTCAATCTATTTGGATGTTGATAACCAAGCATGTAGAGGTAAGTAATGAAAAGATAAGAGTAAGAAGCACAAAACCACAACGCAAGTATTTATAGTGGTTCGGCTACAAGGTCACCTTCCTTGCCCTACTCCACTCCCCGAGTCACCTACTCGAGAGTTCTTAATCACTACACCAATCTCCTTATGGCGGAGAAGCCTTCACAACGTCTCCTACTCTTTTTCCGGTACTAGGCTAACCACCGGGTTCTTTCACTCCAAGGTGAACCACACCTACACAACGTCGGCTACCCTTTATAAGGTACTAGGCAAAGTACCTAGTTCTTTCACACCTTAGGTGAACTACACCTTCACAACGTCACCTACCCTTTATTAGGTACTAGGCTAAGCACCTAGTTCCATTGCAATGGAGGAACTACTACCACACTACACCAACGACTAATCCCAAAGGAGATCTACTCCTTTACAACATCAACAAGGATATCAATATCCTTAGATCTAATACTAGTCTATCTTGTACATCGAAACACACCAAATCGAATGTACATCTAAGGCACCTTTCACTAATGCCTTTGACTAGATCTAGAAGACACCTTTCACTAATGTCTTGTGTCTTCACTTCTAAGCATCTTTCACTAATGCTTCTTTGTCTTGACTTCTAAGCACCTTTCACTAATGCTTCTTTGTCTTAACTTCTAAGCACCTACCACAAGTGCTTTATCCTATAGACGATAGATACCCTTCACTAATATCTTCGTCTTGACTCTTGAGACATCTTTCACTAATGTCTTCAACACTACACTTCTTTGAAGAAAGAAAGGAATCATCAACAAGAAGACTTCAATAGCCTTGATGATGAGGAAGCATGGCAACTCATGGACTTGAGCTTGCTCGACTTCAAAGGTGGTGATCTTGCCTTTAAGAGGAACCTAAAAGATCACACAAAAACAAAACTACAAACATAGATCTCTTGGATCTAAGGTTAGTGAGATTTAACTCAGGGGAGAAAGTATATTGGAAAGGGGTGAGAAATAATGAAGAAATGGCTCACTATTTATAGAGGAAAATCCTAATGTTCCCCGGATCCCACGGATCCCTACCACAAGGGATCCGGCTAGCACAAAGCTAGGGATCCGTGGTCCGCTCCTCTTTGCCCATGGGTATTTTTGGTTATGGGTCATGGGTCATGGGTTATGGGTTGATCCATGGTTTTCTTTCTAGATACAATGAACTTGGTTAAGTGGTATATATAAAACCATGGGTTGTGGGTCAAAACCATTTGCTAGTATTTACTCATTTAGTATATACTTGTATTTACCCATTTTAGCATATACTTAGTTTTTACCCATTTTAGCATACTTAGTTTAAGTATATGTTTAACCCAATATGTAAACACTAGTTGTTGTACATATGTATCTAAATCATAAAATCACTTATACTTGTTTTAGTGTTTTATGTGAAAGCGTAAGTGTGTTAGAAAACTATTAGTCCAAACCATTTACTTATTTTATTTGTTTCTTTAAAATGATTTTACTTTTGTTATCGACAAAACAATAGAGGATCGTAGAATATAAATAAACGTTTTTACGGCTTATTTGTATTAACACCTATCTCCGTCAGGATTACAGCCTCACTCCCATACGTTAGGCTAAACGAAGTTTCACCATTTCTGGTCTTGAGAGATGTCCAGTGAGCCCAAAATACGTTTGGTAGTTCATCCACCCATCCGGCCCTGCTTCTCCCTAGCCTTGCCTTAAAGCCGTGCATCAGACTCTTGTTCGCCCTTTCTACCAAGCCATTGGCTTGGGGGTGGGGGAGGGGGCACTTGATAATTATGTTCAGCAAGTTTCTACCATTGTCTATTACTATTATGTGGGGCAAACCGAAGCGACACACTATATTCTCCCACACAAAGTTTTTGACCTCTTTGCCTGTAGTCCTTGCCAAGGGCTTTGCTTCCATCCATTTTGTGAAATAATCGATGGCTACGATAACATATTTGACCTTTCTGGGGGATTCGGGGAGCGGGCCCAGTACATCCATTCCTCATTGAAAGAACACCCAAGGTGACATGATGGAGGTCATGAGGGTTTTTGGCAATTTAGGGACCGGGGCGTGTATCTAGCAGGATTCACACTTCTGAATAACCTTGTCTTATCAATTTTGCTACTACAGACCTTGGGACGGAATGCATTCCGCACCCCCCCGTGTACCTCTCTTACCACGTAGTTGGCCTGCAATGGGCCCACGCATCTTAACATAGGTCCTAGGTAAGATTTTTTAAACAACACCCCATCTTCCATGGTGTAGTGACTGATTTTCATCCGGAGAGCTCTTGCTTTGTTTTCATCGTCCGACCACACTTCTTCCGTGATGCATCGGATGATTGGGGTCATCCAGTTTTCTTCTTCCTCCTCTACTATTGCCCCCAATGACTTCCTCCTCGATTGATAGTGTTTCAAAAACCTCAACAAGTATTTCTTCGGTTAAGTGGTCGAACGCCACCGATGCTAACTTGCTTAGCACGTCGGCCTTCTGATTCTGCGTTCTGGGGATATTTTGTATTCTGAATTGCTTGAAACACTCGATGTACTCCTTTGCTTTGGCCAAATATTTCGCCATACTTTCCTTGTATGTTGTGAATTCACCGTTGATTTGGCTTGCCACCAGATTCGAGTCTACTTTCGCGTTCAATACTTATATTTTCATATCTTTAGCGACTCTTAAACTTTCCAGCAGTGCCTGTTATTCCGCCTCGTTGTTGGTGCTGGGGAAGTTAAGCCGGAGTGCATAAGTATACTCCGTCTGATCCGAGCTGATTAACACCAAACCTGCGCCGGCACCCTTTTTGTTAGATCCCCCATCGGTGAACAATGTCCATTCCTCTTTCTGAGTGGAGATGTCATAGATCTCCTTACCTATCCCTTCATGGTTGCTATTTTCTTTGCCGACCAGTATCTCATTTAAGAAATCCACCAAGACTTAGCCCTTGACTGAGTGCCTCGGAATGTATGTGATTTTATATGCTCCTAACTCCACAGCATACTTCATCAACTCTCCTGAAGTCTCCGGTTTTTTCAACACGTCTTTGATGGGTTGGTCCGTGATTACCTTAATTGGGTGGGCCTCGAAGTACCTTCTGAGTCTTCTTGAAGAGTGTAAAAGAGACAAAGCCAACTTTTCCAAAGGGGCGTAGTTTCGCTCGGCTTCATGTAACGTTCGGCTGACATAGTATACCGGCATTTTTTTTCCCTTCCTTTCTACCATTAAGACGGCGTTTCATTTCTTAAAAAGCCTCTTCGGCATGCCCAGTCCATCGGTATTCACTTTGATTTTCCTTGGTTATGTTCTTTAACGTATTAAAGAACGATAAAGCTTTTTATGCCGACCGAGACAAGAACCTGTTCATGGCAGCTAGTTTTCCGCTCAAGCTTTGCATTTCCTTTAGGGTTTTTGATGACTGCATGTTAGCTATCGCCTTTGTTTTCTTGGGATTCGCCCGTATCCCCTCGGATGTCACCATATACCGAGGAATTTTCCCTCTTCTACTCCGAACGAACATTTTTTGGGGTTGAGTTCATTTTGATTCCGCGGAGGTTGTCGAACTTTTCAGTCATATCTGCTAATAGATCCATCTCACTCCTGCTCTTTATGACCATGTCATCTACATACACCTCCAGGTTTCTGCCGATTTATCTTTTGAATGTAGAGTCAACCAACCTTTGATACATTGCCCTGACATTTCTTAGCCTGAATGGCATTTTTGTGTAACAGTATGTGTCGTGCTCGGTGTAAAGAGACGTTTTCTCTTCGTCTTCCTTAGCCATCTGCACTTGATGATACCCCTTGTATGAATCGAAAAAATACTTGTATTTATATCCCATAACTGACTCAATTTTCCAATCAATTTCTGGGAGGGGGTAGTAGTCCTTCGGACAAGATGCATTGATGCTTTTAAAGTCCATGCACATCCTCCATGTCCCGTCTGGTTTTTTGACTAACACCGGGTTATAAATCCACGTCGGGTACTTTACCAACCGAACTATGCCTGCCTTCAACCATTCTTCTACTTCGGTGTTGATCGCTTGGTTTTTTCTGCTGAGAAAGTCCTCTTCTTCTGGGCAACTGGTCTATCTTGCACATTGACATTTAGCTTATGTTCGATGACTCGCCTGGGGACCCCCGTCATGTCGGCTGACTGCCATGCAAACACATCTTTGTTATTTTTAACTATTCAATCAGATGTCTTTTGCATCTCGCGGAAAAATTGCATCCAATGGTAACCAGTTGTTGTGTGAATTCAGGATTGATCATAACCTCCTCTGTCTTTCCGGGGAGTTCCTTTATTTCTACGGCCTGCTCTGGCTCCTTTCTTTTTGCTCCTTCGTTCGAAAATTTCTTTTCCAATCTTCTACATTCTGACACGATGACTGACCTGGTGACGAGGGTCGCGATACCCTGATGCACGTACAAGGCGCGTTCGGGGTCAAAGGAACTTCCTTTTCATTGAGAAAGTTTTTCAACACCCTAGGCAGTGAACCTAATCGTTGTAGTGTAGTATTGGGTAAGCCTAGGGTATTGATATCGTTCTCTAGGGGAATAGGAATGCTAGTAAGAAGTGGACTACACTAAGGTTGAGGTTGAGGAAGATTCTTTTTTATCTTTTTTATATTTTTTAGAAAGCTAAGAGTAAAATCTCGAGGTTTGGATTTGGGGGGTGGTACTTCTACCGATTACTTCTACTATCTAATTATCTAAACTATGGGTAGTCTTATGTCTATTGATGTGTGCTCTTATGATGATTAAAAATGTGTCTACCTAGATACTATTACTCCCTAGTTATCTTTTATTGGTGGTTGAATTGTCACGTCCTTATTCTTAACGCGTTGTATTTTCTAAGGTCGTAGGGTGTGCCTTTTTCCCTAACTCTTTGAGACTACCTTAAGGTTATTGCCTACGAAATCCACTATGATTCATAAACTAACTTTAAGATTATCTTTGGATGTTTAGACTACGAAATCCGCTAAGTGATTCATAAACTAAGGTTCACAAAGATTACTCAAGCATTTAAACACAACGATAGCTTAATTACACTCATAAGCCAATTACAATTAAGATAAGAGACAACCAATCAATAATTAATAACTAGGTTTCATAGATCTAAGCAAACACACAAGAAATTTAGCCGGACATGTTAAACACGCAAGCATACACACATTCAATGGAAGACATAATTAAATCAATGAAGTAAAACACTTATCTTGATGTAAAATAGGGTTTGATAACCCTAAGTTACTGTCCAAGTCGGAATACAAACGTTTAGGGTTTTTACTCCATAAGTCTACCTCTTAAATTCTGAAAATTCGATTTCGATATATAATTTTACACTTGTGATGACGTCGCCTTATATGTGGGACATCGTGAGATCGCCGTCATTAGGGTTTTCGTTTTGGCCAAGTAATCACTGGGACGACGTCACGTTGTAGTTGTGACGTTGTCGGGCTTCAGCAAGGACGTCATCTGATTCTGGATCTAAGCCGTCTGAGATGAAAAGTCTTAGTGACGTCCTTCCTCTTCAAATCCTGACGCCGTCAGGTGTTGATAACATCAAATAGTCCTGAATATTAAGTGTCAATTCCCCCATTAATGCTCGTTATTTATATCATTTATATGGATATACGCTTGTTTTCCATTGTTTTCCACTTTCAAGTTAATTACGAGCATTGGAGCTAAAGAGACGAGGAACTGGAAACATATCTAAAGATTTATCACAGTATGCTATTTTGAAGAAGGTTACGGCGTAACTCATCTCTCACATTATGCCGTAACTATTGCGTGACTCAGTATGCCAACTTATCAGAAGGTTACGGCGTAACTCCTCCCAAAGGTTACGACGTAACGACATTAGGTCAAAAAAGGTTCCACGCCGCTGATACTTACGCCGTAAATACTGCATCTCTTACGACGTAATCAAGTTTATTGAAGACTACGGCGTAACCACTCATTAGGTTATGCCGTAACCAGCAGATCTAGTGCATTTTACGAAGAAATAGAAGGTTACAGCGTAACTCCTATATTGTTTACGCCGTAACCCAGATCTGGCCTATAAATACCCCACGAATTCCAGCATTTCTAATCATCCCATTCCGCACACAACACTCTGAGAACGTGGGAAAAAGCTCAAGGCAGGTCTAGAGGAGCATACGGAGCTGTTTCCAAGGGAGAAGTCACTCCATTACGATAAGCATTAACGTTTAATATTTCTTTTACTTTCAATTCATTTATTTCGTACCTTTGAATATTGAATTGATTTGCATGATTAATATGAGCGGCTAAGCACCTTTTGGTTCTAGCCTCGTTATGATTCCTTAATTGTTTTGTTTGCGTTTACTTTACTTCCGTACAATTATTTCTAAGTGTATGCATGCATAGTTCATTGGTAGCCACCCTTGGTTCAGTAGTTTTGAATGGCGGTAGAGGCCAATTGCCTAGGAGATATGACCAACTGACCCTAGGTGAGCAGACCGAGACGGGAAGGGTAAGATATGACCAACTGACGACCCTTTCTACTTGTGCGATTTGACCAACTGATCACCTATCGTTTGGATGAACTTAAGAATTGGGGGGTGTAGTGTCTAAGTTCCTAACGGCCGGGTACTCATCTTTGCTGATAGGTGCGCCTGATTTCTCCTGTGGTGGCATCTTTGCTGATAGGTTAGGGCGAATTGACCAAATGCTGTCCTCTCGACTTTGACCCCACCTGAAGTAATTGGAAGTAGGTAGACGTAGACATAACTAGCTAGGAGGATTAACTAGATTGGCACCACTTCTCTCTATTGATTTCCCTTTACCTTTTATCTGATTTTATTTACTTTATTCTGCATTAGTAGTTTAATTAATTAAATCCCTATCGAAACTATTATTCTGTGACAATTAGACTTAGTAATAATCCAACACACATAGCTCTTGGGACGACCATGGCTTTACCGTTTACTACACTACACACGACTGGGTACACTGCCCGTTAGTGCACTAGGGTAGACCATAAGAATAGCGAGACACTATAAATATTAAGACCTGGTCAGTGAAACTTGCATCAGGTGTATTTTAGCAAAAAGTCTACTGAGCCATCACAGATTTTAATTCGTATAAAGGGACGGCGTCGCCCTTTGATTGGGACGCCGTCAGGTTCATTTTCAGCAGCTTGAGTGTCGTCGATCTTGACTTAGCCATTTTCTTCATATATTCACTCTTTTTCGTCCAAATATGTATCATTCCAGCATTTTGCTTCCAAGAGACCTAAAAAGTGAAAAGGAACGAAATTATGCAGTAACGGATGTAAAAGTGGGCAATTAAGGTCTTAAATGACACCTTAAAAGTGTACGGTTTAAATCCTTATCAAATATCCCTACACTTGGTATTTGCTTGTCCTCAAGCAAATATGCTTTTGGCCAATCAATTTATAAGTTAAGGGGGATGAAGCATTGGTTTAACATAATTCAAAACAAGTAAAAGCACCGCAATAGTCATAACAAGCACGGAAATTATATACTAGCACCTCACAATGGGTGTTTGGATTCTCTCATCTATCGGGTGTATATGAAATATAGTAAATGGAAATAGAAGATAAACACTCATTACCTGGTCATATTACACAGATTACCATAGGATTGAGACTAGATCAAACCTCCACCGCTTTGGCGTAAGCACCTAGGAACAACTATCTAAGAGGTCTTTAAAAGGGTTGTAACGTTAGGCTTACGGTAGGGAAACAAAGGGTTTGGTTGAACAGGCGATTTAGAGGTGGCAAGTCAAAAATCTTATGTTACAAGCATGAAAAGAATGGTGTTGCTAAGCCAAGACTCGACTCACTAAACTCTAGATACTTTGAAATAAACAAACATAAATATAAAGATAGATGTAGGATAGTTGCATGCTTTTTTGCATACAGTTTTACACTACCATCCTCTAAGACAACATCAAAATATAAGGGATTTATAGGAGCATCCCTACACTTGAGTTTTTATTACTCTAACAGTAATTTGACCCGAATTAAAAAGATCAAAACACTTGGAGTATTTAATTACGTAAATAAATGGAATTTGAATTTAACGTTCTTTCCCGTCACTCCATAAAATTTTACTTTACCCATGAGTCCCAATCGTCCCAAAACTGTGTAGAAAAAATATGACTCGACTTAGCAACCATGTAAGTAACTAGATAATTGAACTGGGGTTTAGTATGATAACAATAATGCACTAACGGTGAGTGCATACAAGGCAGGCTAAGGCGATTTGGGTGTACATTTTGGGGTGGATTGTAAACAATGCTCTTCATTGATATTCTGGAAAACCGAAACATCACGATAACCGAGAAAAGGATACGCTCTGAGGGGTTAACTAGGGGTATCGTGTACTAAAGATGAGTACATCGCAAGGGTGTGGGGTAATTACTCTACCGATGTGGAAGAAGTAATTATAATACGGGTATCAAACAAGGGTTATCCTAATGCCTCTTATCATTTAGTTATTCCTAACTACACAAGTGTAGTCTCACTAGCGATCTCGGAATGCATCACAAAACAAGTTCTAGAATCTATTATACTATCGGTACACTCTCGAAGCATTAAAGGTGAATGCTTTAATTCCTATAGATCTAAGGGCGAACCTCACATTTTTGAGGTGGAATTTGAGTGGTAAACGGTTTTTGTGCTAGTCATATAACTCCTATCCATGAGACGCTTTATTAAGACTAAAGTCCCACTCGTACATGTCATGAAAAATTTTAAATTTGGTGCTAAAATTGCCCTAACAAATATTTCTTATAGCTTATTACACAAATGAAATAGGACAAGAAAAATATTCAAGGATAAGCATAGTTTTAAAGTTCCCGTTTTATTCTCCCTCCCTACACTTAAACTGAACATTGTCCCCGATGTTCCCCGAAAGTATCAAAGTTATGATAAAGGAAGGTAACTAAAAGAGAAAGAAACTAGTAATCCCCTGATTAGCTCGGTAGGATCCGTGTGAAGTAGTGGTTAAATTATTTCCCAAGAAGAATGTATGCGTGATAAGCTTCATCCAATATTATGTTTCTTCTTCTTGATAAATAAAACCTGCACACTTTAAGAAAATAGACGAAACCTTCGCGTAAAATTGGCGGTAAAACTATATATGACTCTACTACACTAAGATATAATGCTTGTGGAATGGATGTTTGCAGATTTTCTGGAAAATTAAGACCTGAGAATTTCCAAAAATTTATAATTAGCAAAGAAAACGAGAAGAATTTAAGCTGTTTCTGTTCCTCCTGACGTCGTCAGGTTCTAATCCTGACGCCGTCAGGTTGTCCTGACAGAAACTGGTCTGTTGCGTTTTCCTGAAAAAATTCTGGAAAAATTACACCTTTAAAATCTGGAAAAATTCCTGCAAAATATCCATTATGACTCGATACAAGCATTTAACTCTAACAAACACACATATATATCTATTTCATTAGTAGTAATTCTCAAGTTCACGTTCTTTTAAAAACGTGTGTAATCCTTCCTACACTTATCTCATTGTAAAATACCTTTATATGTAATTAAGACGAGGTAAAAGACAAAATAAAGCTTTTTCACAAAGTCTAACATGAGAATAAATAATAATGAAAAAGATATATTAACACACAAATAAAAATGAAAAACAAATACACATGGGTTGCCTCCCAAGAAGCGCTTTTTTTTTCGAGTCACGAGCTTGACTCTACCCTTATTTAAAGGATAAAGGGGAAGTTTTTCCTACACTTAAGCTTAAGTGCGGGTGATAGTAGCGATACACACCCTTAGGGTGGAAATTTGGTACGTGAGGAGAGGGTGATGGGTGATACTTATGCTCAAAGGGGTGTGCTCCTATCATACTAGCCTTACCTAATTCAATTGGTGTAGCGGGTGAATCAAATCTTTCTCCTAGAAATCGATCATCTTATATCAACTTCAAAAGATTCTTAGTGTGTAATAAACCCAGTTTAAACCCATAATGTTTCTTATTATCAACCATGAATGGGTGATGTAAGTGTGTAAGGTCATGGGTTACTCCTATATTAGCTTCCATTCTACATGGCCTAGAGTCTACTACCTTCATCACGCAACTACCCGGACTATTTATTTTGATGGGTGGATTGGGGGCTAATTCAATTCCTAGATTCGCATCTAAAGACGGAAAATTGGGTAAGGGTTTTGGTTGAGGCTCCGGTTCATCAAAATTAGGAACTTCCCAAGGACTAAGAGAGAGGTCATAACAACAAGCATCTAAACCTACATTCTCTAGTGGTGTTTGGTCCAAATGTTCTATATCAATCGGGGTTCCTATAGTCTCTTTTACTTCTTCCGGGTAAGTTATAGGTGGTGTGTGTTCCTCAAGTGATGGTAGGGCTTGTGGGCTTGGAGTTTCCACCTCATTCTCCATTATATCTAGATCTCTTAAATGTTCATCATGTTTATCAGTATGATCTAACCTAAATACACTCCTAAGTATCTCAAATGCTTCTTTAGCCATTTCAAATTCTTGGTCCGATTCATAAGAATTGTGGAAAACTAGAAGGGGGGGGGGGTGAATAGTTTTACCAATTTAAAACTTCTTTTTAAATATTTAGATCGACGTATGTCAATCTATTTGGATGTGTGTGTTGGATGTTGATAAACATGCATATAAAGGTATGTAATGAAAGATAAGAGTAAGAAGCACAAAACCACAACACGAGTATTTATAGTGGTTCGGCTACAAGGACACCTTCCTTGCCCTACTCCACTCCTCGAGTCACCTACTCGAGAGTTCATAATCACTACACCAATCTCCTTATGGCGGAGAAGCCTTCACAACGTCGCCTACCCTTTTTCCGGTGCTAGGCTAACCACCGGGTTCTTTCACTCCAAGGTGAACCACACCTACACAACGTCGCCTACCCTTTATAAGGTACTAGGCTAAGTACCTAGTTATTTCACACCAAGGTGAACCAAACCTACACAACGTCGCCTACCCTTTATTAGGTACTAGGCTAAGCACCTAGTTCCATTGCAATGGAGGAACTACTACCCAACACTACACCAACGACTAATCCCAAAGGAGACCAACTCCTTTTTACATCATCATCAAGGATATCAATATCCTTGGATCTAGTTCTAATCTATCTTGTACATCGAAACATACCATATCGAATGTACATCTAAGGCACCTTTCACTAATGCCTTTGACTAGATCTTCAAGACACCCTTCACTAATGTCTTGTGTCTTGACTTCTAAGCACCTTTCACTAATGCTTCTAGTCTTGACTTATAAGCACTTATCACAAGTGCTTATGATATGGAAGAAAGATACCCTTCACTAATATCTTCGTCTTGACACTTGAGACACCTTTCAAAAATGTCTTCAATACTTCTTAGAAAAGAAAAACAATCATCAACAAGAAGACTTCAGTAGCCTTGATGATGAGGAAGCATGGCAACTCATGAACTTGAGCTTGCTCGACTTCAAAGGTGGTGATCTTGCCATTAAGAGGAACCTAGAAGATCACACAAAAACAAAACTACAAACATAGATCTCTTGGATCTGAGGTTAGTGAGTTTTTAACTCAGGGAGAAGTGTGTTATAAAAGGGGTGAGAAACAATGAAGAAATGGCTCACTATTTATAGAGGAAAAATCCTACTGTTCCTCGGATCCCACGGATCCCTTCCACAAGGGATCCGTCTAGCGTAGAGCTAGGGATCCGTGGAACGCTCCCCTTTACCCATGGGTATTTTGGTTATGGGTCATGGGTCATGGGTTGATCCATGGATCTTTAGCTAGATACAATGTATCTCTTAAGTGCAATGCACTTAGTCACTTGGGTATGGGTTGATCCATAGGTTATGGATATTATCCATATATGATATAAGCATGATGTCATGCAATGGGTTATGGGTCATGGGCTTTGGGTTGTACCCAACTACTTTCAATGTATTTGCCCAATGGGTTATGGTACTTAAGTTTCTACCCATTTATATTACCCAATATACTACAAACTAGTTATCTGTATATTTTACCCAAATATGTAACCACTAGTTGTTGTACATATGTAATATTAAATCATAAAATCACTTATACCTGTTTTAGTGTTTTATGTGAAAATGTGAATATGTTAGAAACTATTAGTTGAAACCATTTACGTATTTTATTTGTTTCGTTAAAATGATTTTACGTTTGTTATCGACAAAACATTAGAAGATTGTAAAATATAAATAAACGTTTTTACGGCTTATTTGTATTAACAATCTCCCCCTTTTTGTTGATGACAAAACATAAAATTATTTTAAGGAAAAGCTAAAATTCGTAAGTGTTTGAATTTGTAGTTTTTACTTTCTTCTCCCCCTTTTTGTCGAAACAAAAAGAGCTTCGAAAGAAAGCAACACATTGTTTTTAAGAAAAACATGTGAAAAGTAAAAAAAAAATTAAGGAGCAAGTAACGGGAAAGGATCTCGTCTTTACTCCCCCTTGACGAGTCCATCCCTATGTAAGGGCGTCAAGAAAGTAATACTAATCTACTTTGTTTGCAAGTAATTTTGCAAAATATTTCGTCTAAGAGACGAATGTGCTCCCCCTTGATGATTGCAATTTTGCAAAGGGATGTCAAGAAATGTAATCCTAATATTGCAAGTAATTTGCAATGTATTGCTTTGACACAAAGCTCCCCCTAGCTTTTAGGGTGTCAAAGTCTTCAAGTGTAGATTGAATAACTAAAAAACAAAGGTTAGAAAGCAAGTATAATTCACAATTTCCTGCAAATGTGGTCCAAAAAAAAATAGTCTTCTGTCTCACGTATCCCGCAGTTCCCTCCTAGTAGGGATCCGGCTAGGAAATTCTGAGGGATCCGTATAGCTGATGATCAATTTCAGCAATGGTGATATAACAAGTAATGTTATCACAAAGGTGAGATATGAATACAACGTAATCATATACTCAGAAATATAGCAAGTATCATGTAATTTCATTTAATAAAACTAGAGTTATGACTCTAAAGACTAAGAAAATAAAGAATACATGACTAGGAATTTCTAGACCAACTATCGCTTGGTGCTAGGACACAACTAAAATCTTCTAGCTCAAGTTTTGTTTAGGTTTAATCTCGTCGAAACGTTCGAGGAGATGATAGAACATGAAACGTTGGTATTCTCGTACTTCATGTATCAAACTTTCAACATGTTGACAATAATAGCAATCTTTGTCATGGCTAGGTAGTGGTGGTGGAAGAAATGAAATGACTTGATGCTAAGGATCAAGTGAAGCGGCTTGTGGAGCTTCAAACGACGGAAGAATTGGTGGAGGCACATTTGGGAATGGCTCGACCAAGAATGATGGTGGTGGTAGAGAAGTGTCAACTTCCATATGGTCGGGTGGTTGACTTTGATGATTTCTCATAATCCAAATGGGATTATATGATGGAAACGGTGAAAAGGAAGCCGGAGCTAGTGTTGACTCAACGCCTTGATTTTGTACCATTATTCCTCCTAATGAGGAGAATGTTGTCGGTGGAGGCTGATGAGACGGCCTAGGAGGCAAATCCTCTAAATTGTAGAAGTGTAGTGATGATAGTGGAGATGTAAAAGCAATAGCTCTAGGAACCAATGGTCATAGTTTAGTGGAGATGACATTGTTTGGCCTAGGAGGTATGGTGGTGTTAGGCATATGTAGTTTTGTGGGTACTATCCTTTTAGGAACTGGTTTGATTAGTTGAGAAGAGGTCCTTGAATTAGTTGGCTTGACCGGAGATGATTCGGTTGAAGAAATTTCGTGTATAACACGAGCTATTTTCTTGGGTGGTTCTTTGGTGGTTAAGTTACTACTTGGAGTTTTCCTCATGATGAGATGATTTCAAGAAGTTTGTAAGGGTTTCTAAGGTGCTGAAAATTAGGATGAAGGTGATGACTATGGAGGTCCTAACAATGTGGTTTATAAAGCAAGAGAATTGGCAAGTGAATTTAAGCCTTAAGCCACTAAAATTCATTGGAATGTGATGATTAACATGTACAAGAGTCAACTTCAGAGTTTTTACTGATCTAGGAACTCATTTGAGATGAGATGGAGTGTTTGAGTTAGAAAGATGAGTTGAAATGATTGTTTTAACGTAATCTGTCACCCGGATCCCACGGTTCCCTCCTTAGAGGGATCCGTCTAGACAAATCCTAGGGATCCGGCTCTTAGCAGCTAAGAAAGAGTAGAAATGATGTTTCTAAGGTCTAAGATCTGTATCATCTTGAGTGTTTCAGTTCTCCTAAGTGTCTTAAATGAAGGGGTGCTTAAGCACTTGAGGGTAATGAGTGATGTAGCTAATGATTGCCTTTTATGGAAGGAATTGGAACTTTCATGAGTACCAATGAATGAGCAAGGATGACACTAAAGATGAGAGTGTCAATTGAAGCTAAATGATCCTAGAGATCAGTTTGTGACTTAGGATAGGATAGTGTTTTGGAAAAAATATCATAGAAGCTTTGAGATGGGAAAACTAGAATTTGATCAACTTTGATCAATTTTGAGGTAAGGATGATTTATGATCAATTTTGCCATAATCGAAAGATTTCTAAGACTAGATGTGAAGGATCAAGTGAAAAATGAAGTGTGAGTTTAAGAGCGGAAGAGTAATGGATTAAAAATGAAATGATAGATCTACAAGTATTTTAGAGTTTGATCTAGGTGAGTTATGTGTGAGTAGGAAGGATCTACTTATCTTGATAAGGACTTAATTTTCCTTAAGACACTATGTTTAGCTTAGTGTGAGGTGTTCTAAAGATATGTTTGAAATACAATGCTTGCAATTGCATTTTCTGTTTGCCGGATCCCACGGTTCCCTAAGTGTAGGGATCCGTCTAGCACAAACTTTGGGATCCGTCCATTTGCTCAGCAGAACCTTTACTAAAGGTATGCAATGATCTTGACAATGCATTATATTCCAAGGTTGGTTTAAAATGATTCTAATACTAAGATATCAAATGTAAGATGTTTTATTTCATGAAGGAAATAGGATTGCATTGATAAAGCATGAGTACAAGATAATTGATCCTATTTGAAATACTACTAGGTTCCTTGAGTGTTTTCGCTAGTAGGATCATCACGTTGTTGATGAGTGTTGGTGGAATAAAGAATGAAGAAAGTCTTCATGAGAGATATGTTTAGCGGTTCCATCCTCTTGTTCACAAGTACGTACAACGGACTTTGAAATTGAGGATGAAAGTGCATAACATTATGATAAAGGTGTGTCAAGAACATTCCATAAGGGATAAGTTTATTCTTGGAGCCTTGAAGATTTACAATTCGCCTTGCGAACAAGTAGGCGAGATTGTATCGTTGTTGTGTTAGCAAACAATACAATATGTGAGCACAACAGGCGGGAAGGATTTCTCGATTTCCCCTAAGACTCCAAACATTTTCGCGTAGAATGAGTGCAAGCGGCTTGTACTCTTCTCGGATGTCCCGTGTGAAGATAATATTTGGATCGGAGTAATATGGTCAAGGTTTGCATATAATGCTATGTAAATCTTCCAGGGAGGGTATGTGTGAACAATATGGACTATTTTCTTCACTAAAGTTGAAGAGAGAATCAAGAGACCAATCTTCGATGAAGGCACATTGTCCATGATTTGGAATTCGGAGGATGTGAGCAAAATGCCGAAGGGTTAACGTAAACTTTTTGTTTTTGATATAAAACCAAAGAGATAGAGAGCGATCCTCGTTACGAACGAGTTCAACTTGACAGAAGAATTCCATTATGAACCTTGGACATATCTTCTCATTGATTTAAAGAAGACATTCTAGTCCTATGGCTCGGAAGGAGGTATTGATACCTTCTTCGAATTGTAGAGAGGTGTCTACAATATGTCCTTCGTGGAAGTGACGGTTTTCGAGGTTATTGAACCCACGGACATGAATGCCAGGTGTGTTAGGTTCAAGGGAGATGTTTGGAGTGTAGACGCTAGTGAGTGAAAAATCAAACTCATATTCATGCGTCATAGTTGAACCTATAGAAAAGATGAGTTAATAGAAAGTGATGTATGTGGTCAACCTATGATTATCTAATGTTTTTACTAGATTTTTATTAACAATTGTTTTTAACAACAATGACATTTAACTCACTTATGGTTTTGACATTCTAGTGGAGTATTATTTTTAGAAGAAAAGTGGTTTTTAATTTGCATGAAAAACTGTTCTTCAGTAGGACGGATCCCACGGTTCCTTTTCAAAAGGGATCCGGCTAGTGTATTTTCCGGGATCCGTAGATCTGTAGTAACAGAACCAGATTTTATGGCGAAAAGCATAGATTTTTAGATCTCATAGTTTCACACCAAGATATGTGTTTTAACCTACATTTTCTTTTAACATCCATACATGACTTCTAATGTATCACGAGAGAAAGAAATAAAACAAAGAGAAATGATAAACACATTATGATAATAACCAAGATAAACTTAGATTATTAGTAATATTTCATTTCAATGCTAAGGATGATACAAAGGATTGGGTATATAACCCCAATGTAGATTAACAACACAAAGTAAATGTCTCCGTATATGAACTTCATCATAGGGAACACAAGTGCGATGAGTGTTAAGGCGATGAGCACGAGGGCGATGTAAACCATGTTGAAGATGATCCTTCTTGGTTTCGGTTGAGACGAAATGGAGAGGAAGATGAAGTTTTGAATGAGAGGAAATTTTTGAAATTGGAAGATTTGAAAAAGTGAGGATTTGATAAAGTGGGCGTCGAGTGGTTTATTTATAGGGAAGGAGAATTTTTGAAATTTGTGTTTTGTTTTATTGTTAGAGATATGATTTTTGGATTAAGTGAGGCAAAACACAAATTTTATAAACCATGATTTTTAGACGAAAGAGTGACACGTATGAGAGAAAAAGCTTCCTAATGAAGCTACATGTAAAACATGTGTATACACGAAACCTACTCAAATAAACACCTAAGTAATCACACTTGTTTTTTAAACAAATATCATTTAGATATAAGTGGAAAGTCATACTTCAAATGCACTTAGGAATGTCTTTACAAATGACACAGCAAATGTCAGAAGACAATTCCAACTCCTTTATGCTTAAAATACCTTCTTAGGGAAGGTAATCTTTATTATCAAGCAAATCCTATGGCTTGATAGATGTAAACTTTGACTAATCAACATGACAAAGAGGATTAGTGCAATTAAATGAAAAAGAGAACATGAAAAATGTTGTTATCAAATCAACATCCAAACAAATAGTTTTAAAATACATGGTGTTGATTTATATGAAAAACCTTCTTTGTAGTTTTCAATTAACCATGGATCGTATCAAGTTTTTAAAGTACAATATACTTCAAGAAACTTTTTAAAGAAGCTCTAATGCCAATTATGGAAAACTAGAAGGGGGGGGGGTTGAATAGTTTTACCAATTTAAAACTTCCTTTTAAATATTTAGATCGACTTATGTCAATCTATTTGGATGTGTGTGTTGGATGTTGATAAACAAGCATATCAAGGTATGTAATGAAAGATAAGAGTAAGAAGCACAGAACCACAACGCGAGTATTTATAGTGGTTCGGCTACAAGGACACCTTCCTTGCCCTACTCCACTCCTCTAGTCACCTAATCGAGAGTTCTTAATCACTACACCAATCTCCTTATGGCGGAGAAGCCTTCACAACGTCGCCTACCCTTTTTCCGGTGCTAGGCTAACCACTGGGTTTATTTCACTCCAAGGTGAACCACACCTACATAATGTCGCCTACCTTTTTTAAGGTACTAGGCTAAGTACCTAGTTCTTTCACACCAAGGTGAACCACACCTACACAACATCGCCTACCCTTTATTAGGTACTAGGCTAAGCACCTAGTTCCATTGCAATGGAGGAACTACTACCCAACACTACACCAACGACTAATCCCAAAGGAGACCAACTCCTTTTTACAACATCATCAAGGATATCAATATCCTTGGATCTAGTTCTAATCTATCTTGTACATCGAAACACACCATATCGAATGTACATCTAAGGCACCTTTCACTAATTCCTTTGATTAGATCTTCAAGACACCCTTCACTAATGTCTTGTGTCTTGACTTCTAAGCACCTTTCACTAATGTTTCTAGTCTTGACTTCTAAGCACTTATCACAAGTGCTTATGATATGGACGAAAGATACCCTTCACTAATATCTTCGTCTTGACACTTGAGACACCTTTCACAAATGTCTTCAATACTTCTTAGAAAGGAAAAACAATCATCAACAAGAAGACTTCAGTAGCCTTGATGGTGAGGAAGCATGGCAACTCATGAACTTGAGCTTGCTCGACTTCAAAGGTGGTGATCTTGCCTTTAAGAGGAAACTAGAAGATCACACAAAAACAAAACTACAAACATAGATTTCTTGGATCTGAGGTTAGTGAGTTTTTAACTCAGGAAGAAGTGTGTTAGAAAAGGGGTGAGAAACAATGAAGAAATGGCTCACTATTTATAGAGGAAAAATCCTACTGTTCCCCGGATCCCACGGATCCCTTCCACAAGGGATCCGTCTAGCGTAGAGCTAGGGATCCGTGGGAAGCTCCCCTTTACCCATGGGTATTTTGGTTATGGGTTATGGGTCATGGGTCATGGGTTGATCCATGGATCTTTAGCTAGATACAACGTATCTCTTAAGTGCAACGCACTTAGTCACTTGGGTATGGGTTGATCCATGGGTTATGGATATTATCCATGTATGATATAAGCATGATGTCATGCAATGGGTTATGGGTCAAGCTCCATGGGTCATGGGCTTTGGGTTGTACCCAACTACATTCAATGTATTTGCCCAATGGGTTATGGTACTTAAGTTTCTACCCATTTATATTACCCAATATACTACATACTAGTTATGTGTATATTTTACCCAAATATGTAACCACTAGTTGTTGTACATATGTAATATTAAATCATAAAAATCACTTATACTTGTTTTAGTGTTTTATGTGAAAATGTGAATATGTTAGAAACTATTAGTTGAAACCATTTACGTATTTTATTTGTTTCGTTAAAATGATTTTACGTTTGTTATCGACAAAACATTAGAAGATCGTAAAATATAAATAAACGTTTTTACGGCTTATTTGTATTAACAAGAATCATTCTCAAACATTTGATCACTATGTTCTATTTGCCTAAATGATTCCTCATGCGTGTCACATGTTTTGAAATCTATCCCACACATGCAACTAGGTAGTTCAACTCTAACCATCTCACAATCTTGTTCGGGTTTAGGTTCCATGTTCTTAAAAACTAGGTCTTTTTGATCATAGTGCCTAAGATTATCTGTAAGTTGTGATGTAGACAAGCCTATGATTTCATTCAACTGATGGTTTATGCTTAGGAAGCTTTTCTCAAAATATTTCCTGAGGGTCTCACTAAAAGGAGTTTATCTTAACAATGATTGTTGAATAGAAGCCACACAAGCACAAAATTTACCAAATCCATCTAACCTTACACCCGTCTCCTTTTGGATATCTCTAAGATCACTCACAAATTCATTAGAAGAATAAAAAGCACTCATATCTGTGAAATTCAATTGTTCCTCATTTGTTAATGATTCAAACTCAACTCCACTTGCCATAGTGACAAATGAAAAGGGTTTTACGAACACAAACACAAAGAAGGGGGATAGACTATAAGGAAACTAAAAATGAGAAAAAATCTTACTTGATAGGAATCAAGCAAGGGAACCTAAACGAGATAAAAATCTAACTAGCTATTCTATTCCCCGGCAGCGGCGCCAAAAACTTGATGCGCGTACAAGGCGCGTTCGGGGTCAAAGGAACTTCCTTTTCGTCGAGCAAGTTTTTCAACACCCTAGGCAGTGAACCTAATCGTTGTAGTGTAGTATTGGGTAAGCCTCGGGTATTGATATCGTTCTCTAGGGGAATAGGAATGATAGTAAGAAGTGTACTATGCTAAGGTTGAGGTTGAGGAAGATTCTTTTTTATCTTTTTTATATTTTTTTAGAAAGCTAAGGGTAAAATCTCAGGGTTTGGATTTGGGGGGTGGTACTTCTACCGATTACTTCTACTATCTAATTATCTAAACTATGGGTAGTCTTATGTCTATTGATGTGTGCTCGTATGATGATTAAAAATATGTCTACCTAGATACTATTACTCCCTAGTTATCTTTTATTGATGGTTGAATTGTCACGTCCTTATTCTTAACGCGTTGTGTTTTCTAAGGTCGTAGGGTGTGCCTTTTTCCCTAACTCTTTGAGACTACCTTAAGGTTATTGCCTACGAAATTCACTATGATTCATAAACTAACTTTAAGATTATCTTTGGATGTTTAGACTACGAAATCCGCTAAGTGATTCATAAACTAAGGTTCATAAAGATTACTCAAGCATTTAAATACAACGATAGCTTAATTTCACTCCTAAGCCAATTACAATTAAGATAAGAGACAACCAATCAATAATTAATAACTAGGTTTCATAGATCAAAGCAAACACACAAGAAATTTTGTCGGACATGTTAAACACGCAAGCATACACACATTCAATGGAAGACATAATGAAATTAATGAAGTAAAACACTTATCTTGATGTAAAATAGGGTTTGAGAACCCTAAGTGACTGTCCAAGTCGGACTAGAAATGTTTAGGGTTTTTACTCCACAAGTCTACCTCTTAAAATTCCGAAAATTTGATTTCTATATATAATTTTACACTTGCCACGGCGTCGCCTTATAGGTGGGACGCCGTCAGATCGCCGTCATTAGGGTTTTCATTTTGGCCAAGTAATCGTTGGGACGGCGTCACGTTGTAGTTGTGACGCCGTCGGGCTTCAGCAGGGACGTCATCTGATTTTGGATCTAGGCCGTCTCAGATGAAAATTCTTAGTGATGCCCTTCCTCTTCAAAGCCTGACGCTGTCAGGTGTATTTTAGCAAAAAGTCTACTAAGCCGTTAGAGATTTTAATTCGTATAAAGGGACGGTGTCGCCCTTTGATTGGGACGCCGTCAGGTTCAGTTTCAGCAGCTTGAGTGTCTTCGATCTTGAATTTTCCATTTTCTTCATATATTCACTCCTTTTCGTCCAAATATGCATCATTCCAACATTTTGCTTCCAAAAGACCTAAAAAGTGAAAATGAACGAAATTAAGCAGTAACGGATATAAAAGTTGGCAATTAAGGGCTTAAATGACCCCTTAAAAGTGTACGTTTTAAATCCTTATCATACCCCTCGGTGTGGGGAACTTCATTATAGAATGTATTGTGGAAGGGATGGGTCTTAGCTGTCGGATGCCTGATCGTCCTAGTATGATGTTGTCAGGAGAGGACGATCTTATTACCGCGAACGTCATCATCGTCTGTCGATGTCACACCCTCGCCGGAGGCGGAAACACGAGGTGTAACGGAAGGGAACATAAGCACAAGATAATAGAACATACCAACGTTAATATTTAAAAGAAAGAGTATACCATTACAATACCAGTTTAGCCGTCATCGGCAAATATATTACAAGTTTAGATTCCAAAATATTTCGTTCTATTACATAACAATTTGTAGTGACAAGTGAAAACTTCATTATGCAAGACCTGGTAGAAAAAGCTTACTAACGATCACCTGAAATGCATGAGAGAAAAACGGGTCAACTATGAAAATAGTTGGTGAGTAAACATGTTTAGCAAAAAAAAAAGAAAACTCGTAAGAAATATTCAAAGCTTTCGGTCATCGAAAATAGTCCACAAAGCAAAGGCATTGTAAATCCACTCAGTTCCAAGTTCCGCCCATACAAAACTTGCAACCTGTGTGTTCACAACCCGCTGCCATAAGTAGTATGTCTAATAGTCAAGTATAAGCGGTCATAATAGTCCACAATATAGTACCACGAATATAATAATTCAGGGATGTTCCTGATGAAACCAAAATATGCTGGGTGCCACTACCCAAAGTTATGTTGGGTGCCTCTTCCCAAAGATATACTGGGTGCCTCTTCCCAAAGATATAATGGGTGCCTCTTCCCAAAGATATACTGGGTGCCTCTTCCCAAAGATATACTGGGTGCCTCTTCCCAAAGATATAATCCGAACATAGGAGACTTTATAGTGATGCTCCGAACATGGGAGACTTTATAGTGATGCTCCGAACATGGGAGACTTTATAGTGATGCTCCGAACATGGGAGACTTTATAGTGATGCTCCGAACATGGGAGACTTTATAGTGATGCTCCGAACATGGGAGACTTTATAGCGATGCTCCGAACAAAGGAGACTTTATAGTGATGCTCCGAACATAGGAGACTTTATAGTGATGCTCCGAACAAAGGAGACTTTATAGTGATGCTCCGAACAAAGGAGACTTTATAGTGATGCTCCGAACATAGGAGACTTTATAGTGATGCTCCGAACATAGGAGACTTTATAGTGATGCTCCGAACATAGGAGACTTTAGGTCAAGGTCATAACACGTACGGTTCAATAAGTTCAAACAAGTCATAAGTTTGTATTTAAGTTCAAGAGTTCCGTTCAAAAGTTCGTAATTAAGTTCAAAGATTTAAGTCGAGTTCAAAAGTTCTAGTCAAACAAGTTAATAAAAGTAGTAAACAATTTAGCTCACGAACGGTTCATGCATTTCGCCCCAAAATATAGTAAAAACGGTAAAAGGGGGGATGTGATTACTCACTTGAAGAATAGATGCGATGACAAAAGTGGTTACACCGAAATGTAGCGTGAATCTCGAAACTGACAAGTAACTTGATGAGGTGATATGAACAAAGGATTATCCTAAATACCCTAGGTTTTATTTCAAAACCTTGATTAAGAGTAATACTAGATTGTTAAAAACTTGACTTGAAAATTTTTGAGATGATCTTCCCTTTGGTCTTGAGGCTGCCGAATTTTGGAGAGGAATAGAGGAAAAGAGAAGACTTTTATTACACTTTGAAATAATTGTTGAGTGTGTAAGAGTTTGAGTGTCAAACACTACAAATAAAGATCTTGAATTATTTTAGGTGAATCACCCAAATGACTCACCCCCTTTGACGTCAAAGGGGTGTTATCATTTACTTTGATGTATTTTTTTTTTTTTTACAAATATGTATAAGTGTGATTATATGTAAGTTACTTGAAGACTTGTGTCAAATTGTGTACACATTTGAATATTTAGGGTAGCGTTAACTAAAATAAATTTTAACGAGTCAAAGTAAAATATGCTGAGGTCATAAAAATTATAAAAATACATTTCTTGCAAAAATTTGAGTGAAATAATAATTATCGTGTAATATTTAAGAAAACCGTCGTAATTATGTAAATATAACAATTTATATACGAAATAAATTTAAAACACCGGGTAAACTAATAATAATATTTTTATCATCTTAATATGAGTATAAAAATATATTGGAATAATTTTTGGAAGTATCGGGTCAAATGTTCAAAATAATTAATTACGCGATAGCGTTTATTTAATATGAAATTATGCATTTATCGTGAAATGAAAAATCATGCATGAACTAATATGATGAATATTGAGTTTAAGAAATGACCGGAAATTGAGAATTGTGACATTCTTCCCATGTCAGCGGAATCACGTCCTCGTGATTCGATTAACGATACTATATTCCGAACCTCGACAAGAGTTCTAAAAGTTCATGCTCGTACGAACAGTCTAAATGATCATATCAATGCCCATGCGTACAGGTTCCCCATTCAACTAAGTACGTGCCCTTGATTAGATTGGATAGGGTAAACTTGCCCAATATCGAACGTAGCTCTCAAAAGACCTTTAGGTAGTCGATTCTAATTTAATCTCACAACTCATCAAACAAGAACTGTCATGAGATTAAACTAAACCGACTTGAGTAAACTTGTCTCTTAGCTTGATTTTCGCAACTCATCAAACAAGAACTGTCACTAGATCAAGCTAGGAAACAAGTTGTTAGAAAGATAGGATTCAACATCCTTGAATGAAGTCTTTTGAAAGATTCGTTCGATCTTGGATTTGCTTACACAATTCAAATCAAACCAACAAAATATATATAACAACTAAGGTCGATATCAATAGGTCTCAAATTAATCAATGTCGTGAACGTGGTAAAGATTGGAAGGAAGTTATGCACTCAAAATTATGTCGTACAGAAATAAGGTAGTTGTTCGAAAGAATGTACCTGTTAAGCGTTGCGGGCTTCCTCGGTACCCAGATAGAATGCTCGACCACGTGCGGGGGAACTTCAATGTTCTGATCTTGTGGGCCTTCTATTGCCAATGCCAGGTTTGGACGATTACCTCCTGAGCGTGTGTTTCTTGCAGCCATGATCTTTCAGTGGACCAAAACATCGGGTTGAGTAAACGACATTCGAACGAAGTCAGATGAGGTGCAGAACGGTGGTAATGTGTTATAGTGATCGAAACATGACAGGAACAGAGACATGCTATGTCTAACAAGTCGAAAGATGGAAAAGAGAAGATATGAACAAGGTACGGTAATGTAGACGTGAACGTAAAAACATGCTATGCATACCCACCCGACCAATGCAACTTCAGGTGACCAGACTCAAAAGACTCGACTAAACATGATTTAAAACTACCACTCTTATCATTGTATGGTTCTTCATAAATTAGACATAGTTGATCAGGCTATGTATAATTTATGATTAACGATGCAACGATAGGACTAGATGACTCGAATGATGTTCAATGTTTAATAATAAAAAAAAAATTTCGGTTATAGCTGTGATTTTTATTTTTGAAAAATCGGCATTCTCTATAACCTTTGGCTCTAATACCAATCTGTCACACCCTCGCCGGAGGCGGAAACACGAGGTGTAACGGAAGGGAACATAAGCACAAGATAATAGAACATACCAACGTTAATATTTAAAAGAAAGAGTATACCATTACAATACCAGTTTAGCCGTCATCGGCAAATATATTACAAGTTTAGATTCCAAAATATTTCGTTCTATTACATAACAATTTGTAGTGACAAGTGAAAACTTCATTATGCAAGACCTGGTAGAAAAAGCTTACTAACGATCACCGGAAATGCATGAGAGAAAACGGGTCAACTATGAAAATAGTTGGTGAGTAAACATGTTTAGCAAAAAAAAAAGAAAACTCGTAAGAAATATTCAAAGCTTTCGGTCATCGAAAATAGTCCACAAAGCAAAGGCATTGTAAATCCACTCAGTTCCAAGTTCCGCCCATACAAAACTTGCAACCTGTGTGTTCACAACCCGCTGCCATAAGTAGTATGTCTAATAGTCAAGTATAAGCGGTCATAATAGTTCACAATATAGTACCACGAATATAATAATTCAGGGATGTTCCTGATGAAACCAAAATATGCTGGGTGCCACTACCCAAAGTTATGTTGGGTGCCTCTTCCCAAAGATATACTGGGTGCCTCTTCCCAAAGATATAATGGGTGCCTCTTCCCAAAGATATACTGGGTGCCTCTTCCCAAAGATATATTGGGTGCCTCTTCCCAAAGATATAATCCGAACATAGGAGACTTTATAGTGATGCTCCGAACATGGGAGACTTTATAGTGATGCTCCGAACATGGGAGACTTTATAGTGATGCTCCGAACATGGGAGACTTTATAGTGATGCTCCGAACATGGGAGACTTTATAGTGATGCTCCGAACATGGGAGACTTTATAGCGATGCTCCGAACAAAGGAGACTTTATAGTGATGCTCCGAACATAGGAGACTTTATAGTGATGCTCCGAACAAAGGAGACTTTATAGTGATGCTCCGAACAAAGGAGACTTTATAGTGATGCTCCGAACATAGGAGACTTTATAGTGATGCTCCGAACATGGGAGACTTTATAGTGATGCTCCGAACATAGGAGACTTTAGATCAAGGTCATAACACGTACGGTTCAATAAGTTCAAACAAGTCATAAGTTTGTATTTAAGTTCAAGAGTTCCGTTCAAAAGTTCGTAATTAAGTTCAAAGATTTAAGTCGAGTTCAAAAGTTCTAGTCAAACAAGTTAATAAAAGTAGTAAACAATTTAGCTCACGAACGGTTCATGCATTTCGCCCCAAAATATAGTAAAAATGGTAAAAGGGGGGATGTGATTACTCACTTGAAGAATAGATGCGATGACAAAAGTGGTTACACCGAAATGTAGCGTGAATCTCGAAACTGACAAGTAACTTGATGAGGTGATATGAACAAAGGATTATCCTAAATACCCTAGGTTTTTATTTCAAAACCTTGATTAAGAGTAATACTAGATTGTTAAAAACTTGACTTGAAAATTTTTGAGATGATCTTCCCTTTGGTCTTGAGGCTGCCGAATTTTGGAGAGGAATAGAGGAAAAAGAGAAGACTTTTCTTACACTTTGAAATAATTGTTGAGTGTGTAAGAGTTTGAGTGTCAAACACTACAAATAAAGATCTTGAATTATTTTAGGTGAATCACCCAAATGACTCACCCCCTTTGACGTCAAAGGGGTGTTATCATTTACTTTGATGTATTTTTTTTTTTACAAATATGTATAAGTGTGATTATATGTAAGTTACTTGAAGACTTGTGTCAAATTGTGTACACATTTGAATATTTAGGGTAGCGTTAACTAAAATAAATTTTAACGAGTCAAAGTAAAATATGCTGAGGTCATAAAAATTATAAAAATACATTTCTTGCAAAAATTTGAGTGAAATAATAATTATCGTGTAATATTTAAGAAAACCGTCGTAATTATGTAAATATAACAATTTATATACGAAATAAATTTAAAACACCGGGTAAACTAATAATAATATTTTTATCATCTTAATATGAGTATAAAAATATATTGGAATAATTTTTGGAAGTATCGGGTCAAATGTTCAAAATAATTAATTACGCGATAGCGTTTATTTAATATGAAATTATGCATTTATCGTGAAATGAAAAATCATGCATGAACTAATATGATGAATATTGAGTTTAAGAAATGACCGGAAATTGAGAATTGTGACATTCTTCCCATGTCAGCGGAATCACGTCCTCGTGATTCGATTAACGATACTATATTCCAAACCTCGACAAGAGTTCTAAAAGTTCATGATCGTACGAACAGTCTAAATGATCATATCAATGCCCATGCGTACAGGTTCCCCATTCAACTAAGTACGTGCCCTTGATTAGATTGGATAGGGTAAACTTGCCCAATATCGAACGTAGCTCTCAAAAGACCTTTAGGTAGTCGATTCTAATTTAATCTCACAACTCATCAAACAAGAACTGTCATGAGATTAAACTAAACCGACTTGAGTAAACTTGTCTCTTAGCTTGATTTTCGCAACTCATCAAACAAGAACTGTCACTAGATCAAGCTAGGAAACAAGTTGTTAGAAAGATAGGATTCAACATCCTTGAATGAAGTCTTTTGAAAGATTCGTTCGATCTTGGATTTGCTTACACAATTCAAATCAAATCAACAAAATATATATAACAACTAAGGTCGATATCAATAGGTCTCAAATTAATCAATGTCGTGAACGTGGTAAAGATTGGAAGGAAGTTATGCACTCAAAATTATGTCGTACAGAAATAAGGTAGTTGTTCGAAAGAATGTACCCGTTAAGCGTTGCGGGCTTCCTCGGTACCCAGATAGAATGCTCGACCACGTGCGGGGGGAACTTCAATGTTCTGATCTTGTGGGCCTTCTATTGCCAATGCCAGGTTTGGACGATTACCTCTGGCGTGTGTTTCTTGCAGCCATGATCTTTCAGTGGACCAAAACATCGGGTTGAGTAAACGACATTCTAACGAAGTCAGATGAGGTGCAGAACGGTGGTAATGTGTTATAGTGATCGAAACATGACAGGAACAGAGACATGCTATGTCTAACAAGTCGAAAGATGGAAAAGAGAAGATATGAACAAGGTACGGTAATGTAGACGTGAACGTAAAAACATGCTATGCATACCCACCCGACCAATGCAACTTCAGGTGACCAGACTCAAAAGATTCGACTAAACATGATTTAAAACTACCACTCTTATCATTGTATGGTTCTTCATAAATTAGACATAGTTGATCAGGCTATGTATAATTTATGATTAACGATGCAACGATAGGACTAGATGACTCGGATGATGTTCAATGTTTAATAAAATAAAATAAAAATTATTCCGGTTATAGCTGTGATTTTTATTTTTGAAAAATCGGCATTCTCTATAACCTTTGGCTTTGATACCAATCTGTCACACCCTCGCCGGAGGCGGAAACACGAGGTGTAACGGAAGGGAACATAAGCACAAGATAATAGAACATACCAACGTTAATATTTAAAAGAAAGAGTATACCATTACAATACCAGTTTAGCCGTCATCGGCAAATATATTACAAGTTTAGATTCCAAAATATTTCGTTCTATTACATAACAATTTGTAGTGACAAGTGAAAACTTCATTATGCAAGACCTGGTAGAAAAAGCTTACTAACGATCACCTGAAATGCATGAGAGAAAAGCGGGTCAACTATGAAAATAGTTGGTGAGTAAACATGTTTAGCAAAAAAAAAAGAAAACTCGTAAGAAATATTCAAAGCTTTCGGTCATCGAAAATAGTCCACAAAGCAAAGGCATTGTAAATCCACTCAGTTCCAAGTTCCGCCCATACAAAACTTGCAACCTGTGTGTTCACAACCCGCTGCCATAAGTAGTATGTCTAATAGTCAAGTATAAGCGGTCATAATAGTCCACAATATAGTACCACGAATATAATAATTCAGGGATGTTCTTGATGAAACCAAAATATGCTGGGTGCCACTACCCAAAGTTATGTTGGGTGCCTCTTCCCAAAGATATACTGGGTGCCTCTTCCCAAAGATATAATGGGTGCCTCTTCCCAAAGATATACTGGGTGCCTCTTCCCAAAGATATACTGGGTGCCTCTTCCCAAAGATATAATCCGAACATAGGAGACTTTATAGTGATGCTCCGAACATGGGAGACTTTATAGTGATGCTCCGAACATGGGAGACTTTATAGTGATGCTCGGAACATGGGAGACTTTATAGTGATGCTCCGAACATGGGAGACTTTATAGTGATGCTCCGAACATGGGAGACTTTATAGCGATGCTCCGAACAAAGGAGACTTTATAGTGATGCTCCGAACATAGGAGACTTTATAGTGATGCTCCGAACAAAGGAGACTTTATAGTGATGCTCCGAACAAAGGAGACTTTATAGTGATGCTCCGAACATAGGAGACTTTATAGTGATGCTCCGAACATAGGAGACTTTATAGTGATGCTCCGAACATAGGAGACTTTAGGTCAAGGTCATAACACGTACGGTTCAATAAGTTCAAACAAGTCATAAGTTTGTATTTAAGTTCAAGAGTTCCGTTCAAAAGTTCGTAATTAAGTTCAAAGATTTAAGTCGAGTTCAAAAGTTCTAGTCAAACAAGTTAATAAAAGTAGTAAACAATTTAGCTCACGAACGGTTCATGCATTTCGCCCCAAAATATAGTAAAACGGTAAAAAGGAGATGTGATTACTCACTTGATGAATAGATGTGATGACAAAAGTGGTTACACCGAAATGTAGCGTGAATCTCGAAACTGACAAGTAACTTGATGAGGTGATATGAACAAAGGATTATCCTAAATACCATAGGTTTTTATTTCAAAACCTTGATTAAGAGTAATACTAGATTGTTAAAAACTTGACTTGAAAATTTTTGAGATGATCTTCCCTTTGGTCTTGAGGCTGCCGAATTTTGGAGAGGAATAGAGGAAAAAGAGAAGACTTTTCTTACACTTTGAAATAATTGTTGAGTGTGTAAGAGTTTGAGTGTCAAACACTACAAATAAAGATCTTGAATTATTTTAGGTGAATCACCCAAATGACTCACCCCCTTTGACGTCAAAGGGGTGTTATCATTTACTTTGATGTATTTTTTTTTTTACAAATATGTATAAGTGTGATTATATGTAAGTTACTTGAAGACTTGTGTCAAATTGTGTAAACATTTGAATATTTAGGGTAGCGTTAACTAAAATAAATTTTAACGAGTCAAAGTAAAATATGCTGAGGTCATAAAAATTATAAAAATACATTTCTTGCAAAAATTTGAGTGAAATAATAATTATCGTGTAATATTTAAGAAAACCGTCGTAATTATGTAAATATAACAATTTATATACGAAATAAATTTAAAACACCGGGTAAACTAATAATAATATTTTTATCATCTTAATATGAGTATAAAAATATATTGGAATAATTTTTGGAAGTATCGGGTCAAATGTTCAAAATAATTAATTACGCGATAGCGTTTATTTAATATGAAATTATGCATTTATCGTGAAATGAAAAATCATGCATGAACTAATATGATGAATATTGAGTTTAAGAAATGACCGGAAATTGAGAATTGTGACAGTCGAAACAAACCATCATTTCCAAAATAAACGTTCAGTTCAATTTTTCCCAAGGGTTTGATAGCTTCTCCCGAGAAACCTACCAGTGGTGCGTTTGTTAGCTTCGCCTTGATTGAGGGACACAAGTTCTGAAAACAATGCTCGTACATTACTTCTACCTCTGCCCCCTGGTCGACATAAATTCTTCGAACCGTATACCCTTCAATGTCTGCTTCGACTATCAACGGTTCCTCGGATACGTCCCCCGGTAACACCGGGGGGAACGCTATGGGGGCGTTCATCCAGTCTTCCTCCTGATCTATGACCTTTCTTTTTCTGTCCTTTCCGCCACCGTACACCATGTTGATGACCCTGTTAATACAAATAAACCGTAAAAACGTTTATTAATATTTTGCGATCTCTTTGTGTTTTGTTGATAACAAATATAATGTTATCTTAAGTATAATTATAAGGATACATGTTATTTTTGTAAAGCATTTACATATAGCCATTTAAATACAAAAACGTAATAATTAAGCATTTGTTGTAATAGTTTATTAGGATGGGTAAAAACCATAACCCATGGATCTTAACCCATACCCAAGTAGACTAGATACAATGTATACTTAGATACATTGAATCTAAAGAAAACCCATGGACCAACCCATGACCCATAACCAAAAAACCCATGGGCAAAGAGGAGCGTTCCATGGATCCCTAGGATTACACTAGACGGATCCTAAGTGGAAGGGATCCGTGGGATCCGGGGAACAGTGAAGAATTTTGCCTATAAATAGAGAGCCATTTCTTCATTCTAACTCACCCCTCTTCTTACTAAATCTCTCATACACTCTCATTCTCTTCTAACATATAGATCACTTGATCTAGAGAGTTGTTCTTCTTTCTTTGTATTTGTGATCCTTATATAGGTCCTTCTCTAAGGCGAGATCATGAGCATTCTACAAGTCATCCAATCAAGGGGTCCTTGATTGATTTGTCACTCCGCAAGATTTCTGTAGCGAAGATCTTGTATTAGATATTTCACATATTTGTTGTGCAATAGTTGTGTTGGTTTGGTCCACCGTGCTACGGACTCGGTATTTAGCTTTGTACCGGAAAAAGTGTAAGCGACGTTGTGAAGGAGTTTGTTGACATAGTGCTTGAACTCTCGAGTAGGTGACTCGGGGAGTGGAGTAGGGCAAGGAAGGTGTCCTTGTAGCCAAACCACTATACATCGGTTGTGTCTTTTCTTTCCCTTCGCTTTACTTTATTTACTTGCTTTATCATTAGATCTATACTTTCTCTACATCCATAAGATCTCACATATTAACGAATCTAAAAGTTTTTGAAACTAACTTAAAATCGGCAAAACTATTCAACCCCCCCTTCTAGTTTTCCACAATTGGCATCAAGAGCTAAGCTTATAAAATTTTAAAATAAAATTGTATTTTAAAAACTTTTCGATCACTATGGGTTCTAAAAATTATAAGGAAGGGCAATCTATGCAACGACCACCACTACTTGAAACTAATGGTTTTATATATTGGAAAAATAGATTCGAAACATATGTGAAGTCTAAAGATATTGATCTTTGGTACATTATTGTTGAAGGTGATTTTGAGGCTACCTCAAATGATGATAAAGGAAATTTAGTTCACATACCTCACGATAAACTAAACGATGAAATGAAGAAAAAACTTTCTAAAAACAGTGAAGCAAAAATAGTTTTATATAATGCTTTACCGAAAAAGGAATTCGAAAGAATTTCTATGCTTAAAACCTCTAAAGAAATTTGGAATTCTTTAGTTGTAACTCATCAAGGCAACCAACAAGTTAAAAATAATAAAATTGATTTATTTGTTCAACAATATGAACAATTTTCAATATCGGATGAGGAAACTATAGATCATTCATTTGCTAACTTTAATACTATTATTACATCTTTACAAGCACTTGATGAATCTTTTTCTAGTCGTAACCATGTTAGGAGATATCTAAGGGCACTTCCATCGAAGTGGAGATCCAAGATGACGGCGATCGAAGAGTCAAAAGATTTGACAATCCTCACCCTCGATGAACTCATAGGCAACCTAAAAGTCTACGACCTTGTCCTTGCTAAAGATTCCGAAGCCTCAAAGGTGAAAGAGAAACACAAATCTCTTGCCCTTAAAGCCAAAAAGGCTTCGAGCGATGAGGAGAACTCCTCTTCGAGTAGTGACGACGAAGAGTACGCTATGGCGGTAAGGGACTTTAAAAAGTTCTTTAGAAGAAATGGAAGATACGTCAAACAACCGTATGACGATAAGAAAGGCTTTCGGAAAAGCAAAGAGGACGAGAAGCCAAAGGATGATCGTACTTGCTTTAAATGTGGGGACCCAAACCACTTTATTAGTAAGTGTCCCAAACGGGATGATCAAAATGCGTTCGTGAGCGGCACATGGGGAATGAGCGACGAGGAGGACGAAGAAATTTGTCTCATGGCAAATGACGAGGTATGTCACGAATACTATAGTAGCTCATCACTTGATGACGACTCATTACATAATGAATATGATAAACTATGCAATATTAGCTTAAAACTAGTTAACAAAAACAAGCTTTTGAAGAGTCAAAATCAACGTTTAGATAAAGAAGTCATAGAATTAAAAGCAAAACTAAAACGTTTAGAAAAGGGTAAAATAGCAAGTGGTGAATGTGAACTTTGCGTTCAACTTCAAACACTAGTGGATCACTTAGATTCTAAAATTGCTAGAATGAGTACGAACACTTTAGATACAATACTCGATGGCGTTAAAACCGGTAACAATTAAAAGGGTCTAGGTAGTCAACAACTTGATCCATCAACTAGCGAAAGTAAAGAAACAAAATTTGTTAAGGAACTAGAAAAACCAGCCACTGTTGTGGCGGATCCCACGGATCCCTTAAAAAGGGAACCGGCTAGTGTACAGAAAGGGATCCGTGGATCTGTTGTAGCAAACAGTAGCAATAACGTAGCTTCTTCATCTAGAACTGAGTTTGTCATAGTTAATAGGAAGAAACCAACTCATGTCACCACTAGACAACCACCTCCAAAATATAATCCTACTTTTTCAAGAAACAAACCTTCATCTTTTTCAAAACCTAATTCATTTAGGAGACCTAATAACGTTTACCCGAAAAGTAACCATCAAATGGGATGGAATCCAAACATGCAAAACGGTTTTCCTTTTCAAAACTTTGCTCCATGGAATGCATACTCATCTTATCCATACATGTCTAACATGAATGGAATGTTTAACACTAATGGACCCATGAACAAATGGGGACCAAACTTTTGAGTTTATTATTGTTTTAGGTGTGCTTAAAGGTCGACCTAGACCCCGATGAATGGGTCAAGGATAGCGGGTGCACGAGGCACATGACCGGAAATAGGGATCTATTCTCCACATATGAATCCTTCAATGGAGGTAATGTGGTGTTTGGAAATAGCAAAAGTAGAATCATCGGTAAAGGTACGATTTCTAACAAATCTCTAACCATTAATGATGTGTGTCACGTAGAAAACCTAAACTTTAATCTCTTAAGTATAGGACAAATATGTGATAAAAAGTGCAATGTACGTTTTACCGAAACCGGTAGTAAGATACTAAAAAATGGCATAACCATAGGAAGAGGAATTAGGAAACATGGAGTCTATGTCATTAAAATCGGTAATGAACCTAAAGACAAACTATGTCTTACCTCTATGGATGATACTTCGACCTTATGGCATCAAAGATTGGGTCACGCCAACATGCGACTTCTTCAATCGCTATCATCCAAAGATCTAGTAAGATATCTACCTAAGTTAAAATATGAACATCATTTTGTGATGCTTGTAATGTAGGAAAACAAGCTCATTCTAGTCATAAAGCTAAAAACATGGTGTCTACAACTAGGTGTCTAGAATTACTACATATGGATTTATTTGGTCCATCCGCTATCCAAAGTTATGGAGGCAACTACTACACTTTGTTCATAGTGGATGACTATTCTAGGTATACATGGACAAAATTCTTAAAGAACAAAACGGAAACCTTTAATTATTTTGAAATATTAAGCAAAAAGATCCAAAGACAACTAGGAAGTCCCACAGTGTCTATTAGGACGGATCATGGTAGGGAATTCGATAACGAAGTGCAATTCGGAGCTTTTTGTGACGCTAATGGTATTACTCACAACTTCTCGGCTCCACGCACTCCACAATCGAATGGGTTAGTAGAAAGAAAGAATAGAACCCTACAAGAAATGAGTCGAACCATGCTTAATGAACAATCCATACCTCAAAATTTTTGGTGTAATGCCGTTGATACCTCAACGTACATACTCAATCGAGTCTTAATTAGACCAATCCTAGGAAAAACTCCATATGAGTTACTTCGAGGCAAAAAGCCTACGTTAAATCACTTTAGAGTCTTTGGTAGTAAATGTTTTATTCTTAACACTAAAGATTACCTTACAAAATTGATCCTAAATCAACCGAAGGTATCTTTTTAGGTTACTCGCCAAATAGCAAAGCTTACGTCATATTAAACAAAGAAACAATGAAGGTAGAAGAGTCATTAAATATAAAATTTGATGAAAGTCCACCCAAACCCTCTCCACCTCTTGTCGATGACGAGATTATAGAAAGTGAAGCTATAGTAATAAAGAAAAAGATAAGTGAAGAAGAAGAACCTCTAAGTGATGAAATAATAAACATCAAAGAGTCCAAAGATCACCCCGTAGATAAAGTCATACGAAAACTAAACGAACGAACATTAAGGTCTCAAGTTCAAAACCAAAGTAGCTTGTTTTGTTTCGTTTCAATCTTAGAACCTAAGAATACACAAGAAGCCATAAAAGATGAGAGTTGGGTAATGGCTATGCAAGAAGAACTAAATCAATTTGTTTCTAATGATGTTTGGACACTTGTCCCTCCACCTAGTAATCAAACCATAATAGGAACCAAATGGGTTTATAAACACAAATTAGATGCAAACGGAGTAGTGTCTAGGAACAAGGCTAGACTCGTTGCTCAAGGGTATAACCAACAAGAGGGAATAGACTTTGATGAGACCTACGCCCCCGTGGCTAGATTAGAGTCTATAAGAATACTTCTTGCGTATGCTTGTGCTAATGATCTAAAGCTTTATCAAATGGATGTCAAAAGTGCTTTTCTAAATGGTTTCATTAATGAAGAAGTATATGTAGCTCAACCTCCTGGCTTCATTGACTTTGAAAAACCCAAACATGTGTATAAATTAAAGAAATCCCTTTACGGTCTTAAACAAGCTCCAAAAGCTTGGTATGATAGACTCAAGTCATTTCTAGTTAAACACAACTATACCATGGGGTTAGTTGACAACACACTTTTTACTAACAAAAGAGAGTCACATATAATCATAGTACAAATATATGTAGATGATATTATATTCGGATCCACTTGTCAAGACATGTGTGATGATTTCTCTAAGATCATGCATGACGAGTTCGAGATGAGTATGATGGGAGAACTTAGTTTCTTTCTTGGTCTACAAATAAAACAAGTAGAAGATGGTATCTTCTTCAATCAATCTAAATACATCAAGGAGATGCTAAAGAAATTCGGTCTAGAAGAGTCGAAACCAATTAGGACTCCAATGTCATCCGACACCAAACTCACAAAAGATGAAGACGGCGAATCCGTAGATAATACTAAATATCGTGGCATGATAGGTAGTCTTCTCTACCTCACGGCAAGTAGGCCGGATATCATGTTTAGTGTTTGCTTATGTGCTAGGTTTCAAGAAGACCCTAAAACATCACACCTAGAAGTCGTAAAAAGAATATTTAGATATATTAAGGGTACAACACAATTAGGATTATGGTATCCTAAGGGCACGGGAGTAGAAACAATTGTATATGCAGATTCTGACCATGCAGGTGATTACGTTGATAGAAAAACTACAAGTGGGGTATGTACTTTCATGGGATGTTGCTTAACATCTTGGTTTTCTAAGAAACAAACGGCGCTTGCAATATCAACAACCGAAGCCGAGTACATCTCTGCCGGCAAAGCATGCCAACAAGCACTATGGATGAAATAAGCGTTAGTCGACTACGACATTGATCTAAGAGACATAGCCATACTATGTGACAACAAAGGTGCCATCGACTTGAGCAAGAATCCGGTATTGCATTCTCGCACAAAGCATATAGAGATTCGTCATCACTTCCTAAGAGACAATGTTCAAAAAGGGAACATCTCTATTGAGAAGGTAGCATCCGAAGACAACATAGCCGACGTCCTCACCAAACCGTTGAAGCGGGAACAATTCAACCTACTTCGTCTTGGTCTTGGTCTAATGGAACGAACGTCGTAACTTATTTGATTCTACAAGGTATGTAAACACTAGCCTTCTTCTTTCTGAGTCTAGGATTTCTATTTCATGCACAACTCACAAACAATACGGGAATTTTCAAAACCCAAGATAATTTTTTCACTTATAGCTTTCTTATTTAATACACATTTTCAAAGAAAATCTCTTTTCAAAATGTTTTCTAAAAGGATGATACCTTCCCGTATCAATTTCACAAAAGCAATTTCTCACGAGTAGGACAAATCGCTTTTTCATTATTAATACAAAGTAAAAACCCGTTTTCATTGCATCTCATGTCTTTTGAATGCTAAAGGGGACACATAACTAATATGTGTTTTCGGGTACATTCATTTAAGCAACAATGAATTAGGAGCATTGATAACACAAAATTACGTACTCATGTACTAACTATGTGTTTTCGGGTTATCTCAATAGGATGCTTTTCTACTTCTAGTTTATTTTTCTTTTTCCTTTTAGGAGTCGAGATAACCGTAACTCCAAATTGTTTGCATATAGGCACACAATAGGCAAAATGTTTTCACTTTTGTGCCGCCTGGATCACCAGACCCACGGATCCCAGCCTTCATGCTGGACGGATCCCTCAAGGGAAGGATCTGTGGGATCCGTGAAACAGAAGCTATTTTTACCTTCTATTTTGTTTACTTTGGATGAAAAATCCTCATTTGTTTTATTTTTGGAGTATGCTCTTTAATGCTTGTGTTCTCATGATCACATGCCTTGAATTCATATCTAATCATTAGATTTTAATCCACATTTTGGTCAAGCATTCATTACAATGCTTTGTTTTTCTATATATAGAACTCCCAAAATGCTTGCATAATCCATCTCATCCTCACATACACAATACACCATGTCTTCCAAAAACCCTTTAGATGAATCACCTAGTACAAACATTCATCTTCATGATACCCAAACCTTTATGCTACCACCATTCAAAATACCACAATCAAACTCTAGGATATCCGCACGGATTAGTATCCGATCTTGTTGTTTAGCAAAACCAACCTCAAATGGTTCATCCTCAACAAATAACTCACCACAAGATGCTTCCATTATAGCACCTCCCTCATCACCAACAAGTACACCAACTTCATCACCACCTAAAGTCACTCTTTTGGAACTCCTTAAGACTCCAACAAGATCTAAACAACCTAAACAAAAAGAAATAGTCTTTTCAACACCCCCCACATCTCCAAATACTATCTTTCATGATCTTGAAACATCACCACCATTAGCTCCCATCACATTACAAGAACATCTAGGTTCTTTTCCACCACCATTTATAAACATTCCGGATGTTGATCCATATTTTCCTATTTTTCCACCACATCTTCCGCATAACTCAAATAAAAACAACCCGGAAAACTTCCGCACTCATTACCCACATCATTTACATTGTGAACATTGCCAATCCACTAGGAAAATCGCAATAGAAGTTAGGGAAGAAATGCGTTTCATACTCAACCTCATCCTTGATCGCATCAATACCATCACTCATCAAAACCTCCATCCATAACCTTATGCAAGCATGGAAGGAATCACTACTGCTATTTTCTACTTTTAGTATTTTTTTCTTTTGAAGTCATTTTTCAAGAACAAGTCTTGTTCTTATTTTTACATGCTTGTAAGTGACATAAATACCACTACAATTTTTTGTTTTATTACAAGGCTTTGTTTACATACCTTGGCTCCCAATCTTGATTCTCGACAATCACAAGATTATTTAAGCATGTTACTAACCTTTCTTTTTGTAGGATTTTTATTTTTCTTCACTTGACGCCCCAAGCTAGGGGGAGCTACTGTCAAAGGGGAGTAAGAAATACGTGGACTACTTTTTCCACACTTTTATGTTTATTTCTTCCAAGGGTTAACTTTTTGTTTCGACAAAAAGGGGGAAAAGAAGTAAAACTTAGGGGCTTTCAAAACTTACATCTATTCTTAAGTTTTACTCATCATAACATTATGTTTTGTCATCAACAAAAAGGGGGAGATTGTTAATACAAATAAACCGTAAAAACGTTTATTAATATTTTGCGATCTCTTTGTGTTTTGTTGATAACAAATATAATGTTATGTTAAGTATAATTATAAGGATACATGTTATTTTTGTAAAGCATTTACATATAGGCATTTAAATACAAAAATGTAATAATTAAGCATTTGTTGTAATAGTTTATTAGGATGGGTAAAAACCATAACCCATGGATCTTAACCCATACCCAAGTAGACTAGATACAATGTATACTTAGATACATTGAATCTAAAGAAAACCCATGGACCAACCCATAACCCATGACCCATAACCAAAAAACCCGTGGGCAAAGAGGAGCGTTCCACGGATCCCTAGGATTACACTAGACGGATCCTAAGTGGAAGGGATCCGTGGGATCCGGGGAACAGTGAAGAATTTTGCCTATAAATAGAGAGCCATTTCTTAATTCTAACTCACCCCTCTTCTTACTAAATCTCTCATACACTCTCATTCTCTTCTAACATATAGATCACTTGATCTAGAGAGTTGTTCTTCTTTCTTTCTATTTGTGATCCTTATATAGGTCCTTCTCTAAGGCGAGATCACGAGCATTCTACAAGTCATCCAAGCAAGGGGTCCTTGATTGATTTGTCACTCCGCAAGATTTCTGTAGCGAAGATCTTGTATTAGATATTTCACATATTTGTTGTGTAATAGTTGTGTGGGTTTGGTGCACCGTGCTACGGACTCGGTATTTAGCTTTGTACCGGAAAAAGTGTAAGCGACGTTGTGAAGGCTTCTCCGCCAAGTGAAGGAGTTTGTTGACATAGTGCTTGAACTCTCGAGTAGGAGACTCAGGGAGTGGAGTAGGGCAAGGAAGGTGTCCTTGTAGCCGAACCACTATACATCGGTTGTGTCTTTTCTTTCCCTTCGCTTTACTTTATTTACTTGCTTTATCATTAGATCTATACTTTCTCTACATCCATATGATCTCACATATTAACGAATCTAAAAGTTTTTGAAACTAACTTTAAATCGGCAAAACTATTCAACCCCCCCTTCTAGTTTTCCACAGACCCTTCCCCTACCGGTCTGGTTGTCCTTCGAGGGGTTCCTTCCTCTTTGTCTAACATCCTTCAAGAGGTGGTCTAACTTTCCTGTTTATAAAGCTATTTTCAACTGCTCCTTAAAGTGATAACAATCATTAGTGAGGTTACCCTTCTCGCCATGATAATCACAAAACTTGTCCATATTTTCCCGTCTTGGCGTTCCCTTCAGCGGTGGAGGAGGTGGTAATTTCAGCTGAAGTTCGGTTGCCAGTATCTCCTTTGGAGGTTTGTGAGGATGTTGGGATACAGAAAGTCAAAGTGCTGAAGATTAACAAAGTACTGCAGAAAGACAAAGTGCTGAAAAAGTCAAAGTACAGCTAAGTAAAAGTCAAAGTACTGCTTATTCATCAAAGTACTGCAAAGCTTAAAGTCGGTTGTAATTGATTAATAGATGGAAAGTAATGTTTATCTAGAACTTTCTTAGTATTGTTTACTTGACGTACAAGGATAAGAATTGTAAACCTATTAGGGTTATCCTTAAGCCTATAAAAGGACCCCTAGATTGGTATTAGAGATAAGAGTTTTTTGTGTGTTTAGAATCCTAAAGTACGATCATTATTTAGAGTTTTAGAGTTGTTAAAGAATCTGCATAATAAAGCAGTTTTAGAGTTATTTATAAAGTTAAATCTTCTTAGCTTTGTTAAGTAAATTCCGCGTACTTAATAGAGATTACTCAGTGTTTTCATTGTTAATAACTTAGGATTTATCCGAGGTTATTAAACCCTTAACAAGCTATTTAAGTTAGTTTGGTTAGAGTACATCGATTCAACAAGTGGTATCAGAGCTTGTGTGGAAACTCTGACTAAGAAGAAACCCTAAAACCTAGAGATGTCGACTGAAGCTGTTCCACCACCATACATCACCTCACTCAGGATACCCATCATTAAGAAGGGCGAATACGATCTATGGAGCATGAAGATGAGGCAGTATATTCCAATCACAGACCATGCACTGTGGAATGTGATTGTCAATGGCAATGAAGTAGTTCCAGAACCTATAGAGGTTCCTGGACAACCTAAACCACCCAAACCAGTCTTACCAGCAGCAACAATAAGGAATCAAGAAAAGGCTCTCAACATACTGTTGTCTGCCATCCCAGATGGACACCTACTCAAATTCCATGATGCTAAAGATGCCAAGCAACTCTGGGCTGCTCTCAAGACTAGATTAGGAGGTAATGATGCTTCCAAGAAGATGCACAGAAATCTGTTGAAGCAGCAGTTTGAAACCTTTACTGTTGGAGAAAGAGAAAGCCTTGATGCTGCCTATGACAGATTCCAAAATCTTCTCAGCATGCTGGAGCTGTACAAAGCAGAGGTATCAGTTGAAGATGTTAACCTTAAGTTTTTAAGGAGTTTGCCATCTACATGGCATGTGATTACTACTATGATCAGAGGACAATCTGGATTGGACACCATGGACTTTGATGATCTCTACAATCATCTGAAGGTGTATGAGCATGAGATGAATGGCCAAACAAGCTCAAAGTCTCACAGTATTGCTTTTGTGTCATCTGAAAAGAGGGGCAGTACTTCTACTAAAAGTACTGCTTCTCCTACTCAAAGTACTGTTGCTCAAAGTACTGTTGTCTATACTACCCCCACTTTTGCTCAGCAACCTACACCAACTAATACCATCTATTCAGATGAAGTCGTGTGCTCTTTCTTTGCACAACAAGCTACTCTACCTGTTACTTATGAAGAAGATCTCTCACAAATTGAAGAGGATACTCTTGAAGAAATTGATATCAGGTGGCAAGTTGCTATGATTACTGCAAGGATCAAGAAGTTTATGAAGAAGACAGGAAGAGGCATTGACTTCAAACCAAAACAGGGAATCACTTTTGACAAATCCAAGATTGAATGCTTCAATTGTCAAAAGAATGGACATTTTGCAAGGGAGTGCAGGTTTGCTAAGTATTAAGCAAACAGGATGGCTGAGAAACCAAAGCTTGAGTTGAAAGAAATTCCTATTACAGAAACAAAAGCTTTGGTTGCTCAAGAGAATCTATCAGAGGTTGACTGGAGTGCTGAGTTTGATGATGAACCAGTAACCTACTGTATGGTAGCTGTGGAGGATTCAGTGGAAGAATTTGATTGGAGCACAGCTTATGATGAGGAACCTGAACATGCTGCTTTGGAATCCAGAGATGGTCTAGGAAGCTTTGACTGGAGCATGGAGAGAGAAGATGATCATGTTCTACTTGCTATGATGGCTACTTCACCAAGTTTACCCCTATATCTGAGGTATGTTCCAATTGTCATGACTTTTATCAAAAAGTACTGAATAGTTATGTGGCTGAAAGAGATAACTGTATAAAGGCTAGGTCTGAGGTAGCAGGTTATCAAATAACTTTAGAGTCAATGGAAGCCAAAATTATAACACATGAAAATAATGAAATGGCTTGGGCAGAAAAGTATGAACAACAGGATTATCAGTTGAAATTAAGTGAATGGAAGTTAAACTGTAAGATCTCTGAAATTGAGAAACTAACTAAGGAGAGAGATGAATTGCTAGAAAAGTTTAATGCTTGGGGACAATCAGGTCTATCTCATGTCACTTATGTTGAAAAACAGAGAAGAGCTTACATTAAAACTGGCCTAGGTTTAGGTATGGACTTTAATAGCATAGAAAATCCACCTAGTGATCAGGATGAATGTGACTTTGAGGATATAACCACTAGTGATGATGAACTCATTAATTATGTAGACACATCTAGTAATGAGGAATCAGTTAGTGAACCACCTCCTGAGTTTAAGAAAGATAATGCCTATCATGCAGTCCCTCATCCCACTGGTAGTCATCAACCTCTTAGGCCTGATGTTTCTCGTTTTGGAGTAGATAGCTTAGAGTTTAGGAAGAAACTTAAAAGTCAATCTAGGTCTGAAACCTCCAAAGAAACTGTTGAAACACCTAAGGTAGATGATGTTAAAAAACAAGCAGTACCTTCACCCCAAAGTACTGCTACACCTCAAAGTACTGCTACACCTTCAACAGTACCTTTAAGAAAACCTTTTCAACATACTGCTAAACCTTTTTGGGATAATTTTGGTCAAAACAGTTTTCATCATTCACCTAGAAGACAGGATAGGTTTGGTCATACACATAGAAGAAGAAACTTTGTAATTACAGATCAAAAACTATGTTTTGTTTGTTTTAGTCCTAATCACTTGATTAAGGACTGTGACTTACATTCAGAGTACTTAAGTAAGTTCCCAAAGAACAAAACAGTCAACCAAAAACCTAGAGAGACTAGACCAGCTTGGAATCATTCACATAGGGTTAACCATAGAAACTTCTCACCAGACTATAGGTACCCTCACCAGAGAATACCTTTTTCAAAACCTCTAGTACATTCAAATACTTTCCAAGGTAGTGTTAAGCCCATCACAGTACTTTCTCAAAGTAATGCTCAGTTTTCACCAAACACCTCTTGGAATAGGAACTTTAGGAGATCTAATTACTATCAATCTAGAAGGCGTTACAACTCTAAGAAAGTAGTTAGATCTAGAGACTCTTCACCAGAAGTTAAAACTCAATGGGTTAAGAAAGAAAGTACTGATGATGAACAAACAGTACTTTCAACAAGTACTGCTGAAACAGTGATTTTTAATAAAGATGATTTTGTTGAAAATTAAAAGGAGGTTTTTGTTGAAAAAGAAAGTGTTGCTGAAAATCCATCACAAGTTTTGAAACAAGGGGAACACAAGTCAGTAATGGCTTGGGTTCCTAAAAGACACTAACTTTTTTATATTTGTGCAGGGCAACCCAGAAGAGGAGCTTAAAGATCATCTTATTATGGATAGTGGTTGCTCTGGAAGCATGATAGGAGACAAGGAGATTCTGTCAGATTTTAGGCCATATTGTGGAGGAAGATTTGCATTTGGGAATGATGCTAGTGGAGGAAGAATTAGTGGAAAAGGTACCATCAAGACACGAAGCATAGATTTTGAGAATGTTAGATATGTGAAGGAGCTCAAGTTCAACCTTTTGTCAGTCTCTCAAATCTGTGACAAAAAGCATCCTGTGTTATTCACTGACACAGAATGCCTCATACTTTCACCTGATTTCAAGCTTGATGATGATAACTTGGTGATACTCAAAGTACCAAGAACCAATGATGTGTATAGTTTGGATATGAAGAGTCTTCACTCTTCTGAAAGAGCTACATGTTTAGTAGCAAAGGCATCACTTGAAGAAGCACATCAATGGCATAGAAGATTGGGCCATGTGAATTACAAGAATATCAACAAATTGGTCAAAGGAAATTTAGTTAGAGGTTTACCTTCAAAGACTTACAAGAATGATCACTCCTGTATGGCGTGCAAAAAGGGTAAACAACATAAAGCTTCATGCAAGAAGCTTGAGGAAAGGACTGTTAGAGAACCATTGGAGCTGTTACATATGGATCTATTTGGTCCTGTTTCTGTTACAAGTTTGAACAAGAAGAAGTACTGCTTAGTAGTGACAGATGATTGCAGTAGATTCAGTTGGGTATTTTTCTTAGGATTTAAAGATGATACTTTTGATGCAATCCATGATCTTATCATAGCCCTTGAAACCAATTGAGACTGAAAGTTAGAGGTATTAGATGTGACAATGGAACTGAATTCAAGAACAAGCTTATGGATGAATTTTGTGCAAACAAAGGAATCAAGAGGGAGTTCAGTATTGCCCGAACACCACAGCAGAATGGTGTTGCAGAGAGAAAGAATAGGACTTTGATTGAAGCAGTCAGAACAATGCTTGCAGACTCACACTTACCTATTCAATTCTGGGCTGAAGCTGTAAGTACTGCTTGCTATGTACTTAACAGAGTATCAGTCACCAAACCTCAGATGAAGACACCTTATGAGTTGCTGATGGGAAACAAATCTAATATTCGTTTTATGAAGCCTTTTGGATGCCCTCTCACTATTCTTAATACCATTGATAATCTGGGTAAGTTTGATGGCAAGTCAGAAGAAGGTTATTTATTGGGATACTGCACCAACAGCAAGGGATTTAGAGTGTATAACAGAGTCACCAAGAAGGGTCAAGATTGTCTTCATGTTGAGTTTTTAGAAGATCAAGAAAATCAGAAGGGTAAAGGTCCTGATTGGATGTTTGATCTTGAAGTTATGACTCCTTCAATGAATTATGTTCCTGTTAGAGAAGAGAATCAACATGTAAACAATGGAGAAGAGGTACAGTATGTTGTTCATGGAGTCCATATTAGACCTGATGTTGTTCAAGATGAAGAACCTAAAACTGTTGAGATAGAGAAAAGTACTGATGAGCCAAAATCCTCATTGTCTGCTGAGGATCAAGCTATTCAAGATGAACTTAACCACATGCTTTTTCAAGATGTTCAAGCACACTCTTATACTGATGATCAAAGAAGAGCTTATGAGGAAGCAAAGAAAAAGAACAAGACTGCAGAGTTCACTCACAGTACTTTGGATGACAGTACTTTGGATCAAAGTACTGCTGCACATATTAACAGCACTTTGGATGATTTGGATGATCCTACCATGCCTGGCTTAGAAGATACTGATGATGAGTTTGAAGATGAAGGTATTTTCTCAGATTCCAATGAAGATGATGATTTCACTAATTTGGATGATACTTATGGAGTTCCACAGACTCCTATCTTAAGAATTCATAAGAATCATCCTACTGATCAAATCATTGGTCCTTCTACTTCTGGAGTGATGACAAGACACAAAGCTAAGAGTTTTACTAAACCTCATAATGCTTTACTTAGCTTTGTCTATAAACAAAACAGGCTGAATCATAAGGACCATCAAACATGCCTGTTTACTTGCTTTATCTCTCAAGAGGAACCCAAGAATATTGCTCAAGCATTGACTAAAGAGAGTTGGGTTGAAGCTATACAAGAAGAACTGCTACAATTCAGACTTCAAGACGTTTGGGTATTGTGTGATCTTCCTGATGGTAAGAAGGTCATTGGTACAAGATGGGTATTCAGAGTCAAGAGAGATGAAAGAGGGAATGTTATCAAGAATAAGGCAAGGTTAGTTGCACAAGGCTACAGACAAGAAGAAGGATTTGATTATGATGAGGTATTTGCTCCTGTAGCAAGGATTGAAGCAATTTGAATTTTCCCTGCTTTTGCATCATATATGGGATTCCAGGTTTATCAAATGGATGTCAAGAGTGCCTTTTTATATGGCAAGATTACAGAGGAAGTATATGTCAAACAACCTCCTAGTTTTGAAGATCCTAAACATCCAAACAAAGTCTACAAAGTTGTTAAGGCTCTTTATGGCTTACATCAAGCACCTAGAGCTTGGTATGAAAGGCTCTCAACCTTTTTATTGCAACATTGTTATAAGAGAGGAGCTATAGATAAGACTTTGTTTATCAAGAGAGATAAGAAGGATATCATGCTAGTTCAAGTGTATGTATATGATATCATATTTGGAGCTACCAAACAATCTATGGTCAAGGAGTTTGAGAAGCTGATGCAGAATGAATTTCAAACGAGTTCAATGGGTGAACTGACTTTCTTTTTGGGACTTCAAGTTAAGCAGTCAAAGGAAGGAATTTTCATAAGTCAAGACAAGTATATAGCTGACATCCTTAAGAAGTTCAATTTTGATGAAATGAAGCCTGTTACTATACCTATTAAATCTATCAATTCATTGGGCAAGGATGAAGATGGAAAACCAGTTGAAGTCAAGTTATATAGATCAATGATTGGCTGTTTTATGTATCTTACTGCATCTAGGCCTGATATCATGTTTGTTGTTTGTTTATGTGCAAGATATCAAGTCTCACCAAAGGTCTCTCATATGAAAGCAGTGAAGAGAATTTTTAGTTATTTGAAACAACAACCTAAGTTGGGGTTGTGGTATCCAAAGGATTCACCTTTTCACTTGGAAGCTTTTTCAGATAGTGATTATGCATGTGACAACTATGACAGAAGATCAACTACAGGTGGATGCCAATATCTTGGAAGAAGATTAGTTTCATGGCAGTGTAAGAAGCAAACAATTGCAGCAACATCATCAACTGAAGCAGAATATGTGGCTGCTGCAAGCTGTTGTGGACAAGTGTTGTGGATGCAGAATCAACTCTTGGATTATGGGTTCAATTTCAAGAATACTCCTATCAATATTGATAATGATAGTACCATTTGCATTGTGAAGAATCCATTTTATCATTCCAAGACCAAACATATTCAGATTAGGCACCACTTCATCAGAGATTGTTATGAGCATAGGCTCATTAATGTTGTCAAGGTGCATACAGATGATAATGTAGCTGATTTACTCACCAAAGGATTTGATGTTTCAAGATTTAATCACTTGGTGGTGAGTATTGGCATGATTAATTACTGAGCTACATTTAAGGGGAGGACTATTTAGTGTACGTATAGTCCTATGCATTGCTTGAGAGGAGGATATTCATGTTTATCTGCTGTATTTGCTATTGTAAAGAAAAGAATGGAAAAGTACTGCTTTTTGGTTTTATGAAAGTACTGCTTGGAAAGTACTGCACACGTGGAAAGTACTGTTTGTCATACTAAAGTACTGTTCCAACGGTAATATTGAGGGGTAACTACTACTAACGCAATGGTAACTTTGTTATTAATGGCTGTGATTTTTTTAAATCTCACCTATAAATAACTACTCTCCGAATTTCCCTCTCATATTGATACCTTATAATCTTTTCCATATTTCTCTCTCTTTCACCCATATTATTCATCATATCACTTTCTGTGTATACATATCATCAATGGCAAATCGTAATACAGTTTCAAAGCACAACATGGTGGCGAATTTGGACAAGACTGAAGCCAATGAGATCTTTCATGATATCATTGATTTTCTCACTGGGTCACTGATTAGTTATGCGCTTTTAGTGGAACCAGATGTCATTGAGCCCTGGATTCAATAATTTTGGGAAACTGCTAGGGTTCATATGGAGAATGATGATTCGTATATTCAAGCTACAGTTGCTGGGAGAACTGTGAAGGTTATTGAAGCCTCCATTCGTGAAGATTTAGTATTTGATGATGATGAAGGGGATGTTCGTTTTGATAAGCAACTGATTTGGGATACATTTAGGGACATTAGTTATGAAGGGTCCTTAACTGAACAAACATTCAAGAAACCCTTATTTTGTCCTCACTGGAAGTTTTTAGTTCATGTATTGCTTCATTGTATTAGTGCTAAAAGTACATCATGGGAGCAATTTGGGTCTAACATAGCATCTGCTATAGTGGGATTGGCTACAAATCGCATTTTCAACTTTTCAAGGCTAATCCTAGATGGAATGCTTTCCCACATCTCCCATGGTTCACGATGGTTAATGTATCCAAGGTTCATTCAAGTGTTCCTAAATAAACAACTTTCAGATGTACCAAAGCCTACAAGTCTTTTACCTGTTGTGGTACAACAAGCCAAGATTTTCACTTTCATGGCTAGGAAGAGTGATTTATTCACTAGAAGGGACACTCCATTAACTACTTCTATGATGGAGGTTGTTCATGCTGTCAGAACTGATGCTGCAGAGGATGATGACAGAGAAGGTACTGCATCACAAGGTACTGCATCACAAGGTACTACATCACAGGGTACTGCATCACAAGGTACTGCATCAAAGGGTACTGCATCACAAGGTACTGCTTCACAAAGTACTGAAGTTCAAGAAGATGTTGCAGTTTCACCTTCACCATCTCTACAAGTCTCTGTTCCTTATTCTCAACAAGAAGAACATTCACCACCTAGAGGAGATGAAGAAGTTATGGAGCCTGAGGGAACACCTTTAAACAACTATGCTTTATCAAGAGAATTAACACGATTGAAAAAATCTTTTGAAGCTCAGGCTACTCAGATTAAGAAGTTAACGTTTAAGTTTAGAAGACTCAAGAATTTTGTCTGGCCATTGGTTCAACATCATCGTCTATGGGTCAAGTCTCAACGAAAGCAAGGCAAGCCAGTTAGGCAATTTAAGAAGACAACCAAAGGCAAAAAGGTTAAAAAAGCAATCTTCATTCCAATTGGGGAGGAATTTGGAAGATAAGAATTTGAATGAAGAAGTTGAATCTCAAGGTACTGATAAACCTCAAGGTACTGATGCTCAACCTCAAGGTACTGAAGACCAGGTTATTGAAAGTACTGAGGAAGAAATCAAAGTTCAAGGTACTGAAGAGCAAGTTATTGATGTTCAAGTTCAAAGTACTGATGATCAAGGTACTGCTGATCAAAGTACTGCTTTTCAAGGAACTTACAGACAAGGGTTAATTTCACCAAGGTTGATAGATTTTGAAGAGGAAGCTGGTCCTTCAACTGTCATACCAGAAAAGGAAGCTGATATACCTAAACTTATACATACTGCAAGTAATGATGAAACCATTGCAGAGATCTTGCATGATTTATCAAGGCCAAGGGGTGTTAGCATTCCAGGAGTTACAGAAGAACAACCAAGAGCTTCTCAATCTGTTATAGATCCAAAAGATAAAGGAAAAGGTAAATTGGTAGAAACAAAGAAGAAAAAGAAACCTACTTTAGCACAGATAAGGGCTGCTCAAGTTGCTATGAATGAGGAAGCAGCTAGAAAGTTTCAAGCTGAATTGAATGCTAAGGATAGAGAAGCCAAAGAAATTGAAGAAGCTCAGAATAGAGAAGCAACTAAGAAATTGCAAGAGGAATTGAATGCTAAAGCTGATGAAATATTAGAGTCACCTATTCCTATTTCTGCTATACCAAGAAGACCAAATCTTGCTAAGGAAAGGAATGCAATGATGGCTTATCTAAAGAAGCAAGGATATATTGGATTAAATAAGTTGAATTATGTTGAGATGAAAGGTTTTTATGATGCTGTTAGAGAAGATTATCAGAAACAACTTGATAGTATCAAAGATTATAAAGATGATGATGCTCAGAAAGAAGAAGAAAGAAAAAGAAGCTTAAAAAGAAAAAGAATTACTGGAGTTAAAGATCAACAGCCATCAAAGAAAGTTGAATTAAGATCTGAAACAAATGATGAACTGAGGAATTACTTAAGGATTGTAGATTTTGAGTATTCTAAAGATGATGCTGAAATGAAGATGAACAAATCTCCAATAACTACTTTTGATGCTGTAGAATCAAAAGATGGAAATTATCTGATGTTTCACAAAGAAGATGAAAGTTTCAAGGTGTTCAATATGCTATGGGATTTATTGCATATAATTGATAGAGTGGATTTATTTCGTTTATATCATGTGGTGAAAGAATATTTTGAACACAATCCATCAGAAGGATTTGGTTTAGTCTTGCTTGGAGATCTCATAACTGTTTGGGAAACTAAAGAAACAAGTACTGCTGAGATTTGGAAAAACCAAGAAGATTGGGAGATTACTTGCTGAAGATTCTTTGAAGAATCTGGAGTGCATGTTTTAGAGTTAGAAGATGGGACTATGATTCACATGTTAGCAGATAGAATATATCCTCTTACATCAGATCTCATAAGGAGGATGCTGGAGCATGGAATGGAACTTGAAAAAGATAATGAAACAGCACTTTTGGTCATCAAATTGTTTATCAGATGGACTACTATGGCTGATGATGATGATGAATAACTGGTATGAATCTTTATTGATTAAATTTTTGATATATCAGTACTTTATTCAAAGTACTGCTGATCAAACAGTACTTTAATCAAAGTACTGCTTACAGTTTTAAACCAGTTACTGATTTTGAAAAGAAAACTTTTGTTAAGTGTTAAAAATTTTGAAATAAAGGTTAAAAGAAATAAATGGTTTTTTGAGATGGTAACACCAATAGGTTATCAATCCACCATGGTTACAAAAGGATTGGTTAATCCATGAGCAAACGGCTCTGGTAAAGATATCTCAAATCAGTTTTATAGTTGACAACTTGCTAATAAGTTGTATGGTAATCAACTCACCATATCAGTGAATGTGAAGAGTTGGCTAGCCCACAAGAAAATGGCTTGTGGTAAAGGTTGTGGAAAAACCATTATATGGTAATTAGTTCACCATGATGAAAGAACTAACTAGTCCAAAAGGGTACAGCTTTTGGTAAAGACAAATCAAATCTGTTGATAGCTGATGATTTGCTAAAAATCATATGGTTATCAATGTACCATGATCTTACATATCAAAACATTTGGCTACTCCAGAGTTAATGGCTTTGATAAAGAGACATCAAATCCATTAAATTTTCAATGATTCACCTCTCACAGGAATTTACACACCTGGAAGTGATGAGAATAGACTGAAACTTAACTGAATTAAATGTACAAATTGTCTTATGTTGCTGAAAAGATGGAGCTTGCTGAATGTTGCTAAAAAGAAAGAAGATTGTTGAATGATGCTGAAAAGAATTATACAGATAATGACTACTTTGATGATGATATAAGCACAGAATCTACAAAGATAAAATTTGAAGATAAAGTCACAATTCCTCTTTGAAGACAAAGATGTTAAAGCTAAATATACAAAGGAACTTGAAATCAAACAAGTAAAATTCAAGTTAGGGGAGGATTGTTGGGATACAGAAAGTCAATGTGCTGAAGATTAACAAAGTACAGCAGAAAGACAAAGTGCTGAAGAAGTCAAAGTACTGCTAAGTAAAAGTTAAAGTACTGCTTATTCATCAAAGTACTGCAAAGCTTAAAGTCGGTTGTAATTGATTAATAGATGGAAAGTAATGTTTATCTAGAACTTTCTAAGTCTTGTTTACTTGACGTACAAGGATAAGAATTGTAAACCGATTAGGATTATCCTTAAGCCTATAAAAGGACCCCTAGATTGGTATTAGAGATAAGAGTTTTTTGTGTGTTTAGAATCCTAAAGTACGATCATTATTTAGAGTTTTAGAGTTGTTAAAGAATCTGCATAATAAAGCAGTTTTAGAGTTATTAATAAAGTTAAATATTCTTAGCTTTGTTAAGTCAATTCCGCGTACTTAATAGAGATTACTCAGTGTTTTCATTGTTAATAACTTAGGATTTATCCGAGGTTATTAAACCCTTAACAAGCTATTTAAGTTAGTTTGGTTAGAGTACATCGATCCAACAGAGGAGACTTAGGTCTATGGGGCGTATGTCATTCCTGTAATTGCTCCTCCTGTAATCATTTCGATGTGCACCATCTGTCTTTGCTGGGTAGTAGGGTGTGTATTGACTGCGGGGTTTGTGATCTAATTGTCGGTCTCCTCTTCGTCTGTCTGAATAGCCCTGCACTCGGGGTGATCGATCTGAATTCTGAACGGCCGAATACGACCTCTGGTATGTTTCTCCTCGAGGAAGCTTCGTGGTGTTATAAGCCTTTTCGGAACGCACAAAATCATCCACTCTTATCATCATTTCTGTTACAGTTTTTGGAATTCTATCCGAAAAGCGTTTAGCTAGTTCTGGGCATTTACTTCTGTTTATGAAGAAGGATATTTGCATGACCTCTGGCACTCCCATGATGTAGCTAGCTTCATCCGTCCATCTTTCCTTGAACTCTGGCAAAGTTTCATTGGCCTTACGCACAATCTTGGTAATTTCCGTCGGATCTTTCAAACATTTCCTTCGAAGAGCAAATCTCGAGAGGAACTGCTCTCGAAGCGCCTCCCAGATGTCTATGCTGCCGTTAAGCAGACGGTCAAACCAACCCCTCGCTGACCCGTCCAAAGTCTGCTGAAACATCCAACACCATACTGGCATCTACCACCCTCCGTGGTTAGCTGCTCCCGAAAACCTAGTGATGTGATCATCCGGGTCTGTGGAACCGTCGTAGAGTTTGATGTTTTTGGGCAATTCATGTTTCAGACCTGCGAATTCTATGATTCTTTTGGTGAACGGGCATCTGGGGGCATCTTTGTAAGTTTTCTGCAGGTCTTCCTCTTCGACTCCTTTTCCCTTTCGTTCCTCCTTTTCTTTTTCTACCTTCTTTTGTGGTTCCTCAGCTTCGTCCCTGAAGTCGATTCGTATTGGTTGCAGGGGAGTGGTGCCTTTGGTGTTAAGTTCTTTTATCAGGGCTTTTAACGAGGTTATGTGGCTTAATATCTGTTCTTCGAGGTTGGGCGAGTTATTGTTTCCTCCGGTGTTGCCGGATGGTGTTTCAGTTGAGGGACTTACCATTTTCTAGCCTTAGTAGATTGAATAGCGGGTCCCACGGATGGCGCCAATTTGTTGAGGTAAAAATACATCTTCACCCAAACAAGCTTGTATCCTTCGGCTGACTCCTCGTCCAGACCTCCGGATCAGTACTCTTCGGATCTGAGAACACAAGAATAACACGCGTTAACTTCACCTAGAGTTTTATCCCTAGACCAAGCTCCGGCGTGAAAATAAGAATATGATATGGAGAGTTACTGTGTGTAAAATAGGGTTAAAGAGAGTTGACTTAAATGTAATAACTTCCTCTTTATATAGGTGAGAAGTCTTGTCTTTATCTGAGGGTCACATGTGGTGAAAGTGACTCTTTCGGGCGGGTTTTTGACTTACTCTGTTTAGTTTCTGCTTGAATCAGGTCAAAGGTTCTGATCAAGATTCCTTTCATATTATATGTGGTGACGCCATGTAACCGTTATGCCGGGGGGTTGTGACCAACCCTACGGTATGTGATGCTTTGCTTCGGCTTGGAGTTTTTACACTTGGTCCAGTTGATTTGTTGTATGCTTGTCCGGATGATTTGGTCCCTTCGGCTGGGTGCTTCGTGTACATACGCCAACAACATCAAGGTTTAGAGTACCTCCTTTTTGGTAAAGTAACAATTTAATGGACTTGAAGTTTAACTTCGACACTAACATAGTAACATTCTTTTATTGTATCTCATATAATTTCACACGACTTTTTTTCGTAGTTTTGATTATCAATCTATCCAAAAAAAAAAAAAAAAAAAAAAAAAACTTACAAATAGCAACAAATATATACTGAAGTTGAAAATCATTAAGGCTTCCCACAGTCGACTGAAAATAGTCGGTCACATACCTTAGTCGATCGACTTTAAAGTCGGTCACATTGACTTTGGTGTATTGGTCACATATCGGTCGAGCAAGAAAAAAAATAATAATTGGTTTAAAATTCGACCGATTATTACGCGCACATTTTTTTTTGTTTCTTTCTTTCTTGCTTTTTTTTTTTTTTTACTTGGTCACCAACTGTGATAACTTGATCGCGTCTAGTCACAAAGAGAAAAAACAGCAAGAAATGACCTTGGTCACGACTGTGGCTAGCATAAAGGGTTTCAACAAATATCATCAAAAATGTTTAGTGTGTTATCTTATCCACATCAACATGAACATGCATATAGTTTAATTTCCAACCCCACGCACGTTACAACTGCCGGATCTTTTGGTCCCATTCATTCACTAATTCATGCAAATAATTGACCTCATAATTTCATTTTAGAAACACAAATCTTTACAACACATACAAAAAAGCCAAACTGCTTTTAGTTACTACCTACTATGATGATGTCTCATTCACTTCCTCATGAGCTGCAGCTTCCTTAATCTCTTGAATCATTTTCAACACTTGCCACATTGTTGGTCTTTGCTCGGGCGAGCTCACACGACAAACTATAGCCACTTCGACCAGCATTATCAAACGGTTATCCTCTGAGTCTCCTCCACCATTGTCCCTCATTGCCTTTACCCATTTCACCATATCGTCTGGCATCAAATGTGGGTGATCTATAGCAGGCTTACCCGTTAGAAGTTCGAGTAGTAGAACCCCAAATGAGTAAATGTCAGATTTGGCTGTTGGCTGTTGGTTTAGCTTGCGTGTTTCTGGTGGTTCATATGGATTTGATTCAGGATTGATGGTGTCAGGGAGGTGGGGGACTAGAGCTGAGAGGCAGTAGTCGGATAGGCAGGCTTCGAAGTCGGAACCTAGGAGGACATTTGATAGTTTAAGATTGCCGTGAACAAGCCTCCATGCTTGGTGGATGTAGGAGAGACCTTGTGCTATGTCTTCTGCTATTTTCAGACATGATGTCCAATGCAGTGGCTTCGCTCTCGTTGACTTTGAACCTGAAATTGTCAAATATTGTAGTTGCTACCTTAGTTTTATTGAACAAAACCTAAATATATTAAATAAAAGTATAAGTGAAGTAAGCTTATAAGACTATCTAAACAGAATAAGCTGGTTATTAGAAGCAAAATAACAAATTTGTTTACCTAAAAACGCTTATTTAAGTTGTAGGTTGATGCATAAGGTATGTAAGAAAACGTTTATATACATAAGCTAACCCAAACACCCGTTAGACTTAGTGTAATGGTGACTGCTAATGACCGCAGTCATCACTGTCACATCAGCGTCAATTCACTGCAACTTTTTTCATAAATAACTTAGTGTAACTGTGTAATAAAGCGACCGCAATTATCACAAAAAACATACACATAATGGGTGGGACGTGTTGAGGTAGGGGTGATCGAGATATTCGACCAAGCTATTAAGGCCGGTCTTATACGTCTTTACGACTTTTCAAAAGTAGTTCTCGTTACTATCGTGTTTCCGAATAAATGATTCTGTTTGTTCACATGGTAAAACGATTGTTCTTGTCTTTTTCTTGTTTTGTTTATTTTTCACATGGTACTAGTAAATATTTGCCAAGTCCTTGTATATAGTCAGACATACTCATCACTACATGCACTAAATAATCTAGTGAAAGTGACAAGAGCTAGAGTGTGTGATCACCTTCCTTGTAATTTTTGCCACGTTCAATGGTGTTGTACTCCGTATTAAAATAATTTTACCCCTGTGTCACTAAATTTTGATTTTACGGAGTATTTCTTAAAATATCATACCCATCCCTTGAATAGAACATACACAATGTACAGCTTTTTATATAAAAGTAACCCATCCCTTTATACATTAAACCAATTAAACTAGTAAAAAATGTCAGTCAAGCAATGTCTTATTCAATAGACTTGCGTCTTCCCATATCAACCCACCAACCTGCAAGATTCCCCTATAAGCAGGTAAATCTAGTGGGTACTACATTTAATACGGAGTACTTTTTTAGCATAATTAAATATTCACTGTGTGACAGCACACCGAGTCAAACCAAATTTACCGAGTTACTAGTAAAACTTACCGTGAATGAGAGAAAACAAACTTCCATTCGCCTGATAATCATAAACCAACAACCTTTCATCTTTAGCCTGAAAATAGGCTCTAAGCGGAACCAGATTCGGATGCCGCAAACCCCCAACTGCTTCCATATGCCTCTCGAACATCTCCTTACTCGTACCAGCCAATTTAACCGCATCCAAGCGTTTCACACACACGATTAAACGATCATCAAGAACCGCTTTATACGTTGTCGCTAATGAACCTCTACCTAACAACTCAGCCGAAGCTCTCATCAACTGTTCTAAGTTATACATTTGCGCTTCACCCGCGCAAAAAATTAAGTTTCCGCTTTTTCCCATAGTAATTTCTTGTTGCACTTTTCGTACCTTTTCTTCTAGCTCATTTGTTTCATTAGCGGCCGCATCAGCTGCGGCCGCCATATCCAATATCTCACTTTTCGACATCACGTCCTTTTTTCTTTCCCTTTTTTTATCCGACTTAATTGATATCACAACACACAAAACTAAACAAACTAGTACTATCAAACCACCGGTAAACCCTAAAATCATCCCTAATCTTTTATTCTTTCTCCCCTTTGAGTCCGTAAAGCCCGGAATCCCTTGTTCCAACTCCGCGCTTTGTCCTAAGACAACGGGCGGAGGCGGCGACGACGCCACAGAAGGCAAAGGTTTAGTTTTCCCGAAAAACGGTCCAATGAGACCACATTCCGTACGGACAATCTCGCCACATAGTCCAGGATTACCCAAATACGAAGACACACTAAACCTAGTCAATGTAGGTGTAACTGGTACTGGCCCAGATAACCTATTTAGCGAAACATTAAAGATCTGTAGTGAAGACTGGTTAAAGGGTGGTATAGAACCGTTAAACCCGTTGGAATCAAGTCTTAAGTAGTTTAACCTATCTAGCTTCACAAACCCTAAAGGGATAACACCCGATAACTTATTATACGAAAGATCTAGCGTACGAAGACGGTGAAGCAAGGAGATAGAACCAGGAACTGACCCACTAAACAAATTATGATCAAGAAACAATGTTTTAAGGTTAACGAGACCAGCTAGATTAGGTATAGGACCAGTGAGTTTATTAGACTGGAGACTTAAAACTCGTAACTGATCTAGTCTAGTTAATGTGTTATCAGGAAAGATACCTTTTAGGGTTAGGTTTTCAAGCACAAGGCGAATGACCTTGCCATTTTCTTGGCATTGTATTCCGTACCATTTGCAATGTGTGGATGTTGTGTTTATGGAGTAATGTAGGTTGTTATGTGGATCTGCTTTTGCTTTGAATGCTAAGATGGCTAGTGCATCGTTTTGTGGTGGGGATACTAGGGTTAGGGATTGTAGAGATGGGGTGTGCAAGGTGAGGATAATGATGGTAATGAGGATTAGAGTTGGTTTCATTTTGGTGTGTGAGTGTTAAGTGAGTAAATGAGTCATTTGAGTGAGTGGTTATGGAGTTATTTTAGGGATGTGGGTGGGGAAGAAAGGAGAGTGTGATACCTGCAAATGATACATTGGAAGAAAGGGTTCACGTGAAAGGTTTTTTTGGATAACAAACTAACAAAAGAAGACTATTGTGGGTTTGAAATAAGGTAAAAGTGGAGACTGTTTTGTCACATGGCTTTAATTTAAATCTTATGAGTGTATTTAACTTTCTCTAGTTATAGAAGAGAAATACTAGAATCACACAAAATTTATAAAAAAACTTTCACACAATGATGTGTAATAAAATGATTTGTTATAAAAAAGAGAGTTATGAATGAAGAGAGTTAGTGATTGGTCCAAGTGTCATGCCACATAATTGTGTGGATGTTTTTTTGTAAATCTTGTGTGATTCTAGCATACCTCATAAATTTTAGCAAAGGAAGCAAGACCCACTTGTCCGACTCTCACATACATTTGCATCAATATTCATTTTATCACCAAACAAATTACCTATTCCAAATAGTGTTTTTTCATCAAACCGATACATAACATAACTCAGGTGTGTTTCTTATTTTTTTTATTTTTTTCCTATAGCTAAAAGATTGGATCTACAAACTTATTTAATGTATATATATTTTTTTTAAATATAACTCAATATTTCTCTTACTTGATCTATATCCTCAAGGAAAAAAATATTAACCTTTTCCCATTAAGTGACTCATATAAATATATGACTCACATGGTCCTTTAGCTAAGAAAAAAAACACCCCCTCACTTAAATATAATCATATCTCACAAACTACCTATTTCAAATAGTATTAACACTCACCAAAACGTAATGAAATTTGGTTCAGTGGTCTTTGATGATCAAACCACCTTTTAGATTGGTGGTTCAATGTATAAAGGACGGAGAGTTGTTATGGTGCTCAATGCATGACGAGGATGCCAAGTAGGTGATGCGCGTACGAAGCGCGTTCGGGGTCAAATGAACTTCCTTTTCTTCGAGCAAGTTTTTCAACCACCTAGGCAGTGAACCTAATCGTTGTAGTGTAGTATTGGGTAAGCCTCGGGGATTGATATTGTTCTATAGAGGAATAGGAATGCTAGTAAGAAATGTATTACGAGAAGGTGGGGGTTGAGGATGATTCTTTTTTATCTTTTATTGGTTTTTTATAAAGCTAAGGTAAATATCTCGGGGCAATTGGTTTGGGGGGTGGTATTTCTACCGATTACTCTACTTATCTAAATATCTAATACTACGGGTAGCTATGTCTATTTGATGTGTGCTCGTATGATGATTAAAAATGTGTTTACCTAGATACTATTACTGGTCGGTTGAATTGTCACACCTTATCTTAACGCTTTGTGTTTCTAAGGTCGTAGGGTGTGCATATGCCCTAACTCTTTGAGGTTATCCTTTGGGTTTAGCCTACGAAATCCGCAAGTCCTTAAACTATTTCATTCATAAGCCTCACTTTCATAAAGAATATTCAAGCATTAAACACAACAAAAGCCTATCTGCACTCATAAGCCAATTACAATTAAGATAAAAAACAACCTAACAATAATCAATGACTAGGTTTCATAGATCTAAGTAAACACACAAGAAATTTAGCTAGACATGTTAAACAAGCAAGCATACACACAATCAATCGAAGACATAATGATACTTTGGATTAAAACACTTATCTTGATGTGTAAAATAGGGTTTGGGACCCTAAGATATTGTCCAAATCGGACTACAAACGTTTAGGGTTTTTTTTTCTCCAAAAGTCTACCTCCTAAAAATGCAAAAAAAACGAATTCTATATATAGATTTACACTTGCGACGGCGTCACCTTTTGGATGGGACGTCGTCAGCTCGCCGTCACTAGGGTTTCGTCTTGGCCATGTCATCGATGGGACGATGTCACCTTAGAGTTGTGACGCCGTCAGTCTTCAGTTGGGACGTCGTCATGATTCTGGATCTGGGCCGTCTGAGATAAAAAGTCTGAGTGACGCCCTTCTTCTTCAAAGCCTGACGTCGTCAGGTTATACGAACAAAAATTCCACTGAGCCGTCTGGTGCATGTTTTGATCGATTCTGTATAGAGGGACGGCGTCGCCCTATGGTTGGGACGCCGTCAGGTTCAATTTGAGCAGCTTAAGTGGCTTCGATCTTGACTTTGCCATTTTCTTCATGTATTCACTCCTTTTCGTCCAAAAATGCTTCATTTCAGCATTTTGCTTCCAAGAAACCTAAAAGGTGAAAAGGAACGAAATTAAGCAGTAACGGATATAAAAGTGGTCGATTAAGGGCTTAAATGACCCCCTAAAAGCGTACGTTTTAAATCCTTATCAGTAGGCCAACCACACGTGGTTGTCTTCATTGCTACGTTTTCGATTATAGTGGAAGTAATAAAGTGGTGTGGCCATGTATTAGATCACTTCACATAAACATCCACTCCCACCACAAAAACATCGTAGTTAACACTAAACGCATCACACAAACATACCTCTTTTAAAATAAACATACGATGTAACACTCACACACACATGAAATCACCAAAATTTCGTTCGGTGAAGCCGACCACCTAACCACTCTTTTCCTTTTTAGAATACAACGTATGATCAGTGTTGTCGTTTAATGGTGGTTGACGTGTGGTTATCGTGGTTGACACATAGTTATATGTTTTATTGCGTCTCGTCTAAAACCCCCTCATGTTTGAGTCAACAGTGGGGTCATTCTCACCATAACCACCATAATAAGAGTGGGAGCATGTGGTAATCAAATTTTGGAGGCTAACGGTTAATTAGCTCACCGGTTATAGGAGGATTTTATGCGTGTACTAGTGTGTAGTGTGTGCTTAAGAAATCTTTTAGTAAACTATAATCGTTGAGTGATTGTTGTAAAAGTCCACGTGGTGATTAAGCGAGAAGAAAAACAGCAATGTAGCTCCAGGATGAAAAAAGTGAATGAAAATAGTTTTGACGGTGCAAAAATATTACGCTTTCAAGCCACTTAGAAAAAACATATTTATACTTTTAAGAGTAAAATACACGGTTCGTCCCTAATCTTGTACATACGCATCACGATGGGACAAAAGTTCCCTTTTTCATCGCCGGGAGTCCAAAACAAGGAGTTTATATGCTAAACTCGTCCCTTGACCATTAACGCCGAGGTCAACGTCTGATTTATATTAGTTAGTCGAGGGTATTAGAGTCCATACACATTTATACCACACCTTAACTAAACCAGAAAAAAGCTATTCCGTATACCATCTTGATTGTTTCCCTCCCTCGTCACACAACTCTCACATACACTTTAACAATGGCAGACAAGGACCTTACTTTTACAGCAGTAACTGATGAGATGTTAAAATATGTGAAGGCCAAATATGGGGGTACTTTGGTAACAAGAAGATGAAATGTTTGAAGAGTTATGCAGATTTGCGAAAGAAGCTGAAGTGACGAAAGTTTAGTTGGTTTTTTTGTATTTGTGTGATCGGAATTTTAATAAATGAGCATAAATAACCCTATTTTATTTGACAAAATCCGAGCAGTGTCAGAATCTGCCAAAAAAAGGATTATAGCAAGCTAAAGGTATCTGACGATATGATTGAGTATGCCATGGATACCTATGGGAATAGGTGGGATATAAGAGATGACATTGCTGATGTGATACTTGAAAAAGGAATTTGAGAAATGTTAGACTTAATGTTTGCAAGCTAAGAAAGTTGTAATGGGTGAACTCTGATTTCTTTCTGTTTTGGCTATCTTTCCAGGTACTAATTTGAAAGGAAATGAAGTTGATGTCATCATTATTTCAGACACATCTGATGATGAGTTTGAGATCATGTCTTCTAAGATTACTACTTTGAAAGGTTCCACTTCCCAAGCTTCCAAGGCTTCCACTCCCAATGTTGTACTTGGTCTTGGAGCGGCTGTGAGATGCTCCAACACAAATAGGAATGAGTGGTATTTGCCTCCCCCTAAGGACCTCAAGTCTCCCCCCATGAATATCAAGTCTCCCATCAAGAAGTTCACCTGTTATTTTTAGTTGTTGATGTAATGAAGATGTATATTTTTTGGCTGATGATGGTTACTGAAAACGATACTTCTTAACATGTATATTTTGCTTTATATGGTATAATTAGGTGGTGGTGTATGTATATTTTGGATTTGTTGTTTTCATTTTGTAGTTTGCATTTGCTTATGCAGTTTAGGTGGGTGTTTGGAAAAACCCATTTTGACTTATAAAGTCAACATAAACCAAAATATTAGAGGGTAAACCAAAATATTAGAGGAATCACACCGAATTGTTTTAGTCTTTAAAATATCTTTTGTTTGACTTATAAAGTCAATAGATACAAATTGTAACCAAAATTCAATTCTTATAACAAAAGAAGTACACACATATCAGTTAGGTTACATTTAGACTGAAAGACAACATAACATTTCTTGCAGGTAATTCACTTGGTTAATTGACTAGTAGGTGATCCATTTGGTCTTTCAGTTGCAGGTGGTTCACGTGGTGTTTGTCTTGGGCATTCTCCATTTGGTCTTTCAGTTGCAGGTGCTTCACGTGGTGTTTGGCTTGGGCGTTCTCCATTTGCTATTTCAGCTGCAGGTGGTTTACTTTCTTCTTCATCACTGCCCAAGGAAGCACCAACACTAGTAGATGCAGAAATATGTAGACCCATTACATATCCACCACTATCTCCTGTAGTTGTGTTTTCCCTTGTAACACCATCTCTACAAGTATAAGATGTGTTTCCCTTTCTGTCAAGGCACACTGGACAAACATACCACATGAAATCTCTATAAGGTGGACGCCTTGCAAAAAAAGGTCAATCCAGCCTTGTTTTCACTTTCAACCCAGCAGTCAATGCATACCATTTGACAACCATTTTCTGCATTCATGATGATAATATATTGGTATGATAAAGAATTGATGACTTAAGATGTATTATATAAGTAGATGGGAGTTGTAGTTGTTGAACAAGTAGATGGTAGTAAAGACAGCATAAAATCTTAAAATCGAGTCAACATACGCAGTTTAGGGGGTGTTTTAAATAACCAATTCTGACTTATAAAATCAACAAAAACAAATAAATTTCAAATATGATATTGTCCAAATTACAAATTGGTACAAGCCTACAACCTTCTAACAGCAGTTCAACATTTTTTATCCAGCACATATGGATGTCTTGGATATAAATCCTCCACAGCCACTCCATAGTAAGCTGCCTCAAACTCTGCTTCTTCTAGCCATTTTTTCCTCTTCCATTCCTCTTCAATTCTTTTGTACATTCTTTCCTCTTTCAAAAACTGCTGGAATGCTTCTTCATCCATCCTTGACTGCTCTTCCTCTTCCTCCAAAATTGTGTGTTCTTCTTCTTGCTCATAAAGAGCTTCAACTAGAATGTAAACACACAAGAAAAATCGTTATGAAAATGATAATTAAATAAATACATGTTGCCTTCTGCCATCACAATGCATTTTTATACCTCGAACCTTTGTTTCCTTTGTTGGTTTTGGTACTTGATCCTTGTGACACCTAGACTTATTATGTCCAACAGTTTGACAATTGGAGTATTTAATCTGTTTACGAGCTCTAGATTTACCCATTTTGATGCAATTTCACTTAATTGAGGCTTTAGGTTTATGAATTCAAATTTGGGTTAAAATGTGAGAATAAAGTGCTTCCTATAACTTTATGCAAATGTGAGGAGAAGATAGGAGACTAAAACCTTAGTCCCCTATATTCTTACACTGTTTAAGCAAGGACCATAGTTCTACCAACACCCAATACAATCAAAACAGATATAACAACAATCAAAGACGAATACAAAAATTAACAACAAATTTAACAAATTATAACACAAGAACATAACATATAGATTCATTAATTTCATATTAAACATAAAAATGTTTAGTACATATTTTTCCAAAAAAAAAAGGAAAACATAACCACTTGATTTCCCTTCACATCACTTTGCCTTCCTAAGATCATCAAGGAAGTTGTTCCAGTCAAACACCTGAGAGTGTGTTTGACAGATCATCTTCCTTATCTCCAAGGCCTTCAAGACATTAGCCTTTTGCTTCTTGCGAAGATCCTCAAGAAACTTGTAATTCATCACCGAAGTTCGAAAGCCTTCGAGCGAGCTTAGAGATGTATTCTTGAGTTTCCTTCATACCAAGAATCAAGTCAGACAAAGTCTGTTGGAGGCCATTAGCAATTTGGATGTCCTTATCGTTTTCTCTCTGATAAAAGAGAGAAATCGAGTCAAACATGTAGTCAGACTTCGAAGCTTTGGCGAGTTATTGAAGAAGTGGGAAGTTAGCCATTCGGAGATTGTTATGATTTTGTGAGAATATGTTTTTTTTATTGTTGGTATGCAAATGGTATAGGTTATTAACCCATAAATAGCAAAAACAACGGGACCTTCCAAATTCAGGGACTAATTGTGAAGTTAGTAAAAAGACAAATAGTCAAGTTTGTGTGAGTAAAAATACGCGGGAATTTTAAGTGCAAATGTTAGGATTTAGTAAATCCAGTTATTAAAGTGTCGGTCACCTCAAGTATATGTAATCGTTAGAAAGCTCGTAGTCGTAGTTATTTACAGTTAAGTTGTATTTAGTTAAGTAACACCGTGGAGGATGGACGGGTCTTTACCCACTGTATGCCTGATCCACAGCCCGTAGGTGGCGATTTGTGTAAGACTATAAATACTCTCTACCTCCCAAGGTAGAGAGTTGGAGCTCATAATAAGATTTTCACTTTCTCTCACTAAGTTCCCAAACCTCTAAATATTTCTCTCTCTAAAACATCTTGTACGCCTATATTGATTATGGTTTAATGTGTTCGTGAAATCCAATATGTTACAAATGGTATCAAAGCCAGGTTTGATCATCTCTCTTACATATCTTTGGATTTCTAGTGGTTTTGGATGGTTTTTGAGTTTGAAAAAGTTTAGTGGTTTTTGCATCATTTGGATCATTTCTTGTGTTAAAGTTTGATTTTTGGGTGTACTTTTGTGTTTAGAATAATTGTAAGTGCTTGGGTTTTGATTTGGAAAGCTTGAATCACTGTGGTTGGGCTTGTTTTGGATTGAAAAGTGTGTTTTTGAAGTTTTTCTTGCTAGCGACTTGACTCTCGTAGTGTTTTTCTTCGTAGCGACTTGCTTCAGTAATTGTTACCGAGTTGTAGTGTTAATTGTTAGCGACTTGAGCCTAGCGACTTGTCTATTGAGACAAGCCGACAAACAGTACAAGTTAGTGGATTCTCCACTACGGCTAGCTACTTGGTTAGGTTAGCGACTTGCTTTCAATTTGGTTAGCGACTTGTACTTTGTATTCTCAGCGACTTGATATTAGCGACTTGGATCTTAGCGAGTTGTTCTTTAGAATCTTGACTGTTTAGCGATTTGCTATTATAGCGACTTGTGTCCAGCGACTTGGTTCTTAGCGACTTGATTCATAGCAACTTGAAGTCTAGTGAGTTGCTACTTAGCGACTTGGGGCTTAGCGACTTGGTTCAAGGATTCTTAGCGACTTGGTTGATTTTTGTTTCTAATACGGTTTTCTCTTGATTTAGTAAAATCCCGTGAAAGAATCTATTTCCCGGTTTAATCATAGAGTTATAAAATCCCGTGAAATCTGTAAATATGTCTACCAATGTTCCTACAATCATCTCCACTGTTGCTGAGGATGTTCAAGCAGCTGGTTCAGATACTCGTCCACCCATGCTTGACATAACTGACTACGACTCTTGGGCTCAAGGAATCAGATTGTACTGTCTTGGAACGGAAAATGGGGTCAACATTCTCAAATCCATTGATGAAGGACCGTATCAGATTGAGACTACAAGAGACATAATTGATACTGCTGCAGATGGAACCATGATCTTTGGATTTGACAGACCAAAGACGTATGATGAGCTCAGTGATAAGGAGAAAAAGATATTCGATGCTGATATCAGGGCTTCAAACATTATACTTCAGGGTCTTCCAAAAGACATCTACAAGCTTATCAATCACAACACTGAAGCCAAGGCATTTTGGGATAATGTCAAGATGCTTCTCTCGGGTTCGAATTAACTAAGGAAGACAGAGAATCACATATGTATGATGAATTTGAGCACTTCAAGATGAAACCAGAAGAGAGTATTTATGAATATTACGTGAGATTCCACAAACTTATGAATGATATGAGGAATATCAAAATGACTATGCTAAATATTCAGCTGAACTCAAAGTTTGTGAACAACATGAATCTCGAATGGCACAAGTTTGTCACCTCTCTGAAGCTAACCAAAGGATTAAAGAACACCAACTATGAGCAACTGTATGCCTTCCTTCTCCAGAATGAGAGACATGCTATGTTTGAGAAAAGGATTCTAGAACAGTTCAAAACCAACCAGGGAGAAACAAGTTCCTCAAATGACTCAACAGCCTTTTACACAAATGTTGGTAATTACAAACTCATCCCTGATCCAGCATATAAGCCTCCAGCATATAATGGTAATTACAAACTCATCCCTGATCCAGCATATAAGCCTCCAGACCCAAACACATTCATGGAAAACTTCATCAATCAACTGTCTCTCATGGTCAGTCAAAACATGAACTCTCTTCCACACACCAACAATAACCTCAGAACAACATCCAATCCACACAATCAAGCAACTATCAGAGATGGGAAGGTTATGGTGCAACCAGTTCAAGAAAGGCAGTATGAACAGGGAAGAGGAGGAGTTGGTAGAGGATATGTGGTAAATCTGAATAGGGGAAGGAATTGGAATCAAGGACAAGCAAAGCCGATCAAGTGCTACAACTGTGGTGGTGATGGACATATAGCTAGAAACTGCACATCCCCAAAATGCCCACAAAATGTAGAGTACTTCAGAGATAAGATGTTACTTGTGCAAGCTCAGGACAATGGAGCTGTGTTGGATGAAGAGGAGTTGTTGTTTCTTGCTGAGGGCAATGCCAAGACATATGATGCAGATATGGATGAGCAGCCAATTCAGGAGATAGGTCATAATCATCAGAATGCCTTTCAAGTCGCCGACTGTGATGCATACAACTCTGACGTCGATGATGAACCTACTGCACAGACAATTTTCATGGCTATCATTTCTCCAATGGTCTCTCCAAAGGTCCCTCACCATAGCAAGTCTGGTCCATCCAAAGAAACAATTATCTCGAGGTATTAAAACTATATGATGATGTTGATCACAAAAGATACAAGATAAAGTTCAATCGCAAGAAACCGGTGACTCGGATATTGCTAATATGGGCAATGATAATATTGTCCCATATGATCAATATGTGACCCAATGTGAGAGTGCGATTGAACCAAGTGATGTATCTAATGCAGTCAATGATGATTAAATCTTTGATGAATACACTGCTGATGTTCCTAATGATTCTGCCATCTCTGAACTTAATGCCTATAAAGAACAAGTTGCCATTTATGAACAACGTGCTAAGTTTGAGTTAACTACCCGTGAGCAGGAGATGGATGACCAAATGCGTACAATTATTAGAAAAAGTAATTTTAGGGAAGAAGTACTTAAACAAGAGCTAGATTCCTTAAAAGAAAAGCTTAACAAAACGACTAAGCAAAAATAAGAACTTCAAGAAAATGTGAAAGTGCTTAAGCAGGAATTTAATGCCAAGGAACCAAAACTCTTAAATGAATTTTCCAACCTAAAAACTTTGAAAAACAAACTTGAAAACAAATTGTACGTACAAGGAAAAACCATTCAGACTGCTCACATGATCACTAAGCCTAGAGTTCTAAGTGACAAACATAGTGTTGCGTTAGTTGATGAACCAAACCCTAAGGCGTATCTGAAAGCTAGAAAAGCACAGAAGGTAATCTATGATGGCAATGAAATCCTTAAGCCTAGACAGAAACCTAGTTATACTGAGAATCTGAGGAAGATAAACAGTTAGAAGAAGTAACTAGAAAGAAAATGGATGAAAAGCTTAAGAGCCCTTTATGCATAGAAAAGAAAATCAGCTATAAAACACCCAACTATGCTAATGATAACTGGATTGCCTTTAACAAGTTTAGACCTCAAACACATCTGACCCCTGAACAAGTGTTTTGGAAAAAGGATATGGACATAAAAAAAGCTGATGAGTTTGTTGAAAAGAATCCCCCATGTAGGAGAATGCTTCCTGCCACTGTTTATCCCCCCAATACCCCAATGCATTTAGTTCCTAGATCAATTCCCACTAAGAGCAAGACCTTAACCAGTCAATATGTAAATTTTCAATTATTTGTTGATTTTGAGAAAACTTGTAAGAAAAAGATCATACCCACTGGGATAACTGAAGGGGAAAGGGGTTTTGAGCAAACTAAAGAATGCTATTTAACTGAGGTCATGCCTTTCTTTAAACAATTAAAAGGTCAATTTGAGAGTCTTAAAAAGGGGATGGATTCAGATATTAAAGAAATGGAAAAGGAATTTGATGCAATGATAGTTGAGGTTAGTAATCATGAGCGAGAATTAAAATATAATGAGATTGAGAGGAAGAACTTGCATACCTTGAATGAGAATCTTATTTCTGAATATATTACTCAAGATGTGTTTTACACTGCTACAAATTGTTCCATTAATGCTTCTCAATTTCATGAATTATCTGTTGCTCTGAAAGTCTCCCATGATCGTGTCATTGAGCTTGAAAAAACTAACTCTAAACGATCTCAAGAGATGTTAGAATGTTTGATAGCAACATGTCCTAAATCCTTAGGTGCGAAAGATAAAGTTGTGATGCCTTGCTCCATGCCTAGTGCTAAGTATACAAACCATTCGATGCCTAGCATTAAGAAAGTGATTTTCAATGTGCCTTCAAGTAGTTCAGATCCCTGCACTTCTAGTTCAGGTATGCAAAAAGTAGCAAAACCAACTAATGTTCCAATTCCCTCTACAAGAGTAAGAAGTGACACCAAAGCAAGCGGGTCAAAGCCTCAAGGCAACACAAAGAATGATAGGACCTTGCGTGCTATGAATGTTCAGTGGAAGAGAGTAGAAGATCACCTTAGGGAGAATTTGAATAAAACGAATCGTGTTGATTATAGTGTTAACTCTAAGCGTACTGTAATTAATACGAATTCTGCTCCTTTTGGCAAAACATGTAATGATGATTGCGTGGTTTCTGTTACTAATCTTGAATGTGGTGTGAATGATTTGTCTAATGCTGTTAAATGCCCAGATAAAACTGTTAATGTTAAAAATCAAGCTAAGAAGGCTAAAAGGCAAAAGCGAAAGAAAGTTAGAAAACAGTGGAAACCCACAGGAAGGATATTTAGTAATATAGGTTATCAATGGATACCTATTGGCCGTAAGATTAATGAACTGTGCCCTAAATTTGCTAAGTCAATGCCCAATAAAAAATGGATGCCTACTGGTAGAACTATTCCCTTAAGAAGTGAACATACTTTGAATATGTCAAATACGGACACTAGCACTGCATCTATTTCTGATGAGTCCATTGTTTCTACCTCTGATGTGGGTGTTCCAATCACTGTTACTAACCAAATGGAACTGATAAAACCAAGATCCGGACTCAACTAGGGTATGAGTAACATTGATTGATTAGATGCACAGTGGAATAGAAATAACATAATCAACATCACTAATAAGGTTTTCTTTATTAAAACATAAAGAAACTAATACTACTACTACTACTAAACGCTCTATGCGTTAATTAGACTCTCATTAGGAGAAGTCTACTATGAAATAAAATGAAAGGATGAGTTTGTAACCCTAGCCGCCATCCCTCTTTATATAAGAGAGGGAGGTTACAAACCCTAGCTTACTAGAAAAGCTAACTATTACATATTAGGTCCTCATTGTTTCTTCTTTCTTCATTCTTGCTCGTGGTTTTGTAATCATCAAATCTACAATTCCCAACAATCTTCCCCTATTTGATATTACAAAACAACCTGTATAAGATACAATGCTAAAACATGACATCACAAATAATAAGCTGCACATCATGAATCTTCTTCCCCTTTTTGTAATCATCTAATAGGGGTCTTGTGCAACTCGTAGACGCTTCCCCTCAAGTGATGCATGTAGATGGTAAGTATATAAACCATAAGCTTCCCCTTAAAATTATACTAACCATCTCAAATTTTTTATTTATTTATTTTTTTTACAACAAAACAAAATAAATAAAGCATAACAGCAGAGAAGACAAAACAGCAGCAGAACCAGTAGGAATAGAGAACCAGTAGAAACATCAACGTAGGCGTCTTATATCTTGCACTATCCATGTGACTCCAAACTTAGATGAGATACTAGCAAATGTGAGCATTAAGCACCTGTAATCTGTAGATCACACCCCTTCAATAACACTGAGCACTACAACGTAACTCCTTTAACTATTAGCAAATGTGCGCATTAAGTACATTTAATCTGAAGATCTCACCCCTTCGCTAGATTTATCAAGTCTTTGTCACATCATTAAAGTACGAACAAGTTACCTCAAAAGTGCCTGACTCACTTTGAGATATGATAAGACACGCACCTTCAGCAGAAACCGGTCAGCAGAAACCAAAACCTTCAGCAGAAACCGGTACCTTCAGCAGATATACGCCCAGCAACAATATCATCCAATTTCAAAATATCACATGATCACAAAGCATCAATGTGGACCCACAGATACACGCCCCATGTGAAGTACAAGTACAGTCCAACAATCAGCAGAAATAAAACATATCCCCATGTCACCAGCAGGAATACCATGGGGTCCCAAATAAATGCCAACTCATGGGACCAATCAAATTACTATTATCGAGATGCAACAACTAGTCAATAACCTCATGCGTGTAGAATTAGACAGCAATTAATCAAAGCGAATAAAAGCATTACTGACCCACACGTGAACACCCAATCAGCATGTACCAACGAACAGCATCAGTACTATAATACCCTCGAGACCAATTAAATCCAACCCATCTTGTGACCAATAAACGAATCATAACAGTGAACCCCACATCAAATAATTCATGCGTCTAACCCATGAGATCACAACCAATCATAAACTCTCATCATGTGAACACAAATGCAAGTGGAAACCATTGCGTTGGGACCCTCAACAAACACTTCATATATCAACGAAAGACAACATCAGCAGTATCACGTGACCATCAGCAGCAATAAAAAATTAGTAGAATCCCCTACCCATGTGCACAGTAGTACTATCTTCTACCAATTAATCTCCACCATTGTTGTCATAGATCAATCGGCCCCACGTGAGAAAATAACCCATCATGTGTACAATGAAATATGAGTGGGGACCGATTGGAACAACATACGCCAAACAAACCAAATAAACGACAAGACCATCCAATATATTCAACAAGTCAATCAACATAAGCCATCCAAAGAATTCGACCAATCACAAATCGGGAACACCATAGCAACCATACATCGCATCTCATGGAACCCCATCCTAACCAATCAGAGTGATCCCCACGTGAACCATCAAAGTGACATTCATTTGATTTTCTACTGACCCTATTATATTAACCTTCATATATACGTGCACAATGAATAAATATATACTGCCGTCACATAAACCAATTGCCCCCAAATATACCCATCTATTGGTCAAGCCAAATTAAATACTCAACAATTAATTACCTTGGACCAAACAAACACAGCATATTGTTCGAATGAAAAGACCAATACTTTAATTGACTTATCAACAGCCAGTATAATTAAATACAGTACCAGGTTACCTCATATTTGTTTTTGACGGACTCCTTATCAGGCACCACTAGAACTTTGACCCATCTTATTATCGCCAGATCTGCTCTTTTTCCAAAAACCTCTGTTTGCCTGCTGCCTCTTTTCTTGATCATGACTGCTGTAATAGAAAAACCTTATAAACCCTAGATCAAGAGCCACCCGCTCTGAAACCAATTGTAGAAACCAAGATCCGGACTCAACTAGGGTATATGCAATATTGATTGATTAGATGCACAGTGGAATAGAAACAACACAATCAATATCACTAATAAGGTTTTCTTTATTAAAACATAAAGAAACTAATACTACTACTACTACTAAACGCTCTATGCGTTAATTAGACTCTCATTAGGAGAAGTCTACTATGAAATAAAATGAAAGGATGAGTGAGTAACCCTAGCCGCCATCCCTCTTTATATAATAGAGGGAGGTTACAAACCCTAGCTTACTAGAAAAGCTAACTATTACATATTAGGCCCTCATTGTTTCTTTTTGTAATCATCAAATCTATAATTCCCAACAAGAACCCATTCTTGCATGGGGATCCCAATTATCTAGTTATCCATTCTTGTCTGTGTTCAACTACAGATCGTTCAAATCGTTCTGTGGTACTTGGACTCAGGCTGTTCCAAGCATATGACTGGAGACCGGTCGCGGCTCATGAACTTCGTGAGTAAATTCATCGGAACTGTGAGATTCGGAAACGATCATTTTGGTGCTATTATGGGTTATGGAGATTACGTGGTTGGAAATAGTGTGATTTCCAGGGTATATTATGTTGAAGGTCTTGGACATAATCTATTTTCTGTCAGACAATTTTGTGACTCAGATTTAGAAGTGGCCTTCAGAAAACATACTTGCTTTGTTAGAGAACTTGATGGTGTGGAACTTCTCAGAGGAACTCGTGGTTCAAACCTATACACCATCTCTATCGAAGATATGATGAAATCTTCACCCATCGATTCTTTGTCAAAGGCTTCCAAAACTAAGTCATGGTTATGGCACCGTCGTCTCAAACACTTGAACTTTGGTACCATAAACAATCTTTCCAGAAAGGACTTAGTAAGAGGATTACCCAGATTAAAGTATGAAAAAGATCATCTTTGTTCAGATTGCCAATTGGGAAAAAGCACGAAATATGCCCACAAACCAAAACCCACAAACTCAGTAATGGAAGTTCTTCATACCCTTCATATGGATTTGTGCGGACCAATGAGAGTGCAAACGAAAAATGGGAAGAAATACATTTTAGTCGTTGTTGATGACTACTCTCGATTTACTTGGGTAAAGGTTTTGAGGACAAAGGATGAAACTCCAGATGTCATCATTAAACTTATCAAACAGCTACAAGTTCGACTCAACAATACTATTAGAATTGTTCGAACAGACAATGGCACAAAGTTTGTTAACAAAGACTTAATTCAGTTTTATGAAAGTGTTGGAATTAGTCATCAAAGAAGTGTTCCACGAACTCCTCAACAGAACGGTGTAGTTGAAAGACAAAATCGAACTCTTGTGGAAGCCGCAAGAACAATGCTAATTTATTCAAAGGTTCCAATGTTTCTATGGGCTGAAGCCATTGCCACTGCTTGCTACACCCAAAATCGTTCCCTTATTCATACCTCTCATGGAAAAAATCCATATGAACTTGTTCATAAACGAAAACCTGATCTCTCCTACCTTCGTGTGTTTGGTGCTTTGTGCTATCCAACGAATGACGGTCAAGATTTAGGCAAATTAAGAGCAAAGGCAGATATTGGAGTTTTTGTTGGTTATGCACCAAACAAGAAGGGTTACCGAATCTACAACAAGAGAACTCAAAATATCATGGAAACAATTCACGTTAGGTTCAATGAGTTGACCGGTCAAATGGCTCCAGGACAATCCAGTTCTGGACCCGCATCTCAACTTTCATCATGTAGTCCTATCAGTTCTACTCTCGTTTCAAATCCCTCACCAGCAACTCATTATGTACCTCCTTCAGAAGATGATTTGAAGAAATTATTCGATCCTATGTTTGATGAACACTATGAGCCAAGGGCTAATGATCTGTCAATTCCATCAACAGAGGCTGCTCCTATCCCTGTCAATGAAGTTAACCCTTCAGTTTCCATGTCACTAAGTCAAGAAGCGCCTTCTGTTGATCACTCAGTATCATCATCAATGCCTCAATCATCAAGTGTACACAATGGAAATGTTGCTGCTGTTACAGATGATTAAAATCCTTTTGCTCCTCCAGAAGATGAACATTTTGAAAATATATTTGCTCCTGAATCATCATCAGAACCATCTTCATCAGGAGAAATCGACTCTGCTACTTCTGTTCCTCAACAACAACCACATAAACACCTTAGAAAGTGGACTTATGATCACCCATTGGACAACATCATTGGAAATCCTTCTCGTTCAGTATCCACTCGTCGACAACTTGCAACTGATGCCTTATGGTGCTTCTTCAACTCTGTACTCTCTAAGATCGAACCAAAAGATGTTAAAACTGCTATGAAAGAAGATAGCTGGTTCAGTGCCATGCAAGAAGAAATTCATGAGTTTGATCGACTAGATGTATGGGAATTAGTACCTGCTCCTGACTGTGCTATGATCATTGCTCTAAAGTGGATCTTCAAAGTAAAACTTGTTAGGAATTGGAAATTCCATGAGAAAGTGTCGGTCACCCCAATTATGGTCTAGCATATGTTAGCTCGTAGACTTGTAGTCATTTACGTTGTTTAGTAGTTAATAAGTTAATTTCTAGCATAGTTTAGTTTAGTGTAACACCGTGGAGGAAGGACGGGTCTTTACCCACTGTATGCCTGATCCACAGTCCGATAGGAGGACGTATTCATTGTAACTATAAATACCCTTTCCATCCACGGAAGGGGTGTGGCTTCTTTGAATCTAACCTTTCATTTTTATAAAGCAACTCTCTTTCAAGGAACCTCCTCTCAACTCTCTTCATCTATCTAAAATGGCTTTCTTGTTTAATCATTATCCTAGACCACCCGAATTATCAAACAACATAAATATTCACGATCCTACAATTGGTACCAGAGCCAAGGTTGTGTTGTTTTGTTGATTCGATTTGTTCTTGATGCGATTTGTTGGTTTGGTCGTGATATTGTCCGGTCGTAGGCTGTTTGTTATTGCTTTTAATTGGTCTCTTACGTTGTGGTTTCTTGATGTTTGTGGGTCAAAAACATTGTTTAAACTATTTTAGCAGATTATCTCAAAACACGTTATGAAAATGATGTTAACAGTATCAGTTTTTATTTTATCTGTTTTGGATTATGCAGTATAGTCAAAACGTTTCTTTTACATGTGTCATCAGTGTGGTCCTTATTACTTGCTGCAGTTTGTATCTGGTAAAGTTTTTTTTGAAAGCGAGTTGTGGTCAGCTTCTTCTAAGCGACTTGTCATTTTTTCTGTCCAGATTCATTGCTCATCATGCGAGTTGGGTACTAGCAGAAATGATGCGGGTTGACTATTTAGTCAACTGCGAGTTGTTAAGAATGCGAGTTGTCAATGTATGTCCAGAGTCAATGGTTCCTATGCGTGTTGCACTTGCTTTTGAGTGAGTTGCTATAAAGATGCGAGTTGTGAAAAAAACTGGATATGCGAGTTGTGTCCTAGCATTTTTGAATGCTAGTTGTCAAAAACGTTTTTGCAAAACATGCGAGTTATTGACAATAATAACCATACATGCGAGTTGTTTTTGTAACACTTTCAAAAGCGAGTTGTGTGAGTTATGGCGCTAAGCGACTTGCCATATGCGAGTTGTGAGTTATGATTCTTGAGTCAAAATACTATGCGAGTTGTCAATTATAACTGATGCGAGTTGATTTTTCTTAAAACCAACTGATCTAACCATTGCAACAGAAAGGATAACCACACTAACGACTCTTGACTACGGTTTAACAACAGAAAGGAAGAAGAAGAGTTTGACTATGTCCTCACAACCTTAACATCAAAACAGATCTCAACATATACCAAACATCAATTCTCATCTCGACCTCAGTCATTAGCCATCATTGGTCCTAGAAGAATAAAAACGTGAAGACCCAATGCTTTAACAGTTCCAACAATCAAATCCTAACAAAGAATTAATCCTAATCCAGACTTAACCCAAAGGACCCTTACCCACTCCTCATCTCTCAAACAATCATGTATCAAAAGGTAAAATAAAAAAGGATCTCAGTTTTCGTTTCATGGTTAAGATTTCTCAATGATTCTTTCAAATACAATCAACCACAAACGTTACATCATTGACCACTCTTTTGAAGTATTCACTTCCTTGAATATACGAATCATGAAGGATTGAATCTAGCAATTATACTACCTCAATCTCTTCGAATCAGAAAATAAAAGGGAAAGCCTTGACTTAAAAGTGATATTAACTCTACAAAAGTGATCTCAGATTCTTCTCAAGGTGTTTAGAAATCTCAAAGACCCAAACAATCTCTAAAGTTAATCATCATTGATCTTGTTTGCTTATGTCCAAAGTTAATGAAATGATTTTAACAACCATGTTAAATCAAGTCCTTGATTTGTTAAGTCTATTATTGAACATATTCGAAACCTTGAAGTGAGTTTAACAATTTATATTAACTCATTTTTCATTCGTTCGTTTATACAAAACTGAAACAAGATTGTACAAACCTACCTTGAACCTTTTGTGTGATGTCGAAGGCTGCCTCAATTACATAACCATCCCTGTGGCTATCCACCACTGCACGTGCCATCCCTGTGGCTAGGTCATGTTGTACAACAATATTCTATGTTGACAATACACACGACATATGATTGGAGCAGCGGTTTTATGAGTGATATATATGGGTGATACAATCGGTTTTCTTTTTACCGGTATGATAATATGGAGGAGGGGGCGGACTAATGAGAGATAAATTAGGGTTTGGGTAGCGAGTTGATTGAGAAGGCAGAGATGGGGGCGGATTGTGGAGAATATTTAGGGTTGATTAAGGAATAGGTTAAGTGTTGTGTATGTCCTTTATACCTGAAGATTAGGGCAACCATTTTTGGACCGTGTATGATTGTTGTGGGCTGACCGGTTGTGTCTTTAATTCGGACCTTCTGTCTTGGGCTGACCAAATTTGTTTTTGCTGGGCCTCGTGTTGGACTCTTCATGGGCTAGAGGGGATTGAGTTTGTTATCACATCATTGATATGAGTTTGACGTTGGATGAAAGTTACTTATTTTTTTATATCACAAATGTGTTGTTAGTAACAATTATGGACACTCAAGAATGCTCTTGTAATATTGTTCATGATCCATTTATTTTGGTATCTTGTGTTATACAACGAAAATCTCACATTGGAGAAACGGTACCAAAGTCTCACATTTGATGGATACAAGACCTGGAATTGAATGTGAGAAGTGTTAGAATTGGATTATCATGGACTTTAATAAGAGCTTGAACTAATATCCAATGAGCGGGCTGAGTTTTTAAACCGAGTAAGATATATTGGATTGAGCACATGTTTTGAACCTGATCATGAATAACTGATTACTTTAGCAAATTGTTATGATGAGATTTTAATGAGATTTGTGTTATGTGACTTAATGATGAGATTCGATGGGTTATGAGATTTGGTACATTGGTGTACACATTTTCACGCATATTATTTCGTCAAGGATTGAATTGCTATTTGAACAAGATGGACTACGGAGTTGGTTGAACGGTATATCTTATTTGGATTTAAAGTGATGTTTTCCGGGCACGTTTACTTATTTTCGTCTTCTTTCTTTCTACCCTACCGCGAAGATGACTTTTTTGGGCATTATAGAGTGTGATAAAGACTTGGCTATTTAGTTGAGGATACGTCAAGAGGTTTTGTACATTGGGTACACCGTTTCTTTTTCACAAGGATTAGTACAAGCTTAAGTAACAAATCTGGAGAATTTTACATCATGATCAAGTTTGATATATCGGGCTTACGTTAACAAGTGGTCACAGCAATAGCCGACAGAATATGTGAATGATGTGTTTGCCATAGTGTTTACTGGATGGGTGTTGATATTGTTGATCTTTGGACAATGAACCATTGATGAACCGCTGCATGTCCCCTAAAACAGATATTCACCCAAACAAAAGTTGTCATAACACATTCAAGCTGACATTGTTTACGGTTTGTCTTGATTTTGTAAAATCCCGCGAAAGAATCTATTTCTCGGTTTAAATCATAGACTTATAAAATCCCGTGACAATGGAAACATCCTGGTAATTGTAAAGTGCATTTCCAGATCTATCTTACGGTTTATTCTTGGTTTTGTAAAATCCCGCAAAAGAAACTATTTCTCGGTTTAAACCATAGAATTGTAAAATCCCGTATTGATGGAACCATCCTAGAGAAAGGAAAGTATGTTTCGGGATCTTATTTGATGCTGGTTCTACGGTTTCTACTTCAAAGAAGGGATAAAAGGGTGTACTTCATGAATTGGGTGTGTGTTTGGATTGTCCTCATGGCAGTTTGGCTATTACAAGGTTTTACGGGGTTATGTGCTTTTAACCATGGTCGGGATGGAAACCATTATAAAAGTTCATTCAAACGTCAAAGGAGGCTAGATTTGAGCTGTTGACAAGAAGATGTGACAACGGCGTCAATTCAGTATCATTTATTTGAGGTTGAAGTGAAATATCACGAGCAAGTGTACTTAGTATCTGAAGGTATCGGGGATGGTTGGATGAAGATTCTTCATGATCCTTGTTCATGCTTATTATCAAAAACGAAGACTTGGAAATCTAGTTATTGTTGGGTGAGTTTTTTCTTTTTCTTTTACCACTTGGGGGAATTGGGCTCTTATCATCTCAAAGTAACTATCACTTTAAGGAGTTACGTTGTAGTGCTCAGTGTCACATTCAATTGTGGATTTTCAAGAGGTGATGTACGTCTTATACTTGATGGTTGGTTGGTAGAAGAGTATAGAGTACATAGAGAGTACTTAGAGATGCTAATGGAAATCGGCACCGCTCTTTGTTACATATGTGCAAGTTTAAGTCACGAGTTCGGGTTAGTTTACTTCAAGGTCAAATTTATCATATTGGGTTTTCTCCATCAGTTGTCACGACAAAGAGCCTACTGAATGATAATGGGGTTGATTACAAGTTTAGCCAAGAGATGATGAAAAGAGAGATATTATGACGTCTGTTCACATCAGTTTAGGCCTCGTACTTCAACATTATGACGTATGAACACAACAGTTCATGCCTCGTTCTCTAAAGAAAAGAAAAGTGTACGTCTCAGTGCGCTTTATCTTCGAAAGAAGAGAAATCTTCTTATGACGTATGAACACATCTGTTCATGCCTCGTACTCTAAAGAAAAGAAATGTGTACGCTTCAGTGCGCATTATCTTCATAAGAAGAGAAATCTTCTCAATTATGACCATTCTCATCAACATGCTTCATACTTTTTCCATGCGCTTCAGTCATCAAGTGAACCAGACTACTGATAATTACTCTTATTCCACTTGCTTAATATAATGAAGATGGCGACATCATGTGCTAATTTTGCGGGGGAGAAGTGTGAATAGAATACACTTGGATGATAATCACTTGTTTAATCAAGAATGGTATCTCTGTATGCAATTCTTGAGGGGGAGAAGAAGTGTGAATTTTTTGCATGGTTGATTGATATTTGAGAATATATGGTCAAACGGCTCCAAACTCATGTAAGAACCGAGCTTCTTTTATCGGGTCATCTTCACATGATGTTTCTTCTAAGAGCCGTTGGTTGACATCTTCACACGGGCTGATGAGTTTAAAGACAAGTGCTTCTAGTTAATGCTTCACGTGTACATCAACATGATGATTCCGAACAACCTTCTGTTCTTGTTTGATGTGATTGTTTGCTTGGTATTACCATTTCGTGTGTTTGTTGCGGGCTGATTGCTAATTTCCTTGATGAACATCTTTCTATTCTTGTTTGATTGGGAGGGATTTTTAAGTTAATGGGATTTGCAAGATGTAAGTTAATTGGGATGCTTTTTGGTGTGAGTTAAAGATGTTAACTTTCTATTCCCCAACTGGACAATCTTGAACAAGTTTGAGTCTACAGTTGGTTCTACATTTTATGCTACATGTTAGAAGACTATAAGACAAGTTGCATTTGATTATCAAAAGACTTCTTCTTATTCTGGGCATTCATTATAAAGATTGTCAGCTTTGGGGAGAGCACTAATTGGGGGAGAGTGAAATTTCTGATTTAATCCCCAATTATACTTGCTCACACTCTTCAGCAAGTTGATTCTCACAGATATATCTGAGCTAATGATGTTCTTCTCAACAAATTTCAAGTATTTGGGCTGATAATATGTTGCTGATTCTGAAGTGTCAAAACCAGCAAGGGGGACGGAGACAAGCATCTAAACGCGAGTAAACTTGATGAACTTAATTCTTCTAAGTGATTGAAGATATCCCGGTAAGACGAATGTCATAACCGCAGAGAAACTCAATGTTTATCTCATCGTGGCGTTTAGTGCTCTTATTCCAACTACGTGGGGGAAGAGATGTAAGAGAAAGTTTCTGAAAATAAAAGAGGTACACAAGTATGACATATTCAGGGGAGATAAATGTATAACATGAGGGAGAGAGATTGTGTACATTGGGGATGCTCAGTTGTCTCACTTGAGTGCTTAATAAGTGATTCAGAGATATAATCACTTATTCCGGAGTTGACATCCGCAGAGATTGTCATCCGCAGAGATAATAAGTGATTCGGCCTGCTTCTTCAATGTTATCGGTTATTCTTTCTTTGGGAATGTGTGTACTTCGGGTTCTTGAGCTTCATACACGATCATCAGGGAAGAAAAATGTGAACATTAGGGAGGTGTCTTCATTCCCCTCATGATGTGTATTCGGGAGGGCTCTTGGGTATTGGTGTACTTCGGGTTCTTGAGCTTCATACACGATTATCAGGGAAGAAAAATGTGAACATTGGGGAGATGTTTTCATTCCCCTCATGATGTGTATTTGGGAGAGTTCTTGAGCATTATACAATGAGACTGACTGCATCAATTCAACTACTTGGGGGAATTGTTCTCTTGACACCTTTTTGGAATGGATTGCTTCAGACTTCACTGGTAATGAAATTTGAGGAGATTATTCAAGCGTGGGATGATACGATGCTGATTTATTTTGATGATATAACCCCGAACGGAGAATCTCGATTATCGTTTTTAAAAGGAGCAGCGGGATTTATGATAATGGTGTGCTTCTCTGTGCACCTGGCAAAGGCAAGCTTGAAATAGAGCTTCGAATCTGCTCATCTAATGGATTTTCGGTTTGGGGGGAAGCTGCCAAAGTCTCTCTTACTCAAAGGCTCATGTTCTATCTTCTATTCTGGAGCCTCGGAAGCTTTGGTGGTGGAAGTTTGAGAGATGACGAATTCTATCTTCTACGACGTGCTGCTCGATATCCTTATCTCGGTACTCGTATCATCATCTTCTTAAACTATATCATCTTCTCTATCTTTGTATATAATTATTAAAAACCAAACTACAAAATATAAAACCAGAAAAAGAAAATAGAAAAATATAAAACCAACAAAAATCCATAAAAATCAAAAAATTTGAAAAATACCAAAAATATTATTTTCTCAAGACATGTCTTCTGGTATCGATAACATCTACGGTCTTAGAAATGTCATTCAATAATGGCACGGGACCATAGATGAAGTTCGAGCAGGAGGTGTAAATATTCTTTTCCAAAACATGTCTCAAAATATGGCTTACAGTTATTTCAGACTGTAACCTGTGCTTCAAAAATGGCTTGCAGTTACGTCAGACTGTAACCCGTGCTTTATACTATGGCTTGCTATTATTTCAGATAGTAACCCGTTCTTCAAGAAAGGAAAGTGATGCACTAAACCAAAATTTTCAAAAATTTCGTGCACTTATCCTAAAACCAAAACAAGGAAAGTATGTCGTCAAAAAGACTGCTGTTCCTACACAAATGTTTTTCCGTATAAAATTCTTCAGAAAAATATTTGGTGTTTTCAAAAATTGGTGATAAATGAGTTGCTTGAGAAATCAATCAGAATCAGAGTTTTTATAATAATTGAAAACTCAATCAATAACTTCAGCGCGTTTAAACTTTTCAGTAAAATAAGTCATTGATTGAGGGGGAGAATGTTTTCAAATTTACATCATCTAACGGGCTTTCTTAATTATCCTATATGCTTAATTGATATCATCAAATAGTCCTGAATATTAAGTGTCAATTTCCCCCCTTAATGCTCGTTATTTATATCATTTATATGGATTTACGCTTGTTTTCCATTGTTTTACACTTTCAGGTAAATTGCGAGCATTGGAGCTAAAGAGACGCGGAAATGGAAACATTACTATGGATTTATCACAGTATGCTTATTTTGAAGAGGTTACGGCGTAACTCGTCTATCACATTACGCCGTAACTATTGCGTGACCCTGAAGTCCAACTCATCAAGAGGTTACGGCGTAACTCCTTCCAAAGATTACGACGTAACTCCATTAGGTCAAAAGAGGTTCCACGCCGTTGATACTTACGCCGTAACTACTGCATCACTTGCGACGTAACCTGGTTTATTGAAGACTACGGCGTAACTACTTATTAGGTTACGCCGTAACTAGCAGATCTAGAGCTTTTACGATGGAATAGAAGGTTACGGCGTAACTCATCTTGTAAAACCCGAATTTCTAAAATTCACAAAAAAGACCAAAATACCCTTATGATCAAAAAGTATGAATAATTAATTTAAAGAGTACCAAATAAGCTATGTAAATTCAGAGAATTATCATATATGATCATAATAAATTTTAATAAACTTATAAGTTTAATTTTTGTATTTTGAAAAGTATAAAAATCGGCCATATAATTATTTAGGCCCGAAAAGTATTTAAACTAATTAATAAAATGTATAAATTAAGAATAAGGCCCAAAGTAATTTAAGAAAAATGTATGGTAATTTTTATGAGTCCAATACATTATATAGCCCATATAAAAATTATAAAAACCATATATAAATACATGATACGGTTTATTCTAATCCCTAAACAACGATTATACTTTTGCCGACATAAGAAAATCCCAAAAAAATAAACGATAGGTTTTCAAGGCTTAGAGCTATTTTTCTTGGACGAGGTTGAAGGTAAAGAAGGTGTTAAAAATCTGGTTCGAGGTTTTAAGGTGCTGGTTTGATCGTTGTGATTTTCTTGGTCGATTAGGGTTTGCCGAGTAGAGTTTTTAGTTTCTTTTGTTCTAGCGTTCGATTCTCATCAAGGGTACGTCTATGACATTCTTTTCATCCATTATATTCATATGTAACATATAAAAATAGTTCATGCAATATATCTATGTCGTACGAATTTATATAAGCTAAGAACCCTAAAAGCGTATAAAATAGAGAACGAGCATATAATAATTTTTGGGACCTTGATATGATTTTTCTGGAAGCTCTTATATGTTATACGACCTGAATAAAATACATATTAGCGAATTCGAAGCTTGTGTGAATTGTTATGGATTTGTTTTGTTCGATCGCGTATGAAAAAGGAAGAATTTAAAAAGGGACGATTAGGGTTTATAAGAATTAGGGTTTGCTTGTTATAATTAAGGATAATTAATGCAGTAGTAATGATGAATTAATGATGGGTTAAACCTAGGTTTAGGGTTGTTCTTGAATTATGCATCAATCGGTTTTAAATAAAAGTTTTGGGTTGGTTTTGTAAATTATGAAACTTAAAGGTTATTTCTGTAAACAGTAAAATAAAGGTACTGAACGTATAAGAATAAGTATGAGGGTTAAACGTGTAATTTTGGATATTTAGAGGGCCATTCGAATCGTTATTAAATTAAAAAGAGTATGTTTTGTAAATTCTAAAACCTTTGGGCTAAAATTGTAAAATCTAATAATATAAGGTTAGATCGTATAATTAAAGATGTTAAGGGTGTAATATGTAATTCTGAGTAAATATGAGGTCGACATGTGTAAGTTAATTTCATAAATACATGCATGAGTTGAGTTAACTTCCGTTTGAGTTTTCATACGTTTTAGGTCAAGGTGGAAGTCATTAAAAGAGGTAACATGTAAATTAAATACGTATTAAGTGATATTAAAAGTATGGGAAACCCTAGAACATAAATAGGAAGTCGATTTGGGTTAAAAGCTAAGTGTGTAAATCCGTTATTTCATGTGAAAAAGGGTAAGTCTTGGAGTCATTAATAACTATTGATTAAGAGTTTAATGAGCTAGTACTAAGCGTGATGTAAACATGCGTGGGTTATGATTGAATGTAAAGAACTAAATAGCATGAATTAAAATATTGCATGCATGGTCTCATTAAGTTGTATTCGAACAATGTTACATGTGAATCTTGGTAAATTACGTAAGGATAAGAAGTTTGTGTAAACTGTTTTGGAAAGAGAGTCTTAAAAACCATTTTTGACATTTGTAAATCCTATACTTTGAACGACGATCATATAAGCCCTCAATTAAGATATTTGTCATATTAAACCCTTAATTTTACCATTTGTCATTTGCAACCCATAAGTTTGGCTAATTAATAATTAATACCCTAAAATGTTGTAATTCCGTCCGTCACTAAAAATAAGAATATTCTGACAACTCTAAAAGTATTAATGAGATTAATCCGTTATGACATTAATGATACTAATAAGTATTAAATAAATCATAATCCGTGTAGATTCGTTGAAGGAGACGCGACGTTACATCTTCGTATTCCTACATTCGTTTGCTTTTCTCTCAATTGCTTTAAGGTACAGATATTCTGACCTTTTCAGTAAAGGTTCCTCATGTTTTCCCTTCTTTGTCATTTCTCTTATGCTTATTAGGGTTTCCGATGCCATTGCTATGAACCCTTTTCTGATTGTTTGATCTGTTGCTTATCTGAACTTCTGTTTTATTGAACCATGCAATATCTGATTTGAACTTGTGTTATGAAGACTCTGATATGCACATTTGTTGAACCTTACTATGTTCAATTATGAACTTCTAATTATGAATGTATGATTTGTGACTATGATATGAACTTCTGACCTCTGAATATTTGAATATGAACCTTATGATATGAGTTATCTGATATGTTGTCTGCTGAACCTTGTGTTTGATTATGATCTGTGTCATTTATGACAATCTGTTTGACCTGAGTTAGTTTGACACCCGAGCCAAATATTTCACTAGTCATGGGGGTTCCATGTCCGTATCAGTGATGCACCTCTGATATGACTCTAGGGCAGTAGAGTGATGTTATGCCACGTTCCTGGATGGTGGAGCATATTTTGTATATGTAGGAAGGGGCGTATGGATGCATCCTAGATCCGATCTGTTATCGATATGTTTTCGGTGAATGATGTCGTGGGCAATACGCGTCTTCACAAAATTCTGGGAGCTAGCTACTCCAATTATTTTCTGAGGTTACCTTTTGGAAGAAGAAAGATATTTATAATATGATATGTTCTGGTCTCGTGGTAGTTGACTAAATCTTTATCTGTTACTTTATGTTAAGTATTCTGTATGATTCGGTATTTCAAGTGTTTATATTATGTATTCTGATATGATATGTTTGTGAATGTGCTAAGGACGTATATGTTCAAGTGATTACTAGTTGCCATGCTAGGATATGATTAATATGTTAAATAAGATTCGCATCTTTGTCATCTGATTGTCTGTTAACTTATTGTTATGTGAACTTTTGATCTGAGTAATAACTACGTTAGTAATAATCAATTGTTCTGAAAGTTTAGTAGTATAATTGTTCCGTTAATCTGGTAAACTTTACCTATACGTTAGGGTACCTATCTGTTTATGATTTGGTCTGCCATGATTTGATTGCTATTACCGCTGCTGCAATATTGAATTAAGTGTGTTAAATGTAGATTAATTGATTAGTATGAATGCCATGTTTATTTTCTGGTAACTGTTTCCGTTAGTCATTAGACTCTTCGTTTGGTTGACACGAAATCTATTATTCTTGATATGTTAAGTGTTTGGTTATTCTGATGTGTTTGCGTTTGTGTCATAAACGTGTTCTGAGGTGATCGTTAAATGTTATGTGTTTTCTGGATTTCTGTATATTTGCGCTTCCGCAGAATCCTCAAAGATTCGTTAATTGTATATTATTTTATTTTAGCTTTTGTTTCGTTATATCTGTTCACTGGGCTTTGTAAGCTAAGCCGCACTTTCTTTTCCTGCGGCAGGTATTTAGCATTCAAGATGAGCTTATGGGATAGCTGATCTGGGTTGAGAGTAGAGACAAGAGCAAGATTTGAAATAGGGATCTTAGATTAATTTTGAATATTAAGTTATTTATATTATCTTTTGTAAGTTTGTAAAGGCTTCCGTTTTTGTATAGTATTTAAAGTTCTGATATGAAACCGTATTGTGATATCTTTACCCTTGTCGGGTTGGGGTGTTACACATCTATTGGTTACGCTGTAACCCAGACCTGGCCTATAAATACCCCACGAATTCCAGCATTTCTAATCATTCCATTCCACACACAATACCCTAGAACGTGGGAAAACACTCAAGGAAGGTCTAGGGAAGCATACGGAGCTGTTTCCAAGGGAGAAGTCACACCATTACGATAAGCTTTAGCGTTTATTATTTCTTTTACTTTCAATTCATGTATTTCGTACTTTTGAATATTGAATTGATGTGCATAATTAATATGAGCGGCTAAGGACCCTTTGGTGCTAGCCTAGTTATGATTCTTTAATTGTTTTGTTTGCATTTACCTTTACTTCCGTACAATTATTTCTAAGTGTATGCATGCATAGTTCTTTGGTAGTCACCCCTGGTTTGGTAGTTTTGAATGGCGGTAGAGGCCAATTGCCTAGGAGATATGACCAACTGACCCTAGGTGAGCGGACTGAGACGGGAAGGGTAAGATATGACCAACTGACGACCCTTTCTACTTGTGCGATTTGACCAACTGATCACCTATCGTTTGGAGGAACTTAAGAATTGGGGGGTGTAGTGTCTAGGTTCCTAACGGCCGGGCACTCACTATTTAGAATCTAGCATGTAGCGGTACTTAATGACTCGGCTTAGGGGACCAGGGAACAAGGACTTATGACGGTGTTCCTGATTTCTCCTGTGGTGGCATCTTTGCTGATAGGTTAGGGCGAATTGACCAAATGCTGTCCTCTCGAATTTGACCCCACCTGAAGTAATTGGAAGTAGGTAGACGTAGACATAACTAGTTAGGAGGATTAACTAGGTTAGCACCACTATTCCTCTATTGATTATCTTTCTACCATTTAATTGCTTTTATATTCTGCATTAGTAGTTTAATTAATTAAAACCTTGTCAAACCATTTATATTCTGTGACAATTAGACTTAGTAATTATCCGACACACATAGCTCTTGGGACGACCTCGGCTCTACCATTTACTACACTACACACGACCGGGTACACTGCCCGTTAGTGCATTAGGGTAGACCATAGGTATAGCGAGACACTATAAATATTAAGACCTGGTCAGTAAAACCTGCATCAAGTTTTTGGCACCGCTGCCGGGGAGTTATATTAGGATTTTTATTTAAGTTTTGTTTTGATATTATGACTCTTAATATGAAGGATTATCTCACCACATTTAATAGTAAACAGGGGATCACCATTCCAGCTCTTGAAGAAAATGTTAAATTCGAATTTTAGGGACTTTGTCTTGATGAACTAAAAAGATCTTTGCTTTTATGGGACCAAAGATGAAGAAGCACACGAACACATAGCGAAGGTATGTGAAATCGCATATTTATTCCACGCACCTGGAGTCTCAAGAGATCATGTTATGATGAGGGCTTTTCCTTTTACCCTAAAAGGAAGAGTTAGAGATTGGTTAAAAAAACTTCCATCAGGATCTATTACAACATGGAACACCTTTAAGAAGGCTTTTCTTAAGGAATATCGAACCCCCGCAAAAATCCTTCAACAGGTCGATGAAATTAGGAGGTTTAGCCAATTCCACGATGAACCGCTATTTACAGCTTGGGAAAGATTTAACGAGGCCATCCTAAAATGCCCCGAGCATAAACTCAACAAACACGAGCAACTACAAATATTCTACAACGGGTTGAACATTAAGACTCGACAATTGTTAGACTCTAAAGAACATATCCCTTTAATGAGTGCCGATAAAGGACGGAAAAAAGTTGAGGAAATTGCACTCCATTCGTCATCATGGAACGAAGAGCGGGATGAAGATCCTATAGATATACAATATGTGATAAAAAATCTTGAGGAATTTGAAGTTGACATGCAATCCCTGACCGAAGAAGTCAAGATGGTTAAACACAAGTTCGTTAAACCCATTGATGGGAGAGTGACGGATCTTGAAAAGGCTGTGAAGATGCTCGTTAAAGAATCCAGCAGAAAATATGATGAGAACACAAATTTGGTTCGGAATCTCAAGCGAGATTACGACAAAGCACTTAGAACACAAGCAGCTACTATTAGAAGACTTGAAAATCAAGTGGGCAAACTGGCAGAATCTATCAGAGTTAGGGATGAAGGTGACTTGCCTAGCATGACAGAAACAAATCCTCAAGATCTGGCTCATGCAATTACAACTAGAAGTGGATTAAACTATAAGGAACCGGCTTACCCTTCGAACTCGAATGATCTGACTAACGAAACACCACAAGATTACAATAAAGAAACCAAAGAGGCTCAACCTTCTGTCGAAAAGGTCCGTCCCTACATTCCACCAATTCCATTTCCAGGAAGGATTAAAAAAGAACAAGAACGGGTGCTATTTCAAAAGTTCATGGAGAAAATTCAACAACTCAGCATTAATATTCCTCTCGTTGAAGCCTTGGAGCAAATGCCCGAAATATGCCAAATTTATGAAAGATCTCCTTACCCATAGAAGACTCTCTGACCGGACACAGATTACTTTAAACCAAAGATGCTCTGCGGCCCTTTTAAAAAATATGCCTCTCAAAGAAGAAGATCCAGGGAGTTTCACTTTACCCTGCACTATCGGGGGAATTTTATTCAACAAAGCCCTTGCCGACCTAGGGGCAAGCATTAGTCTTATGCCATTCTCTATTTATTCACGTTTGGAATTAGGAGAGCTAAAACCAACTAGAATATGTATCGAGCTGGCTAATAAATCTACTCAATATCCAAAAGGGATAGCTGAAAATGTTCTTGTAATGATCGATAAATTTGTCTTCCCGGTCGACTTCGTGGTTCTGGATATGGAAGAGGATGATATCCCTATTTTGCTCCGAAGACCCTTTCTTGCTATAGGACACGCTATGATTGATGTCTTCAACAAGAAAATTTCTTTAGAAATTGGTAATGACAAGATTATTTTCGACATGGAAAATCCATGAGATATGCTTCTTTCACCGATGACAACCTTGATGATCTCGACGTTATTGAAACTAACACTCAGAAACATGCCCAGGAATGTTTTCTTCCTGATCCTCTAAGATCATTAAAATTCGATGATAATGATGGGATATCTAGCGACGAAGAAAGCGAAACAGAGGAACTGACCAAGAACAATCAGACAGTATGTTCAGCAAAAACCCCAGAGGAAGCTAATGCTCCCCCGAAACTTAAGGAGTTACCTCCTCATTTAGAATATGCATTTATCGATGGAGATAAAAATTATCCTGTTGTGATCTCTTCTCTATTATCTGACAATGAAAAGGAGTCATTACTACAGGTTTTAAGCAAGCACAAGGGAGCAATTGCATGGAAAGTCTCTGACATTAAATGAATTAACCCTTCATATTGTTCCCACAAGATACTTATGGAAGATGATTTTAAGCCCGTAGTACAACCACAAAGGAGATTAAACCCTAAGGTACAAGACGTTGTGAAGGACGAAATCATTAAGCTCCTGGATGCAGGGCTAATTTATGCTATTTCCGATAGCCCTTGGGTTAGCCCCATTCATGTTGTGCCAAAAAGGGGAGGAATGACAGTGGTAAACAACGAAGATAATGAACTGATACCAACTAGGACAGTCACTGGCTGGAGGGTGTGCATTGACTACAGGAAATTGAATGATGCCACACGAAAGGATCACTTCCCTCTTCCGTTTATCGATCAGATGCTAGAAAGACTATCTGGACATGAGTATTACTACTTCCTCGATGGATTCTCAGGTTTTTTTCAAATTCCGATTGCCCTTGAGGACCAAGAAAAGACAACATCCACCTGCCCTTACAGAACATTCGCCTACCGAAGAATGCCTTTTGGACTATGTAATGCTCCCACCACATTCCAACGGTGCATGACTGCTATATTCTCTGATATGTGTCAAGATTTTATGGAAATCTTCATGGATGACTTTTCGGTTTTTGGTAACTCCTTCTCATCCTGTCTTAATAATCTATCTAAAATGCTTGCCAGATGTGAAGAAACCAACCTTGTCCTTAATTGGGAAAAATGTCATTTTATGGTTAAAGAAGGTATTGTTTTGGGGCATAAAATTTCTCAAACTGGGATTGAAGTTGACAAAGCTAAGGTGGATGTTATTTCTCGACTACCTTATCCGACCAACTTAAAAGGCATTAGGAGTTTTCTTGGGCATGCGGGATTTTATAGACGTTTTATAAAAGATTTTTCAAAAACTGCCAAACCCATGACCCAACTCCTAATGAAAGACGCTAAATTTGATTTTAACGATGATTGCAAAAAAGTCTTCGACATTTTAAAAGAAAAACTAACTACTGCCCCGGTTATTATTGCTCCTGACTGGGGGGGGGGGCGATTTTGAACTCATGTGCGATGCTAGTGATTATGCTGTAGGAGCAGTTTTAGGACAGAGGGTGGATAAGAAATTTAAACCCATTTATTATGCTAGTGAAACCTTAAATGAGGCACAAGGGCATTATACAACCACTGAAAAAGAACTCATGGCTGTAGTATATGCCTTTGATAAATTTAGGTCTTATTTAGTTATGTCAAAAACTATTGTCTACACTGACCATTCTGCTTTGAAGTACTTATTTAATAAGCAGGATGCCAAACCAAGGTTGATTAGATGGGTCCTGTTGCTGCAAGAATTTAAAATTGAAATCAAGGTTAAGAAAGGAGCTGAAAATTTAGCAGCTGATCACCTTTCATGATTAGAAAACCCTGAGCTCGAAGAACTTGATACAGAGACTATCCGGGACTCTTTCCCCGACAAACACCTAATGGCTGTTAGAATTAAAGATTCCAGTATCGAACCACGGTACGCAGATTTCGCTAATTACCTAGCAGCCAAAGTATTACCTAGCAACAAAAGCTACGACCAAAAGAAAAAGTTCTTCTCGGATCTTAAATATTACTTCTGGGATGATCGGTTCCTTTTTAAATCATGCCCTGATGGTATTATTCGGAGATGCGTGTTTGGGGAAGAGCAAAGACAAATTCTGGAACATTGCCACAACGGTCCTGCAGGAGGACATTATGGTGCCGACAATACTGCTCGAAAGGTTTATGAGGCCGGATTCTTTTGGCCAAGTATTTTCAAAGATGCCGCAAAGCATGTTAGGGATTGTGACGCTTGTCAAAGGGCAGGGAACATCTCTTCTCGTAATCAGATGCCACTCAACAATATTATGGTATGTGAGGTTTTTGATGTTTGGGGGATCGATTTTATGGGACCTTTCACTCCATCGAAAAATAAAAGTTATATCCTTGTAGCTGTCGATTACGTTTCAAAGTGGGTTGAAGTGGAGGCCCTACAGACTTGTGACGCTAGGAGTGTCATTCGCTTTTTGAAAAGATTATTCTCCAGGTTTGGGGTCCCTAAGACCATCATTAGTGATCGAGGGACGCACTTTTGCAATGCTATTATGGAGAAAGTTCTGAAAAGATACGGGGTACTCCATCGAATGTCTACACCTTATCACCCACAAACCAATGGGCAAACTGAGAACACCAACAGGGCACTCAAACGAATTTTGGAGAAATCCGTCAGCAGTAACAGAAAAGATTGGTCCGACAAACTTGATGAGGCATTATGGGCATTCAGAACGGCCTTCAAAGCTCCTATTGGAAGCACCCCTTTTAAGATTGTTTACGGAAAAGCATGTCATCTTCCCGTTGAATTGGAACACAAAGCATATTGGGCTCTCAAAAATGCCAATTTGGAGGCTGATATAATCAAGGAACATAGATTTTCTCAAATAAACCGTTTAGCTGAATTACGAGACGAAGCATACGATCATGCCAGGGCATACAAAGACAGGACCAAAAGATGGCACGATAAGGGAATAAAGGAGAAAAGGTTCGAGGTAAGACAGGAAGTTCTCATTTTCAACTCAAGACTCAAATTATTCCCTGGAAAAATGAGATCTCATTGGGTTGGCCCATACACAGTAAGTAAGGTATTCCCTTATGGGACTATTGAAGTTCATAACAAGGAGGGAGTATATTTTAAGGTAAACGGACACCGCGCAAAGATTTATTATGGGCAGGATGTTAGTAAGCTATCTGGTGATGAATTTTTCGCACCAGTCTAGTAGCCCCGAGGGTCTGAGTCTAACTTGAAGACTCGTTAATAAAGAAAAGTGCTCTTTCGGGAGACAACCCAAATTATCCCTTTCTTTTGTTTTTATTTCCTTTCTGTTGGGTTTTGTGTTTTCTAACCGTTTTTGCAGGAGACAATGAAGTAATTACTGTTGCAGTTGTTGATCTGAACAGAGTTACGGCGTAACTCATCTTGGTGATTACGCCGTAACCAACATTTTAGCAGCAGAATTCTTGACGCATTACCAACTACGGCGTAATACCATCTCAGTGGTTACGCCGTAACCATTCGCTTCTCAGCTCATACCAGGTTTTGCAAGTTACGGCGTAACTCTCTTATTGGAGTTACGATGTAACTCTCCTCTGCTTTAATTCTTTCATTTTAAAACACAGTAACCTTGTATTAGTTTTTAAATGAACTTTGTGGGTGTGTTCCCTGTAAATCCTCACGAGACTTCACTCGTCCACTTGGGACACCAAGTGGTTTAAAAGGCTTGTTGCATTCGCTAAATGCAACCGTGATTCCTACGAAAGTGAGTTAGGTTTGTTTTTCATTTTATTTTTTTCTTCTTTTTAGAATTATGCTTGTTGGTATTGTGATTTCAGGGATTGAAGTTTGCTCAAGACGCTTTAACGAAGGCACGATCCTTTCTCGTGGGCCTTCTTCTTTTTGGAGCAAATTTCAGGTAAGTTCTCACTCTAATTCTACCTTTCTCTTCACCTTTATTTTAATGCCTAGTACAAATGGGACTTTGTACAATTCAAGTGGGGGGACGGGTGTAGAATTATTTCTTGAACTTTATTTCGCCCTCATTTTTCTAGTTTATTTTGAAAAATTATGCCATTTTTTATATTTTGACATGTTTTTCCGAACCTAACTAGATTAGACCTTAGCCGAGCACATACAACCCTTGATATTATATGGTGAGATTAGCCTTATCCGTTTCCTATATTTTACCGATATCCACCAAATTATGAGTGTGCCGGTAGCTTGTAAACTTTAGAACTTGGCCTTTGCATCATTTCGAGACCATAGACGAGGTATGTTGAGTTAGCTCGATGTATTTGGACTTTTCAGTTTTAGAAGGCAGTATTATAGGATTATCACCTAAACAGCCTACCATTGTGAGTCTATCGATTAGTCACCTCGACTTTTCAACCCCCATGTGAAACCCTTTTGTTGCACTCCCCTTTAGTGCAAGATACCCCTAGATACACCCTTCTGAGCCATTCCTTTCATTTTGTCACCCTAATATATTGTTTCGTTACATCCTTACACCTTAGCCTACCCTGTAGTCTTCATTTGTAATTGGGAAGTCATCATTTGCCTAAGTTCAAGGTTCGAGTGGAAATGTTTGGAAATCACGCTTTCATCGACAACAATCATGAAGATCATTGAAGACCCCCCGAATTCCCATTGTTCATCTCAAGTGGGGGGATGTTATGTTATCAGTTATGATTCAAAAAAAAATAGTTGATTCAGTTATGATTTTGTAAAGTGCAATGTTATAAGCACTATAGTATGAGCTATATTGTTTAGTATCGAGGAGGCCACCTCGGTCACATTTGAAGATTAGAGTTGGAGTAATACCAACTGAAGAAGAAAAGGTAGTGTGCCCATCACAACGTCCTCTAATGACACATCTACCTTTCATTTCATGATCCGGTCTCTAGACTTCTAAACTTGAACTTTGGGCGGACGGTAAGTGGTGATGACTTAGTTATAGATATAGACTACCTGCTTGTTTTTCATTTTACACCAATTATACATCCCATGTCTTATCCTACCCTTTAGTCACGAAGCATGTCTAGGTGATGCAGCGAGCAATCTTTGGTGTCTTGGCCATGGATTTGGTCATGTATCATTAATTTTGTCCACTTCGTCGTGACATGTTAGTAATGACGAGTCACCCCTTAACCTTTGTCGTGTCTACCCATATTGCCTTCGAGAATTGTTTAGCCCTTAACTCCAGTGGTGCAGATTTGTGTAACCGCCAAGCTTATGATAGAATACATGCTATGATTGTGCAATTGAGTGATCACCCCGAAATTGACACTTAGAATAGTTGAGAGATTTGAGTGTTTGTTCCCCTTTCGTGAGGTGTTCGGTTTTGTTTTATTCTAGCATAAGGGATTTGTAAACTCATATTTTCTAGGTTTTGGGGGATATCTTTTTAGGAATCTATCTAAATAAGGTCTACTTGAGGGCAAGTAGAGTTCAAGTGGGGGGATATTTGATAACATCAAATAGTCCTGAATATTAAGTGTCAATTTCCCCCGTTAATACTCGTTATTTATATCATTTATATGGATTTACGCTTTTTTTCATTGTTTTACACTTTCAGGTAAATTGCGAGCATTGAAGCTAAAGAGACGCGGAAATGGAAACATTACTATGGATTTATCACATTATGCTTATTTTGAAGAGGTTACGGCGTAACTCGTCTCTCACATTACGCTGTAACTATTGCGTGACCCTAAAGTCCAACTCATCAAGAGGTTACGGCGTAACTCCTTAAAAAGATTACGACGTAACTCCATTAGGTCAAAAGAGGTTCCACGCCGTTGATACTTACGCCGTAACTACTGCATCACTTGCGACGTAACCTGGTTTATTGAAGACTACGGTGTAACCACTTATTAGGTTACGCCGTAACTAGCAAATCTAGAGCTTTTACGACGGAATAGAAGGTTACGGCGTAACTCATCTATTGGTTACTGTAACCAGGACTGCCTATAAATATCCCACCTAATTCCAGCATTTCTATTCATTCCATTCCACACACAATACTCTAAGAACGTGGGAAAACACTCAAGGAAGGTCTAGGGAAGCATACGGAGCTGTTTCCAAGGGAGAAGTCACACCATTACGATAAGCTTTAGCGTTTATTATTTCTTTTACTTTCAATTCATGTATTTCGTACCTTTGAATATTTAATTGATGTGCATGATTAATATGAGCGGCTAAGCACCCTTTGGTGCTAGCCTAGTTATGATTCCTTAATTGTTTTGTTTGCGTTTACCTTTACTTCCGTACAATTATTTCTAAGTGTATGCATACATAGTTCTTTGGTAGTCACCTCTGGTTCGGTAGTTTTGAATGGTACGTAGAGGCCAATTTCTTAGGAGATATGACCAAATGACCCTAGGTGAGCGGACTGAGACGGGAAGGGTAAGATACGACCAACTGACGACCCTTTCTACTTGTGCGATTTGACCAACTGATCACCTATCGTTTGGAGGAACTTAAGAATTGGGGGGTGTAGTGTCTAAGTTCCTAACGGTGGGGCACTCACTATTTAGAATCTAGCATGTAGCGGTACTTAATGACTCGGCTTAGGAGACCAGGAACAACAGGACTTATGACGGTGCGCCTGATTTCTCCTGTGGTGGCATCTTTGCTGATAGGTTAGGGCGAATTGACCAAATGCTGTCCTCTCGAATTTGACCCCACCTGAAGTAATTGGAAGTAGGTAGACGTAGACATAACTAGTTAGGAGGATTAACTAGTTTAGCACCACTATTCCTCTATTGATTACCTTTCTACCATTTAATTGCTTTTATATTCTGCATTAGTAGTTTAATTAATTAAAACCCTATCAAACCATTTATATTCTGTGACAATTAGACTTAGTAATTATCTGACACACATAGCTCTTAGGACGACCTCGGCTCTACCATTTACTACACTACACACGACCGGGTACACTGCCCGTTAGTGCATTAGGGTAGACAATAGGTATAGCGAGACACTATAAATATTAAGACCTGGTCAGTAAAACCTGCATCATTAATTAAAAATGATGTTAACCTACGTTGAAGGACTAGGTGCCCAGGATATGATTGTTTGGATTAGATGATTAGAGTTTGATGAACACTTTATCCCCATGCCTTATATGATCTGATTAATATGTTGAATTGACATTTATTAGTCGATTGCTGTTTGGGTGATGTCGACCACCATATATTTGTATGTGTGTTCACTAACATATGCAGGTATATTGGTATATAAGAATGTTGCCGATCCGGATCCCACAAATGAAGATGATTGGATGCCGAAAGGAAAGGGTAACTATATCTTGGGTTGACAAATGGAGAAACAGAGCTTAATTGGACTTCTATGGAGAGTTGGCATGGAAAAGTGCAACATAAGAGGTCTCACTGCATAAGCAGATGGTTTTCTTCATCAGCAAATGAAGAAACGGAGCTTAATTTTGACCTCAGTTGGCATTTATATGCAACGAAAGAAGTCTCACTGCATCTGCAGATGGTTTTTCTTCCAAGCCCTACAGCAACAACATAAGCTTCCCAACCACCTAACGTATCTATGTGCAGGATACAATTTTTAAACAATTTTGGAAAAAAAATTGATTAAATTGTTTTGAAAATGGAAAATATTGTTTTGAAAATTAATTGGACTTAATTTTGAAAATCACCGGACTTTATTTTTATCAAAACTTAAGTCACTCAATCATCGACTACAGTCATCGATTGAGGGGGAAAGAGATTTAAAATTAAATATTTTCAAACAATACTTCTTCATAAAAGTCCGGATTGTACAAAATAAGTGGTGATCTAAAGATTTAATGTTATGTCATGGTATGATTTTTATTTAAGAATCAAGATCTTTCAAAATGAAATTTTTTCTGTTCTTGTTTGATTGTGAAATTGTTTTATTTTACTTAAAGATCTCTTAAAAACTATCATACCTTACACTAACAATCTTTAATGTCTTAAATTGATCCTTATCAGTCATTTTTCAAAATTAAATCAAGCACGTCTTTCTCCAAAATATTTCAAATGATTTAAACAAATTGGGATCACAAATCTCAAAAGGTTTGAAATTTTTGATCGGGGTAGAGATCTTGATTTAAATCTCAAATTTGTTTAAATGGAATTGGTTTTAGTCCTTTAAAGGCACTCCTGCCTCCATGTGCCAAACGATTTCTAATACATAATGCACATGTTGAGGGGGAGCATTTATCCAAAAACAAGATGAGTATTTAAACCTGGCCACATTTTCTCCTATGTTTTTCTAAACCTTATTAAATCACTTGGGATCCAAAATCTCAAAGGGTTTGATATTTTTGATTTGGGGAAAATTTGTGATTTAATAATGAAACTTGATTAAAGATGACCATTTTTTTTGTTCAAATGTGCATACTGCTCTCCGTATATGTGCTAAACGCTTTCAATCTCGAAGCACATATTGAGGGGGAGCATTTCAAAAGAAAATAAACTTTCAAGGTACAAAACAAAATTTCTTAAGTTTCAATAAAAAGTACCTTGATTGATTTTCTAATGGTTTCAGTATGGCTATATGATCGTGAATGTGCTTCTAAGAACTCTTTTCCTCTTCGTGCAAAACAATTTCAAAATCACATGCACAAGTTGAGGGGGAGCAACTTTTTGAAAACCACATCCTTTCACATAAAATATCTTTAACAAAGTATGAAAAATACTAACTTTGATCGGGAAATTGATGGTGTTATCTTTTAGAAATTGTCGATCAATGAATCGAATCTTTCATTCTCAAATCTGAAAGTTTCAAGTCCTCTTGCCTCCATGTGCTAAAACCGCTTCAAATACATTTGGTGCACATGTGGAGGGGGAGCTTTTTCTAAAAATATCAAAAACAATTCAGGTACAAAATGTTTTGATCGTGTATCACAGGTACTTGGATTGATTTTCAAAAGGTTTTCCATTGGTTCCAATGGAAGAAGAACAATACCAAAAGACCGACCAAATTTACTTTATGCATGGAGTTATAAGGATGGTAAGGTTAGGTATTCGTTCCCTCGATCTCGCCAGAGCCGGAGGGATCTACCCAAGGTGTTAGGATTTGGAAAATCCAGTAGTTAAAGTGTCGGTCACCTCAAGTATATGTAATCGTTAGAAAGCTCGTAGTCGTAGTTATTTTGTGTTAAGTAGTATTTAGTTAAGTAACACCGTGGAGGACGGACGGGTCTTTACCCACTGTATGCCTGATCCACAGCCCGTCAGGTGGCGTTTTATGTAAGACTATAAATACTCTCTACCTCCTAAGGTAGAGAGTTGGAGCTTATAATAAGATTTTTCTTTCTCTCACTAAAGTTCCCAAACCTCTAACTTTCTCTCTCTAAACTCATCTATATTATAAGCCTACTTTGTTAGTGATATGATGTGTATGTGAAATCCAATATGTTACAAATGGTATCAAGAGCCATGGTTAGATCATCTCTTACACATCTTTGGATTTCTAGTGGTTTTTAGATGGTTTTTGAGTTTGAAAAAGTTTAGTAGTTTTTGCATCATTTGGTTCATCTTGTGTTAAAGTTTGAATTTCGGGTGTACTTTTGTGTTTAGGATCATTATATGTGCTTGGGTTTTGATTTGGTAAGCTTGAATCACTGTGGTTGAGCTTGTTTTGGATTGAAAAGTGTGTTTTTAAAGTTTTTCTTGGTAGCGACTTGGGTCTCGGTGTGAATTTCTTGGTAGCAACTTGCTTCAGTAAAAAGTAGCGAGTTGTAGTGTGTTTTGGTAGCGACTTGGTCGTAGCGACTTGCCTCTTGAGACAAGCCGACAAACAGTACACTTAGTGGATTCTCCACTACGGGTAGCGACTTGCTTTCAATTTTGATAGCGACTTGTTCTTAAGTTTCTTAGCGACTTGGTGTTAGCGATTTGGACCAGTAGCGAGTTGCTATTTAGCGACTTGATTTCTTAGCGACTTGGTGCACAACGACTTGCTGTCAAAATTCATAGCGACTTGGAACTTAGCGACTTGTCTTAGCAACTTGGGTTTTAGCGACTTGATTCAAGGATCTTTAGCGACTTGGTTGACTTTTGTTTGTAATACGGTTTTCTCTTGATTTAGTAAAATCTCGTGAAAGACTCTATTTCCCGGTTTAATCATTGAGTTATAAAATCCCGTGTAATCCTTAAACATGTCTACCAACGTACCTACAATCATCTCCACTGTTGCCGAGGATGTTCAAGCACTGGTTCAGATACTCGCCCACCCATGCTTGACAGAACTGACTACGAATCTTGGGCTCAAAGAATCAGATTGTACTGTCTTGGAAAGGAAAATGGGGTCAACATTCTCAAATCGATTGATGAAGGACCTTATCAGATTGAGACTACAAGAGACTTAATTGATACAAGCAGATGGAACAATGATCTATGGGATAGAAAGACCAAAAACATATGATGAGCTAAATGATAAGGAGAAAAAGAGATTCGATGTCGATATCGGGCTTCTAACATCGTCCTTCAAGGTCTTCCAAAAGATATCTACAAGCTTATCAATCACAACACCGAAGCCAAGGCAATGTGGGATAATGTCAAGATGCTTCTTTATGGTTCTGAATTAACTATGGAAGACAGAGAATCACAACTCTATGATGAATTTGAACACTTCAAGATGAAACCAGATGAGAGTGTCTATGAGTATTACGTGAGATTCCACAAGCTTGTTAATGACATGAGGAACATCAGAATGACTATGCCAAACATTCAGCTGAACTCAAAGTTTGTGAACAACATGAATCCCGAATGGCACAAGTTTGTCACCTCTGTAAAGCTAACCAAAGGATTGAAGAATACAACCTATGAGCAACTCTATGCCTTCCTTCTTCAGAATGAGAGACATGCTATGTTTGAAAAAAGGATTCTTAATCAGTTCAAAACCAACCAGGGAGAGACAATCTCATCAAATGATTCAACTGCCTTCTACTCAAACATTGGAATTACCACCAAAGCATCTTAAGTTATACCTATGGGTAATGGTAATCACAAACTCATTCCTGATCCAATGTTCAAACAAGTTGATGCTGATGTAGCCGTGGGAAACTTCATTAATCAACTGGCTCTCATGATTAGTCAAAACATGAACTCTCTCCAACACACCAACAACAACCTCGAACAAAGATCCAATCCACACAATCAAGCCACTGCCGAGATGGGAAGGTTATGGTGCACCAGTTCAAGAAAGGCAGATAACAAGGAAGAGGTGGAGTGGTAGAGGATATGTGGGAAATCGAATAGGGAAGGATTGGAAATCAAAGACAAGCAAAGCCAATCAAATGCTACAACTGTGGAGGTGAGGGACATATTGCAAGGAACTGCACATCGCCAAAACGCCCTCGGAATGCAGAGTACTTCAGGGATAAGATGTTGCTTGTGCAAGCTCGGGATAATGGTGCAGCTTTGAATGAAGAGGAGTTGTTGTTTCTTGCTGAGGAAAATGCTAAGACATATGATGCGATGTGGATGAGCGACCAATTCAGAGATAGGCCACAATCATCAGAATGCCTTTCAAGTCGCTGATTGTGATGCATACGACTCTGATGTTGATGATGAACCTACTGCACAAACCATTTTGATGGCTAGTATTTCTCCAATGGTCCCTCCTAAAGTCTCTTCATCACCACAAGCTGGTCCTTCCAAAGACAAAATCATCTCAGAGGTATTAAAACTATACGATGAAGTTGATGAGCAAAAGATACATAATGAAGTACAATCAACTGAAATCATTGAGTCAGATATTGAGAATATGGGTAATATCAATGTTGTCCCATATGATCAATATGTGAAACAAAGTGAAAGTGAGATTGTATCAAGTGATGTATCTTCCGCAGTCAATGATGACTATGTTTTTTATGAATACACTGCACGTGCCCCTGATGATTATTTTATCTCTGAACTTAATGCATATAAAGAATGTGTTGCTATTTATGAACAACGAGCTAAGTTTGAATTAACCACCCGTGAGCAGGAAATGGATGACCAAATGCGTACAACTATTAGAAAGAGTAAGTTTAGAGAAGAAGTATTAAAACAAGAGTTAAACTCCTTACAAGAAAAGCTTTCTAAAACTGCTAAGCAAAAACAAGAACTTCAAGAAAATGTTAAAATGCTTAAGCAAGAATTCAGCGCTAAGGAATCAAAACTTTTGAATGATTTTTCTAATCTAAAAACCTTGAAAACAAGCTTGAAAATAAGTTGTACATACAAGGAAATACCATTCAGACTGCTCACTTGATCACTAAGCATAGAGTTTTGAGTGATAAGCATAGTATTCCCCTTGTTGAGGAACCAAATCCAGAGGTTGTTAAAAAGGCTAGAGCTGCCCATAATGTAATCTATGATGGTAATGAGATTCTTAAACCTAGACAGAAACCTAGTTACGTTGAGTGCACTGAGGAAGATAGAAAATTAGATGATGCATCTAGGAAGAAAATGAATAAGAAGTTAGATGATCCTGAATGTAAACAGAATAAAATAACGATCAAACCCCATGATTACAAAAAGGAAAATTGGATCTCCTTGAACAAGTTTAAGCCTCAAACGTTGTTAACACCCGAACAAGTGTTTTGGAAAAAGGATTTAGATAAGAAAAAACTGAAAATCTTGTTGAAACAAACCATCCCCTTAGGAAAATGTCTGCAGCGACTGTGTATCCTCCAAATACACCAATGCATTTAGTTCCTAGAACTATTGCCACTAAGAGCAAGACCTTAATCAGTCAATATGTTATTTTTCAACTATTTGTCGATTTTGAGAAAACTTGTAAGAAAAGGATCACACCCACTGGGATTACTGAAGGGGAAAGGGGTTTTGAGCAAACAAAAGAATGCTATCTAACTGAGGTCATGCCTTTCTTTAAACAACTAAAAGATCAATTTGAGAGTCTTAAAAAAGGGATAGATTCAGATATTAAAGGAATGGAAAAGGAATTTGATGCAATGATAGTTGAGGTTAGTGACTATGAGCGAGAACTAAAATATAATGAGATTGAGAGGAAGAACTTGCATAGCTTGAATGAGAATCTTATTTCTGATTGTATTGCTCAAGATGTGTTTTACACTGCTACAAATTGTTCCATTAATGCTTCTCAATTTCATGAATTATCTGTTGCTCTAAAAGTCTCCCATGATCGTGTCATTGAGCTTGAAAAACTAACTCTAAACTGCATGATAAAGTTGAACAGGATGATCATGATAATTTGGTAAAACATTTTTCTAAATTGGAAGTTGAGCATCTTGCTTTGCAATTAAAATATCAACATCTGAAAGAGAATGTTAAAACCTCAAATATCAAGACATCCTTGGATGTTCCTGAATTTGATGCAGTTTTTGAAATTAGCAAACGTGATGAACAGATTCGAGCTCATTGTAACACGATCAGAAAGTTGAAAGCCCAAAATTTTCAATTAAAGGGTGAAATGAACAATGTGACTGGCTCCCAAATGCCTCCTCCTTTAGATTCTCGGAATTCTCAAAATTTTCATCTTCAAAACTTGGTTAATGCTTTACAAAAGGAAAATGAGAGTTTTCTAGAAGAAAATGAAAAGGTTAAACGTCATTTCAATGAGTTATTTGAGTCAATAAAAGTCACTCGTAATAAAAAAATGAAAAATAACTTCGTTGCAAAAGGAAATTGAGAATCAAGAGTCAGTAAAAGGGAAAATGCTAATGACCAATGGGGAGAATGGTGCATCAAAGTTGCATGGTTGTAATAAATATGCTTTGTCATGGAAATATGTTCCTCCTCATCTTAGGAATAACAAACTTGCCATTCAAACATATTTCTCGTACCTTAAGGATAGTCTAGAATGTCTCCGTAAGATTGTAGAAGAGGATAAGATAGAGAAACCACTTGATAATGCAATTGGCCATGCATGCTTATATGCCAAACGATCTCAAGAACTTCTAGGATGCTTAATTACAATATGCCCTAAATCCCTAGGTGAGCAAGTCAATCCCTTGATACCCTGTTCTATGCCTAATGCCAAATATGCAAGTCATTCAATGCCCAATGTTATGAATGTGAACTTCAGTAGGCCTTCAAATAATTCAGATCCCAGCACCTCCAGTGTTAAGAAAGTGAACCTCAGTGTACCTTCAAATAGTTCACATCCCAGCACATCAAAACAGGAAAGCAAAAGTAGCAAAACCAACTATTGTTCCCGTTCCCTCTACAGGAGTAATCAGTGACATTAAAGCGAGCAGGTCAAAGTCTCAAGGCAATACAAGAAATGATAGGACCTCGCAAGCTAAGAATGTGCATTGGAAGAACGTAGAAGATCACCATAGGGAGAATTTGAATAAAACAAATCGTGTTGATTCTAGTGTTAGCTCTAAGCATACTGTAATTAATGCGAATTCTACTACTTTTGGCAAAACATGTAATGATGATTGCGTGGTTTCTGTTACTAATCTTGAATGTGGTATGAATGATTTGTCTAATGTTGTCAAATGCCCAGTTAAAACTGTTAATGTTAAAAATCAAGCTAAGAAGGCTAAAAGGCAAAAGCGAAAGAAAGTTAGAAAACAGTGGAAACCCACAGGAAGAACATTTAGTAAGATAGGTTATCAATGGATACCTTTTGGCCATAAGGTTAATCAGACAATGCCCACTAGAAAATGGATGCCTACTGGTAGAACTATTCCTTAAGAAGTGAACATACTTTGAATAGGTCAAATACGATACTAGCACTACATCTATTTCTCGATGATTTCATTGCTTCTATTTCGATGTGGGTGTTCCAATTACTAACCAAGTGGAACCCATTCTTGCATGGGGATCCCAATTATCCAGTTATCCATTCTTGTCTGGTTCAACTGCAGATCGTTCAAATCGTTCGTGGTACTTGGACTCAGGCAGTTCCAAGCATATGACTGGAGACCGGTCGCGGCTCATGAACTTCGTGAGTAAATTCATCGGACTGTTAGATTCGGGAACGACCATTTTGGAGCAATTATGGGTTATGGGATTATGTAGTTGGCAATAGTGTAATCTCCAGGGTATATTATGTGGAAGGTCTTGGTCATAATTTGTTCTCTGTTGGTCAATTCTGTGATTCCGATCTAGAGGTGGCCTTTAGAAAACATACTTGCTTCGTAAGAGAACTTGATGGTGTGGAATTATTAAGAGGTACTCGTGGTTCTAATCTATACACCATCTCTATCGAAGACATGATGAAGTCTTCTCCAATCGGCTTGCTGTCAAAGGCTTCTAAAACAAAGTCATGGTTATGGCATCGTCGTCTCAATCACTTGAACTTCGGCACCATTAATAACCTTTCCGAAAGGATCTTGTCGAGGCTTACCCATTAAAATATGAAAAAGATCATCTTTGTTCACTTGCCAATTGGGTAAAAGCACGAAATATGCCCACAAACCAAAACCCACAAATTCAGTAATGGAAGTTCTTCATACCCTTCATATGGATCTGTGGGGACCAATGAGAGTGCAAACGATAAATGGGAAGAAATACATTCTAGTAGTTGTTGATGACTACTCTCGATTTACTTGGGTAAAGTTTTTGAGGACAAAGGATGAAACTGCAGATGTCATCATCAAACTAATCAAACAACTTCAGGTTCGACTCAACAATACAGTTGAATTGTTCGAAATGCCACAATGGCACAGAGTTCATTAACAAAGACTTAATTCAGTTTTATGAAAGTGTTGGAATCAGTCATCAAAGAAGCGTTCCACGATCTCCTCAACAGAACGGTGTAGTTGAAAGACGAAATTGAACTCTTATGGAAGCCGCAAGAACAATGCTAATTTATTCGAAGGTTCCAATGTTTCTATGGGCTGAAGTCATTGCCACTGCTTGCTACACCCAAAATCGTTCCCTTATACACACCTCCCATGGAAAAACTCCATATGAACTTGTCCATAATCGAAAACCTAATCTATCATACCTTCGAGTGTTTGGTGCATTATGTTACCCAACTAATGATGGTCAAGATTTAGGAAAACTGAAAGCTAAAGCGGACATTGGAGTATTTGTAGGATATGCACCAAATAGAAAAGGATACCGAATCTACAACAAGAGAACCCGAAATATTATGGAAACAATTCACGTTACGTTTGATGAGTCGACCGTCAAATGGCTCCGGACAATCCAGCTGACCCGCACTCAAAATAGTCCCATTGGTTCATCCCTTGTACCAAACTCCTCTCCAACAACTCCATATGTACCTCCATCTGAAGATGATTTGAAGAAATTGTTTGATCCTATGTTTGATGAACAATGAGCCAAGTGCCATGATTTGTCAATTCCATCAACAGAGGTCGCTTATCCCTGTCAATGAAGTCAATCCTTCAGCTTCTTATGTCATTAAGTCAGAAGCACTGCTGCTGATCAATCAGTCTCATCAACAAACCTTCAATCACCGACTGTACATCATGGAATTGCTTCTGATCAATGATGAAGTTAATACTTTTGCTACTCCCGAAGATGCTCCATTTGAAAATATATTTGCTCCTGAATCATCATCTGAACCATCTTCATCAGGAGACATCGACTCTGCTACTTCGGTTCCACAACAACAACCACATGAATACCTTAGAAAATGGACACATGATCACCCATTTATATAACATCATTGGAAACCCTTCTCGTCCTGTATCCACTCGGAAACAACTTGCTACTGATGCCTTATGGTGCTTCTTCAACTCCGTACTCTCTAAGATCGAACCTAAAGACGTTAAAACCGCTATGAATGAAGACAACTGGTTCAATGCCATGCAAGAAGAAATTCATGAGTTTGATCGATTAGATGTATGGGAATTAGTACCTGCTCCAGACTGTGCTATGATCATTGCTCTAAAGTGGATCTTCAAAGTGAAGCTTGATGAGCATGGTGATGTGTTGAAAAATAAGGCTAGGTTAGTGGCTAAAAGGATATCCGTCAAGAAGAAGGTATTGACTTTGAAGAATCTTTTGCTCCTGTTGCTCGTGATCGGCTATCGAATCTTCTTGGCTAATGCTGCTAGCAAGAACATGGTTGTTTATCAGATGGATGTGAAAACCGCATTTCTTAATGGAGATCTGAAAGAAGTGGTTTACGCCATCCGCAGAGGGTTTTGTGAATCCAGAGCATCCTACTCATGTCTATCGCTTGAAAAAGCCCTTTACGGTTTGAAGCAAGCTCCTAGAGCATGGTATGATACTCTGTCAAAGTTTCTTCTATCTACTGGATTCAGCAAGGAGCAATTGATCCGACATTGTTCACCAGAAAGTCAGGCAAACATTTAATTCACGTTCAAATTTATGTTGATGATATTATCTTTGCCTCGACTGACCCCAATGAATGTGATCGTTTTCAAATGAAATGGGTTCCAAATTTCAAATGTCAATGATGGGACAAATGTCATTTTTCTTGGGATTACAAATTTCACAAAGTCCCGGAGGCATTTTTATAAATCAATCTAAATATGCAAATGAGATTTTAAAGAAATTTGGATTTTTATCATGTGACACCGTTGACACTCCCATGATTGAACGTACTAAGCTAGATGAGGACCACTCAGGGATCATGGTAGATCAAACGAAATATCGAAGTATGATTGGATCCCGATGTACCTCACAGCAGCAGACCGACATCTTGTTCGCTGTATGCATGTGTGCTAGATATCAGGCTAAGCCTACTAAAAGCACCTTGAAGCGGTTAAACGGGTCTTTCGGTATCTCCAAGGAACCATCAATATGGGACTATGGTACCCAAAAGACACCGGTATGTCACTAACAGCCTATGCAGATGCGATCATGCGATGTCAAGATACACGTCGAAGTACGTCAGAGGTGCTCGTTTTTGGGTGATAAACTTGTGAGTTGGTCTTCAAAGAAGCAAATGAGTACTTCTATTTCCTCTACAGAGGTGAATACATAGCCATGTCATCTTGTTGTGCTCAAATCCTATGGATGAGATCCCAATTATCGAACTATGGCTTTGAATTCAACAAAATCCTTTGTATCTGTGATAATAAAAGTAATATTGCTCTCTCATGCAACAACGTACAACACTCAAGAGCAAAGCACATTGACATCCGACATCATTTCATCGGGGAGCAAGTGGAAAACGGTGTGGTGGAACTCTATTTTGTGAAGTCAGAATACCAGTTAGCAGACATCATCACCAAAGCTCTTCCGAGAGAACGTTTTGAGTTTATTCTTCCTAGACTTGGCTTGAAAAGCCTTCAACCAGAAACACTCAAACGTCTTCAGGAGGAAGACGAGGAGTAAAGGTCTTTCCTTCATCTATATTTTTTATATATTTATTCAAAAAGCAAAATACAAAAATATAAAACTTTCAAAAATCCATAAAAATTTGAAAATCTCAAAAAAAATAATAAAATAAAATAATAAAATAAAATAAAATTTCAAAAAATATTGTCTTTTTGTCATGTTTTTTCTTCCTCGATTCGATAATATCTACGGTCTTTGTGCTGTCATTCAAGAATGACACGGGACTTTAGATGTTGTTCGAATGTTTAAAAAAAATCAAAAAATATTTTTTGGGAGAAAGTAAAACGATGGTTTATTGTCATTTCAGTGCATAACCCGCTTTTCAAAGAAAGAACAGAGCCATGCTTTATCTCATGTTTCAAACCTAATGCTCGATTCTAAAACAAATGTTTGTCATTAACAAGACAAATGTTTAATTTCAAATATTTTTCCTTCTAATGATTCCACTGAAAAATATTTGCAATCTTATGAAAACTCAATTGTTTTGAAAACACTTCGGACTCTATTTTTGAAAATCAAAAGAACTTATCAAGTGTCAAAATCTCAATTCATCAATCAACAACTTTCGTCATTAATTGAGGGGGAGAATGATTTTTCAATTAAATCAAAATGTGTTCTTTTCAAACAATTTGCACTTAAATGAGTAAGGTCTACTCTAAATGTTTTACAAAATGTTACACAATTGGTTCCAGACCTTGGTTATTATTATGTTTTCAAAAGATAATTATGCATGTTTAATCAATGGAGTTTAAAGTCTCAAAATCCAATCCTTATCAGTTAAAACGCTTTTATAATCAAGTCACAATTCTCCTTAAAAGCTTTCAAAATCAATTTAAATCTACAGAGATCACAAATCTCAAATGATTTGATAATTGTGATCCGGGGAGAATTTGTGATTTAAATTGGATTTAAACTGATAATTCGATAAATGGTTTCATAAGTGTTTAGCATGTTTTCCTCCCCGCATGGGACAAACGATTTCAAATTTTCCATGCACATGTTGAGGGGGAGCATCTATTTTAAACCTCAAATTATTGAAACGTGAATGAATTGTCTCTAAGTGTGTTCCTCTAATATGTGCAAAACTCTTTCAAATTCAGAGGCACATATTGAGGGGGAGCAAAATTGTGAAAACCTCATCCTTCCTCAAAATGTTTTATCTACTCAAATTGATTGGGAAGTGATGATGATCATTTTAGAAAATGTTAATCAAAAGATTGAACCTTTCATTCTTAATCTAACGATTTCAAAGATCTCTTGCCTCCATGTGCTAAACAAATTTTGAATTTTTATGCATATGTTGAGGGGGAGCATTTCTAAAATATCAAAACAATTAAGATACAAAATGCTTTGATTCTATATCACAAGTATCTTGATTGATTTTCAAATGGTTTTCAATTGGTTTCAAGGTGGAAGAACTACACCAAAAGACCGACCAACTCTACTTTATGCATGGTGATATAAGGATGATAAGGTTAGGTTAGGTCCCATGATCCGCCAGAACCGGAGGGATCTACCAGGGACAATCCACTAGATAGTGTAGAAGTCCTTAGGTATGATGAAAAAGGAGAAAAGTGAGATATGGGAAGAGTGCGGATCGAGATTGAGCTAGTAATCTGGAATAAACCCAACAAAGTTCTAGTTATGAAGTCTCGGTAAGCACTGAAGGGGTTGAAGAATGAAAAGAATTGAATGTGAAAAGGGTGAAAAGAAATAGCCCTCCATTAATTCAACCTTAGGGCGAAACCGGTTCAATTCATATGCTACTGGTGGTTACCAAGGTAACATCGGTATTGAAGACAAGACGCATGGACCCAGGATGACGACTGCACTTCAACTTCCCAAAACACTCAAGTTCCTCTTAAAAGGACTTGTTTCATTCTCACGGGAACCAACATTATCTATCGACTTTCTCTTAGAGTTTGTTGATATTGAAGAAGGAGACCCTCTCCCTAGTCTCCGGCATAGGAACCAAATATGCACAATTGAGTCTAGAGCCACGAGATCATCAATAAATCTCATTAGGACACTTTCAATGAAGACTCTCTATTTCACACAATGTGGAAAGAGAGACTATATCTTATGAGTCCTACGCATTATCCTTCTAGAGCCAACATCAAACAAGCTCCTAGTAGGTGGCATGTGAGATATATCCAATAGATCAACCATGTGACAACTGGACAGAAACAATGGAGCGATTCAATCTTTTGAATCAATCATGGTTCAGGTTATGGATTGACGGATACCTTTGAAAAACCGGTCATTGTGCTTAAAAACTCTTTTATTTAGCACATCGATTTTGTACTTATTTCTCAAAATAAAAGGTGTTTATAATTGATAATTGATTTTCATTAAAACCTTCGTTGTATTGCAAAAACAATTTCTATTGAGCAATACACGATTGTTTTTCAAATCTCTTTTCATCAATCGCTGAATCTCATTTCGCGGTTCACTCACCGTTGTCTTCTTTGAGACGCTTCCGGTTTGAGAGAGAGCAACCGCTGAAACCCCGTCAAGGAAATTCTTCGAATTTTACCCGATCACAAAGTACTTGTACTGATCAACGGGGAACCGGGCCGTACCTCAATTCAATGAAAGTGATCAAAGACACTTTCGATGCTTTATTGCTAACTGGCTTATGCAACCCGACGTACACCCCGACGTTTGCCGACGTAATGGAGCGGTCAATTCATAGCCGCATGCTCACACAACACATTCATATCAAAAGAAATCATGATTAGTGCATCAATGACTCTGATATTGTCACTCCATGCTTATGCTACGCTGCTGCCAATATCATGAATCAACAAAAGGTTTCGCTACTCTGATAAGAAGAAGTCATGATCCAGAATGTGAGCATGTCGGTCCAAAAGTCACAACATCACATAATACCAACACCACAATGGATGAGTCAGAGATTAATGTAACTGATGATCTCAAAGCTGGCTCATAATTCATTATCATGTGGATCAGTTAAAGACCTCCACTCAGATTATCCAAACATGCGAAAATGAAGAATCAAAGACTATGAGCTACAGAACAAAGAACATGAACAAGAATCCAAGAACAATCTCAATGTAATATCTGTTGGTATTCTATGTAATTTTAATGTGTGTTTGAGGTGACCTCCTTTAGGGGGAGATTGTTAGGATTTGGAAAATCCAGGAGTTAAAGTGTCGGTCACCTCAAGTATATGTAATCGTTAGAAAGCTCGTAGTCGTAGTTATTTTAATGTTAAGTAGTATTTAGTTAAGTAACACCGTGGAGGACGGACGGGTCTTTACCCATTGTATGCCCGATCCACGTAACGCAGGTGTGGCGTTATGTAAGATTATACTCTTCTACCTCCCAAGGTAGGGAGTTGGAGCTCATAATAAGATTTTTCTCTCTCACTAAAGTTCCCAAACCTCTAACTTTCTCTCTCTAAACTCAACTATATTATATGCCTACTTTGTTAGTGATATGATGTGTATGTGAAATCCAATATGTTACACAGGGACAATCCACTAGATAGTGTAGAGTCCTTAGGTATGATGAAAAAAAGGAGAAACGTGAGATAAGGGAAGAGTAAAAGGATCGAGACAGTGAGCTAGAACTGAATAAACCCAACAAGGTTCTAGTAATGAAGTCTCGCAAGCAAGCATGAAGGGGTTGAAGAATGAAACAATTGAATGTGAAAAAAGGGTGAAAAGAAATAGCCCTCCATTAATTCAACCTTAGAATGTGAAAAAGGGTGAAAAAGAAATAGGCCTCCATACACATATAATCGGTGGTTAATAACACCGGTCAACCTTAGGCTCTAAGAACAAGACGCCATGGACCCAAAGTTCTACATATGCTACCGTGGTTCCCAAGGTAACTACCGTATTGAAGAAGATTGGACCCTTAAAAGGGCTTGTTTCAAAGGACGATCGCAGACTGAACTTCCTGCTACATAATCTATCGTTTCCTCTTAGAGGGGCTTGTTTCATTCTACCTGTTGATAATTCCATTTTTCTTAGAGATTGTTGATATTGAAGAGGAGACCCACTCCCTAGTCTCCGGCATAGGAACCAAATGTGCACAATTGAGCCTAGAGCCACGAGATCATCCACAATATCTCATTAGGACACTAAATTCTTGAAGACTTGCCGTTTCACACAATGTGGAAAGTAAGAATATATTAAGAGTCCTACGCATTATCCTTGTGGTATTGCCAGAACATCCGAGTGATATGTAAAATATTCATGATGAAGATGGAAAGCCTTCTAGAGCCAACATCGAACAAGCTCTGGTAGGGCATGGTATGAGATCTTTTCTAAAGACTTTTTCTAAAGATCAAACTTGAGACACAACCGGATGGAATGATGGGCCTTATCACCGCTGAATCAACCTTGGTCTAGGAAATGAATTGATGAATACTTTTAAAACCGCTCGATGTGCAAATGTCTTCTTTCTCTAGCAACATCGAATGTGTATTCATTTTCAAATTCAAAAAGTATCTCTCGACCGAAAAATACTTTGGAAAACCGTTCGATGTGCAAACTTCTTTCTCTAGCACATCGAATGTGTATTCTCTTTCAAATACAAAAGGTATTTTGATTGAAAATTGATCTTTCTCATAAAACCTTCGCCGTATTGCAAAAATCTTTCTTCAAGCAATAATACGCATTGTTTTTCAAATCAATTTTCATCAATCGCTGAATCTCGGCCAATGGGTTCACTCACTTTTCGGTTGTCTTTGAGATGTTCCGTTTGAGAACGTAGAACAAATTGCAAACCTGCTGGAGATTCTTAGGAATCCTATCCCATCACCAAAAGATTTCTGTAATCCGATCAACGGGGAACCGTATCGGTAATTCATTCGATTGAGAAGTCAATCCAAAGCCGCATGCTCACAGGATCCACACTTAATTGAAGAAATCATGACTTGTGCATATCTACAAAACCTCGCCCGATATTTTATACTATGTTCCTGGCTGAAAATATCTTGAACTCAGTAAGGCTTCCGCTACTCTGATGAAAGATGTCATGATCCAAAGTGTGAGCATGTCGGTCCAAAAGTCACAACATCACATGATGGCAACACAACTATGGATGAGCCGAGAGATTTACTGTGGGTGGTCAAGGCGATGATCTCAATGAAAGCTCAAGATCATCAAAGATGTGGATCAGCTTAAAGGCCTCCACTAAAAGTACAAATCTACGGACTTTGTGGAGTGTGATAAGACTCCTTGAGATCATTTTGAGCCTCTAGAGTTTAACAATAACAATGATTATAAACATTATACGCAGCGGAATTAAACAAACTTCATTATTATTGACACAAGGTTTTACTTTCACCCAATCTCCTCCAAATATTATTTGATCGGAATAATACGTGTTACCTAACTGTAATGGGATCTAAGACACCTTAGATCTTGAGGTAAACAACTAACCTAGACGTTTACAATAAACTACTCGTCTAGGTTACACATTACTACTAGCCGCGGTTGTCTTCATCCGTGGTTACACTCTTCCGCGTGGTAACAAACCTGTCCGTGGTTCCAGACTTAAGATAATTCATGATCCAAGGAACCAAAACCCAACAATCCTCCCCTAAACTTGATACATTCCAACAGAATTCTCAAGTTTCCTTTAAGCTCAAAACATCTGAAATGGAGGATGTAGCCAAACACTTATGAGATTTAAGAATTTTCTCATATTTCTTCAACAAATCATAGGCTTGACCATCATAGGGTAACAACATCTTGATAATACCAGGTTTCAACACCTGAACAATAATTTCTGGATACTTATTCAACTAAGGATATTCACCTTCTACAAGCATGTGAATAATTTTTCCAGAAACAGTTAAAACATGAACTCCACAAGTTTGATATAAAACCATCTTGTTACAGTACCATTGTAGAGTCCTTTCCATTCAGGTTCATCATGAGTTGGTTCAAATAAAATCTTCAAATTATAATAGACCAGTCTCTCATGATAATCAGTTGGATGTACTTCACCAAACTTATTCTTGTAAAGTCTCCAAAGATCCATCAAATCATCCCTTTCAAAATACTAAAGCATTTGTGAAAATTTATTATACTCATAAACTTCATTGTTGAGTCTTTGAATTTTCCAAACTCCTTCCCTTCCATCATTAAGCTTAAACTCATAAGAAACAATTTGATTAACATCTGCAACTTCTTTCAATCTTTTAGAATCGATGTTTCTTGAATCTAAGATTTTCTCTTTCTTTTACTTTGCATCCACTCATCATGCTTCTTAATCCACTCTTCTTCCTTCTCAGAATTCATTGGACAGTAATCATCATGATTAATCTTCATACATCTTTCATAAATTTCAAGAATTCTTTCAAATGAACATTTACTAAGATTTTCAGAAATGAGAATGCCTGAATTCTTAATAATTTTCATTAATACATTCCTCATCTGAGCCATTGAAAGAGGTTTCTTATAACTTGCTTCCTTTCTTTACCAACCTTTCTTGCCCATTCACCTAAAAGCCTAGCTTTTTCCTTATCATCCAACAAATTCCATTCTTGTTGCAGATATTCATCATTTATTTTTTGAGAAGCTTGAAGAAAGTTTTGAGATTCATACCATATAGCTAACATTCTCCGACTAGCTTCCTCTTCTTTCTGCTTTCTTTTCTCTAAAGCTTCTTTCTTCAGAACCATATTCTTTACGAACTCTGCATCATAAGCTTCTTGTTCTGCTCTAGATTTAAACTTCAACTCTGATACTGCAATCCCTTTACCTTTTCCAACATCAGATTGAATCACCTTCTTCTTCAGTGGTTCACCAATAACTAAAGTTTTTCCTCTGGGTTTGGGTTTAGTTGCAGTAGTTTGAACATATCACGGTGTAGAAATAGATGAAGTTTTACTTAGATTTATCAAGGTACTAAAGCTTCTCTCAACTTCTTTAGACTTAGGTTGTGATACAGAGAGAGTTGTGACAACAGTAGAAGTGGTTATAATAGCAGTGGGTATGATTGTAGTAGGTATAGTTGTAGTGGTTATAGTTGCCATGTTCGTATAGCATCGTGGTTAGAAGTGTACTAACCGTGGTTTCGCATATACCATCGTTTGTGTTCAGACTACATCTTCTACAACATTCTTCACATTTTCAAGAACCGCCTCATTCCCATCTTTATCAGATACCAAAAATGTTTGATCTCCACTATCAACATCTTCTTCCATAGATATATTAACATCCTCCCCTGAATTCTTGCCTTCACTCCTCCCCTGTTTGGATACATCCTCCATATTCAGAGCGGAAGAGGAGTTCACCTTTTTCCTTAGTTTCCTCAAAGCAGCAAGCCAGGCCTTTTTATCTTCTCCAAAACCAAAACCCGGCTTCAAAACGAATATCCTTTTCATGCAACCCAGCCAATTCCTTGAGATTAGAGATCGTCTCCTCCATCTTGGTACATTTAGCCATCAATTCATTTAAGCGTTCAAGAATATCCTCCCCACTTCGACCGTGTGAACGGTCCGAGAGGTGGTTCATTGGAAAAGTCAGTATGTACAAACTCAAAATCCGCCAATTCATGTTCAGGATCCAACCTATCCTCATCACTTCGAGCTGTGTTAACTGCTCCGAGAGGTGAATCTTTGGATATAGAAAACATAGCATCGAACCGAGCTGAACATCTATGCACCCGTGATAGCCAAGTGGCTAGGGATTCCTCCACCTGTTAAGTTCCGAAACTCTCCACATTAGAAGTTGCCAATGGTTGGGTCTTATTAATGTTTCCACTATCCTGATCAGCATCTAAGCATGTATCAGTAGTGGAAGCCCTTCCAATCATGTCACCTTCACCACCTATGATGCCTCATGAGCAACACTACTAGCACTAGCCTGAGGAAGCTTAGTGCCCTTCTTTCTCCTAGTCCATACAATAGGTGTAATATCAATGATTTGAGGTGTACTATCGTGGTTTGAGGTGTACTATCGTGACAATCAGTTAAGTTTCAAGACCTTCATCAATAAGGATCGTAGGCAAAGTAAGCATAGGAGGAAATAAAGGAACATCTCTAATTTGTACATTCTGTGGCTGATTCCTCATATGTGCAAAAACCATAGGAAGCATATGATGTACTTCATACTCTCTAGAATGTTCAATAGGATCAACAATTTGATGTGCTACAATCAGTTGAACAAACCGAGGATACAAATAGTATTTACCCTTCTTCCTAATGTTTTGTACTAACCCCTCATAAATCATCCTAGACCAATTAAATTTCCTTCCCTCAGATAAACAAATAATAGCAGTAGCAATTTTTGAAGGAAAGTCATTAAAACCTGTGGTCTTGTTACTCATACACATCAACAAGGTGTGAATCAAAAACTTCCATTGTTGTGAAAACAAACTCTTAAAGAATTGTACCTTTTCACCTCTATGTGTATATACTAATCTCTCTAAACCAGAAACAATCTCAACATCTGAAAGATTGTCAACCCCATCAGCATCATCAAACTGCAAAACTTCTAATGATATCCTCGTATGAAATAACATGCTCATCAACTTCAGAACGAAACATCTCCACACCATCAACCGTTGCAAGTGTAGCATTCTTCCAGAATTGATGTATGTAGGCTTTAAGAATGGTGGGTGTAACAGTTAAAGCATAATGAATGGGACTGTGAACTAAGAAATCAATCATTTGATGATATCCTTCAGAACGAGCATTCTTGGTGAGAATGGCAACTAGGTTATGTGAAGTGGAATACTTTTCAGCCATTTTGATTAAGGAAAATAATGATGTGAGTTAGTGAATTATGCAAAGAAAGTGATTAGGGTTAAGGTTGAGCGCCAATTGGAAGTGATTTGAGAATCAAACAAATGATCCGTCCGTGATTTGGGGAGAGTGATATAGATTCCAATGTTACCAAACGCCCCTGTACTATCCAAAACTAGACTCCATGCTATCCAAGTAGCCAGAACTACTATCCATGGTTACAACATACCATCAGCAGATACATGAGATCACTTCTTCCAAATGACCAAGAGATATAACAAGTAAATCAGCTCCTTATGCACCCAAAACCTTCATACTTGTAAGACAAAAACACAAAACCAACACAGAGTATAAGGTTATTGTTGTCAGTGGTTAGGAAGAGCTAAAAGTGGTTCCAAAAGACCTATCCGTGGTTTGAACATGTAAGTCAATATGGTCAACTTCTAGAACTAATATTAGTCCAACTCCCAAGAGTCTCATTAACTCCTCAACCACATTAAACCCGCCCCTTATTTACTTCCATAACCCTAAACCCCACTTATAAAAAGAACCCAAATCTTACATAACGCACACACCAATCAATATCAAAACCCTAATTACTTCAAAGTCTCCAATCAACTAATCACAATGTAGAACCCTAGTTGGAATAAACCAGAAGTAGTCAATCTTACATCCTCCTCATCCTTATTATCATCTTCATCATCAAGTGAAGATGGTAACCCATGGCAGTTCTACCTCCCTCCACAAGAAACAAGACCATTAAAATCTCCATTTCTTCCATCATCTGAAGAGGACAGTGTGGTGAATCCAAGTAATGCATCTGAGGACTCTGATGATTCCTCAAAGAAGAGATCTTCATACTCCCAACCTTCAGTATCTCAACCCCAAACAAGACCACACGAGCAAGAACCCACCACTTCCAAAAGACAGAGGTTCTTGGTCTTCAAGTACCAAGTTATGGTGCTTCTTCACACATCGTAAAGGGAAGGGAAAAGGAAAATGGAATGATGCATTTTGGTGATATGACTATGTCCTTCGTGCTTCATCTAATGTGGTCATCGTCATCATCAACGTTTTCATCAATCCATCCTTTCCATTTTGATCCTTAGCATCCTCATCATAGTAGTCATGCATCTCCAGCCATTGAGAAGAAGGAATGGGTGGTTATGCAAGACTTCACAAACGCATATCCAACATCTAGTGTGAAAGATGTGAGCGATCATGCATATCCAAAGCTCTGTAGATGTTGGAATAGATGATATGAACTAAATTAGGATTAGTAGATCATGTATAGCTCTGTTCTTGTAGTTGCATTTGATGTTGATTGTACTGTGAAGTTGTAAGTCGTCTCTAATGAATGAATGAACACTTTGCATCACTACTTCTTTTACTTCTATAATGATCATTCAGTAAATCGCAAAATGGTTAGTGAAAACAGACAACTAGCAAGCGGTTTGAACCAAACTATCAAGGTTAGAAACAAACTATCAGAGGTTAGAAACAAACTATCAGAGGTTAGAAACAAAAATAGCAAAACTAAGATTACATAATAACAGTCCAATACATATACAAACTGGTACAAAACAATTTGAGAATTTAGAGATTAATCATTCCAATACTAACAACAAGATACTGAAACCTCCCCACATCAAAAGCTTTGGTGAGAAGATCAAAAATTGAAATCAGATGGATTTTTACCATTTGAATAAACCTTTTCTCATTACAATCTCTAATAAAATGATGTCTTATCTCAATATGTTTAGTTCTAGAATGTAAAACAGATTTTTAATGATGCGCATAGTATGTATTATTAATGTAAATCTTAGTATGCATAAAATTGTACCCAAAGTCCAAGATTTCTCAATCCATAGTACTTGACCACAAAACAGCAGCAGCCACATATTCAGCTTCAATTGTAGAATTTGCCATAATAGTTTGCTTTTTACACTGCCATGAAATAAGTCTGCTTCCTAAAAACTTACATCCTCCAGTTGTAGACTTTCTATCCAAACTAGCACCAAGATAGTCACTATCTGTATAGGCCACCAAGTCAAAAGGAGAATCCTTTGAGTACCAAAGGCCCAATTTAGGATGACCCTTAAGATACCTAAAAATTCTCTTAATAGCATTCATGTGTGATGAATTAGGTGTGACTTGAAATCTTGCACACACACATACTGAGAACATTATATCCGGCCTAGATGCAGTGAGATACATCAAAGATCCAATCATGGACCTGTACAATTTGATCAACTCGTACTTTCATCATCGTGCAAGGGTTTCGAGTCTCCATTGATGTACTAGCACTTTTCACATCCTCAAACCCAAACTTCTTCAAAACATCTCACCTAATACTTGTCTTGACTAACAGATACCCATCTTGTTGAACCTGTTAGTCCAAAAAGAAAGCGAGTTCTCCTATAGAACTCATTCAAACTTATCATGCATAAGCTTTACAAAATCTTTGCATAGCTCTTTATTGGTTGAGCCAAAGATGATGTCATCTACATAAACCTGAACTTAAAATATCATCTGTGCTTTCTTATGAACAAAGTTGTTGGGATATGAAAGTGCTGAAGATATCAAAGTACTGAAGATATCGTACTGAAGTTGCAAAGTACCAAAAGAAGCAGTACAAAGCAAACAAACATACTGCAATATGAAGTCAAAGTAATGCAAGAACAAAAGAACTGTATATTTTGTTTATGGAAAGTATATTGTATTCTATGTTTAGATTACTTGTCGTACAAGGTTATCAATTGTAAACCGACCAGGATATCCTTGAGCCTATAAAAGGACTCCTAGATTGGCATTAGATGTATGAGTCTATGAGTTTTAGAGTTTACGATTTCGAATTAGAGTTTTTAGAGAAAATTTCGATTATCTTAGAGTTGTATTAGAGTATCTGCATAATAAGCAGATTTAGAGTTTATAATAAAGATTATTCTTCTTAGCTTTGTTAAGTAAATTCCGCACTTTAAAGATTACTCTGTGTTTCTTTGTTAATAACTTAGGATTTATCCGAGGTTATTAAACCTTAACAAGCTAGTTAAGATAGTTTGATTAAAGTATATCGATCCAGTGGTATCGCATTGTGTGGAAACTCTGACTAGAAGAAACCCTACTACAACATATTCAAGATGTCGACGAAGCTGATCAACTCCTATCACAGAGGTATGTTCTAAGTGTCATGATTTTATCATAAATTACTTCGCAGTTATGTGATTGAAAGAGATAATTGTGTTAAGGCTAGGGCTGAGGTAGCAGGTTATCAAATAACCTTAGAATCTATGGAAGCCAAAATTTTAGCACATGAAACTAATGAAGTAGCTTAATGAAAATATGCACAACAGGATTACCAGTTAAAGCTTAGTGAATGGAAATTAAACTGTAAAATGGCTGAAATTGAGAAATTAACTAAGGAAAGAGATGATTTGTTAGCTAAGTTTGCTGCTTTGAAGCTGGTTCATCACATGTTTCTTATGTTAAAAAACAGCAAAGAGCCTATCTTAAAACTGGATTAGGTTTTGGTATGGATTTTAGTAAGATAGAAGAAAACCAATCTAGTAATCAGGATGAAGGTGAGTATGAGGATATAACCACTAGTGATGAAGAACTCATTAATTATGTAGACACATCTAGTAATGATGGTTCATTAAGTGACTCACCACCTGCATATAAGAAAGCTAATGATTATCATGCTGTTCCACATCCTACTGGCATTCATCAACCCCTTAGGCCTGATGTTTCTCGTTTTGGAGTAGACAGTCTAGAGTTTAGGAAAAAGCTAGTTGCTAAATCTAGGTCTGAAACACCCAAAGAAACTTGAAAACGGTATTCAAAATCAAGCAGTACCTTTAAATCAAAGTATCTGCTCCACAAGCAGACTTCTTCAAAACCTTTTCAAAACAGTACTGCTAAACCTTTTGGGATAATTTTGGTCAAACCAGGTTTAATCACTCACCAAGAAGGCAAAATAATTTTGGGCATAGACATAGAAGATGTAACTTTGATGTATGGGTCGAAACTGTGTTTTGTGTGTTTCAGTCCTACTCATCTAATTAAGGATTGTGAACATCACTCAAAAAACCTTAGAAAATTTCCAAAGAACAGGACTGCCAACCAGAAACCTAGAGAGTACAAACCAGTTTGGACTAACTCAAATAGGGTTAATCACAGAAACTTCACATCAAATCATAGATACCCACAACAGAGAAGACCTTCAGTATCTCACAAAGATTTCTCAAAGTACTGAACTCGCCCAGTACTTTCACAAAGTACTGCTCAAAAAAAACAAGGTACTGATCACAATACTTGGTATAGAAATTCTAGCCAATCTCACTATCAACCTAGAAGGTATTCCAATTCACATAGGAGATTTAGATCGGAGGAACCAAGTGTTAAAACAGAATGGGTTAAAAGGGCTACCCAGGACAACAAAGACGTTCAACAAAAAGTGAGTCATATGTTTTTGTGCTACAAGAAAAAGAGATTTGTGTTGAAAAACCAGAAAGTTTTGAAAATCCACATGTTTTGAATAACAAGATAATACTGGATCATGCTTTAGAAAACAGTGGAGATTATGTACTCAAAGAATGTGAGTATGTCACTCCACAAGGGGAACACAAGTCAATAATGGCTTGGGTTCCTCAAAGCCACTAACTTTTCATCTTATTAGGCAGGCAACCCGAAGAGAGCTTAAGATCATTTTTGATAGTGGTTGTTCTGTGAGCATGACAGAGACAAGGAGTTTTTGTCAGGTGTTTTGGAGTATATTTAGCTACTAAGCTATGTTTAAGGGGAGGACTATAAGGTGTTTTGCTTGAGGGGAGGATGCTTGTTTATACTTCGTTTATATGAAGGATTTTGGCAAGTACTGTTTTTCCCAGTACGCAAGTACTGCTCGGAAAGTACTGCTTATGTGGAAAGTACTGTTTGTCGTATTAAATACGCCAACGGTAATATTGATGGGTAATTTATAGTAACGGTAACTTTGTTATTATAGGCGGTGATTTTTCAAATCCTACCTATAAATAACTACTTCCGATTTTCCTCTCATTATTACTTTACATCTTTTCCATACTTATCTCCCAATCACCATCTCTTTATTCTTCGATAAAATCTTTATTGTGCTCACTTATTCAACAATGGCGAATCGTTTAACTGTTTCAAAGCACAATATGGTGGCTAATTTGGACAAGACTGAGGCGAATATGGTTTTTATGATATTGTTGATTATCTTACTGGGTCGCCTATTAGTTATGCTCTTTTAGTTGAACCGAATGTTATTGAACCTTGGATTCAAGAATTTTGGGCTAATGCTAGAGATAACATGGAGGAGGATGAATATTATATTAGATCTACGGCTTTGGAAGGACTATCAAGAATACAGAAGCCTCTATTCGAGAAGATTTATTATTTGGAGATGAAGATGGGGCTATTCGATTTGACAAGCAAACATTTGGGATACTTTTAGGAATCTTGGTTATGAAGGATCTTTAGCAGAACAAACATTCAAGAAAGCATTATTCTGTCCTCAATGGAAGTTCTTGATTCATGTACTGCTTCATTGCATAAGTTCTAAAAGTACTTTGGGGCAGTTTGGGTCCAATATAGCATCCAGTGGTTGGACTAGCTACTGATGAGAGTGTTTAATTTTTCAAAGCTTATTTTGGATGGGATGCACATATATCCCCGGTCAAAATGGCTAATGTAACCAAGGTTTGTACAGGTTTTCTTAAACAAGCAATTGGCTGATGTTCCAAAACCTGCTGCTTTGTTACCTTATTGTGCAACAAGCCAAAATCTTTACATTTATGGCTAGCGGTGCTTTGTTCAGAGGTGGAGATATTCCCTTAACTTCTACAATGATGGAAGTTGTTCGCTGACGTAATGAAGTGAAGAGGATGACAAAAGTGAAGCTCCTGATTCTCATGACATGGTTCACGCAAAGTGCTGCCTCTCAAAGTTTCTCCTAGATCTGCTTCACAAGTGCCTCCAAGGTATCTGCATTCAAAGTACTGCTTCTATTGAAGGTACGTGATCTTTACAGGTACTGTTTCCAAGCCCGAGGTTCAAGCAGAGATTGAAAGAACACCTACTCCATCTCCACAACATTTTGTTCCTGTTTCGAAGAACATTCACATCTTCAAGGTGATGATCATACTATACCTCGTGAAGGTTTGACTTTAGATAATTATGCTTTGACAAGGGAGCTAGTTAGGTTGAACAAACCTGAGTTTCAAGCTAGCGCTTGAAGTTGAGACGAGGTATATCTGGTTGAGGAATTTTATTAAACCCTATATTCAAGGTTTCAACTTATGGGTTAAAGAGGAAAACAAACGTCGTAAACAACTTCGAAAGGAATTAAACGAAAGAAGGTTTCTAAATCATCTTCACAACTTGGGGAGGAATTTTGCAAAAGAAAATTTGAAAGAAGATGTTACAAAGAAGAAAGAATCTGAAGTACCTAAAAAGATTATTTCAGATTCTGAGGAACAAGAAGAAGATGCAAGTTCAAAGTATGGTGATCAAGGTACAACACAAAGTACTGATTTTCATGATACATCTAGGAAAGAAGTAATAACTCCAAGGGTATTGAATTTTGAAGAAGAAGCTGGTCCTTCTACATTTGTTATAGAAGAAGAGAGGAAGCTACATTCATACCTATTCATTCTGCTAGTGATGATGAAGTAATTGCTACAATATTAGATTTATCACAACCAAGAGGAGGGGTTACTATTAGAGATGTACAAGAAGAAGAACAACCAAGAGCCTCAACCCCATTGATCCTAAAGACAAAGGGAAAGGTATTCTGGTTGAAACAAAGAAAAGAAACTCACTTTGGCAGAACTTAGAGCAATTGAAGTTGCTAGGAATGAAGCTATAGCTAGAAAAGTTCAAGAGTTAGATGCTCAAGATAGAAAAGAACAGGAAGCTCAAGAAGCTCTGAATAGAGAAGCGGCTCAAAAGGTGCAAGATAAATTAGATGCTGAAGCTTCTGAACCTTTACAGCCCCTACACTGTTAGATATATGCCAAGAAGACCTAATTTAGCTAAGGACAAAAATGCTATGATGGCTTATTTAAAAGGTCGAGGATATAAGGGTTTGCAGAAGTTAAACTATGTTGATATGAAAAGACTTTATGATGCTGAAACAGAAGCTTATAAGAAGAGTGTTGCTGATATTAAAGACTTTTAGAAGAAGCTCATTGACTGAATCTGAAAGGAAGAATAGCTTAAAGATAAAAAGAAAACTGGTTACAGATGTTCGGTTTTCAAAGAAAGAAAAGGTTGAATTAAGATCTGAGACTAGAGATGAATTGAAGAATTATCTCAGAATGGTAGATTTTGATTATACAAAGGAAGATGATGACATGAAGATGAACAGATCAAAGATCGGTGTTTTTAAAGTTGTGAAATCCAAGAATGAAGAATACATGATTTTTCATAAAGAAGATGAAAGCTTCAAAGTTTTCAAAAGGCTATGGGATTTATCTGATATTATAGATAGAGTAGATCTATTCTACTTATACCATGTTGTGAAGGCTTACTTTGAAAATAATCCATTGGAAGGGATTGGTTTGTTTTACATGGTGATCTCATAACTCTATGGGAAACTGAAGAAGAGAGCATTAATGATATCTGGAAGAATCAAGAAAGCTGGGAAATAGTTTGCTGGAGATTCTTTGAAGAATCTGGAGTTCATGTTTTGGAGCTGGAAAATGGAACAATGATAAACATGTTTGCAGAAAGAAGATACCCTCTCACAGTTGAGCTCATGAGAAGAATGCTAGAGCATGGATTGAAAGTAGAAGAGGATAATGAAACTGCTTGCATGGTTATCAACTTGTTTATAAACTGGACTACCATTGTTGAGAATGATCAATAACTGGTATGAATTTTATTTGAATAAATACTTTTTGATATATCATACTTTTTATTCAAAGTACTGCTGATCGAGAAAGACTTTCATCAAAGTATTGTTTTGAACTAAACCAGTTAAATGAATTTTAGAAGAAACCTTGTTGCTAAGTAATAAATATTTTGAAATAAAGGTTTAATAAATGGTTTTTGTGATGATAACATCAATAGGTTATCAATCCACCATGGTTACAAAAGGATTGACTAATCCATGAGCAAACGACTCTGGTAAAGATATATCAAATCCGCTTTTAGTTGACAACTTGCTAATAAGTTGGATGGTATTCAACTCACCATATCGTAATGTGAAAGTTGGCTAGCCCACACGAAAATGGCTTGTGGTAAAGGCAGTGGAAAAACCATTATTGGTAATTAGTTCACCATTAGATAGAAGAACTAACTAGTCCGAAGGGTACGTTTGGTAAAGACAAAACCAATCTGTTGATAGCTGGTGGTTTGCTAAAAATCATATGGTTATCAATGTACCATGGTCTTACACACCAAAACATTTGGCTACTCCGAAGATAATGGCTTTGGTAAAGAGTTCTAAATCCATTAATTTTTCAATGATTCACTTGAAAGTGATGAGAATAGTATGCAACTTAAATTGAATTAAATGTACAAATTGTCATATGTTGCTGTGTTGCTGAAAAGATGGAGTTTGCTTGATGTCTGCCAGAAGAAAACAATTCTAAGAGATACTTTGATAAGAAACAATCCGTCTTTAAAAGATGAAGCTGTTAAAGATATATTCACAAAGGAACTTGAAGTCAATCAAGTAGAATTCAAGTTAGGGGAGGATTGTTGGGATATGAAAGTGCTGAAGATATCAAAGTACTGAAGATATCAAAGTACTGTTAAAGACAAAGTCAAAGTACTGCAATATGAAGTCAAAGTACTGCAAGAACAAAAGAACTGTTATATTCGTTTATGGAAAGAATTGTATTCTATGTTTAGATTACTTGTCGTACAAGGTTATCAATTGTAAACCAACGAGGATATCCTTGAGCCTATAAAAGGACTCCTAGATTGGCATTAGATGTATGAGTCTATGAGTTTTAGAGTTTACGATTTCAGAATTAGAGTTTTAGAGAAAAGTTTGATTATCTTAGAGTTGTATTAGAGTATCTGCATAATAAGCAGATTTAGAGTTTATAATAAAAGATTATTCTTCTTAGCTTTGTTAAGTAAATTCCGCGTACTTAATAAAGATTACTCAGTGTTTCTTTGTTAATAACTTAGGATTTATCCGAGGTTATTAACCTTAACAAGCTAGTTAAGTTAGTTTGATTAAAGTATATCGATCCAACAAAAGTTTTATCAATCAGCCCTTCTTAAACCCATTGTCCATCAAATAAGTGGGCACTCATACCATGCCCTAGGAGCTTGATGCAAACCATACATAGCCTTCTCACTCAGACCTTGTCAGATGACCAGATCTTCAAAACCAAGAGTTTGACAAACATAAACCTCCTCATCAATTGTGCCATACAAAAATGCACTTTTAACATCCATCTGATACACCACAAAGTTTCTGAATGAAGCATAAGCTAAAAACAATCTAATAGCCTCAATTATTGCAACTGGAGCAAACACTTCATCATAATCCAAGCCTTCAGTTTGTGTATCCTAAGCAACCAACCTTGACTTGTTCCTCACAACAATACCTCTTTCATCCCTTTTTGTTTCTGAACACCCATTTTGTCCCAATTGCCCTCTTACCATTAGGAAGTTCTACCAATGTCCAAACCTCTTGAAGTTTGAACTGAAGAAGCTCCTCTTGCATTGATTCTACCCATCATTCTTCGGATATGCTTCTTCAACTCTTTGGTTCCTTTGAGACAGAAAACAAGCAAACAAGCAATTTTAAGATCTTTATGACTGTTTCTTTTGTGAAGTAATCTTGCAAAGAACTCATGTTCAGGAAAGGGTTCAGTGTTCTTAACCTTGCTTCTTGTTTGAACTGAGTTGGGATGAATCTTGTGTATCCTTGTGGAGGTACCAGGACTTTCATGAATGACATGTTCCAAATTAGTTAAATCAAAGATTGAAGAAATCATCCATGTCTTCATCATCAAGAGTATCAATTTCAATCAAAGCAGCATATCGGATCATGTGGATACTCCTCTTCAAAGCATGGCTTTGCATGTGGTCCAAAGAAAGTACTACTATCGTAGTTACAAAATGGGATTTCACTTGTATGACAATGGTAGAAGTTGGCTTAAAAGGGTTGTATTAATTCTATCCGTGCTTATATTTGACTTATCCGTGCTTTGCAGACTTTCTTTCTTTTCAATTTCTTCTACCGACACTGAATTATCTTTCAATAACTCATCCTTATCATGATGATGAGCACTATTGCCTCCAGTATTCAAGACATCATCAACAGAGGACCTTGCTTTCAATGATGGGTGAGATGAACTAGTTTCCACTTTTCAAACAAATAGAACTCTTGTGGAGAATCAGCTTCCTTAGAAATTGCTTCTTCACCATGCTTTTGAGTACCTGATCAACATTAGTGAAAGTTCCTGCAATGATAGGCTCATAATTCATAGATTTGGTTAGCATATCAATGTTAAAAGTACCACGGTCCTTTGGTCTCAATACTAGGAGTCTTTTCACTGAATTGAACATGTAGATTCTCTTCAACAATTATAGTCCTCCTATTGTATACTCTAAAGGCTTTACTATTGATGAATAGCCTAAAAAGTATTCCATCATCACTTTTTCTTGAAACTTACCTAGGTAGTCTATGGTATTCAAGATAGTAATAGGACACCCAAAAGGTTTTAGGAATGCAATCATTGGCTTCCTATCATGTAATGTACCATAGGGGGTCTTGTTATGAGGCTTCACTACCTTACTCCTATTCTGCACATAACATGCAAAGTACAATAAATTTCAAAAAGGTAGTTGGTAACTTAGACTCAGACAACATAGTCCTAGCAACCTCAATTAGTGTTCTATTTTTCCTTTCAGCCACACCATTTTGTTGTGGTGTTCTAGCAACACTAAACTGTTTTTCTATACCTTTATCTACACAAACTGATTCATGATGCATTCTAAACTCAGCCCATTATCACATCTGATTATCTTTACTTTATGATTTACTATATTTTCTATCTTAGTAATGAAACTCTTGAGAACTTCACTAGTTTCACTCTTAGCAGCCAAAAAGTAAACCCAAGAAAATCTACTATAATCAGCAGTGATAACTAGGCAATACTGCTTATGGTTCAAACTCTTGACAAAAGTAGGTCCAAATAAGTCCATATGAAGCATAAACAGGGGTTGTGAAATGGTGTTGACAGTTTTGGACTTACAAGAAGCTCTATGTTGTTTTCCTTTTTGACAAGCCACACACAGCCCTTACACTCAAAACCTTAGAAGGTAACCCTCTCACTAAGTTTCCCTTTACAAGTTTATTGATTGTTTTGAAATTAAGGTGACCTAATCTTCTATGCCATAACTTAGACTCATCCACAGATGCTTTAGCAAATAAACAAGTTAAGGACCTATTAGGAATTACATCTTTAAGATCAAAACAATATATATTTTCCTTCCTAGGTACCCTAAGTTGTATAAACTTCTCATCGGCATCTTAAACTCAGGAGACAACACTACACACCAGTTTCACCAAAAAGCACCCAGTTTTCTTATCACACATTTGAGAAACACTTAATAAATTGTACTTAAGTCCCTGTACCAAGTAGACTTTTTCAAAGTCCAAATTTCCTGTTTTGATTGTGCCTATTCCAAGTATCTTCCCTCCCTTTGGATCATTGCCAAAAGCCACATATCCTCCATCAAAATCTTCAAAATCTTCCAGGTTGCTCCCATCCCAAGTCATGTGTCCAAGAACCACTATCAAAAACTCCTTTGTCTTTTAGCTCATCTTGTAGATTGCCCCACATAAAATTAAACAAGTTAGTTCTTTTGTGGACCCAAGCCATATCGACTTGGGTCTCGCTTCAGGTATCAATATAATCAAATTTGGTTAGGTCCATTGATGCCAAATGACATGATGTAAAACCTTGGTCTTAGGTTTCCATTGCCAACTAGCTGAGGCCTTAACAAAGATAAAATGATTTCCAACCATCTGTACAGTTATCACCTTTGGAATTTTAAAACTTCGTTGTTATCGTGGTGATTTTTGGCTTATCAGGGTTTGATTTTGCTTAGCCGGTTTACACTTTGCTTAGCAGGGTTGGAACCATTTGGGAGAAGCAAAGGACAATTGTGGGAGTTTGTTAGACTCTTGAGATCTTTTGAGCCTTAGGTTTAACAATAACAATGATAATAAAATACGTATTAACGCTAAATGAATTAAAACAAACATCAATGTTATTGACACAAGGTTTTTCCACATCTCCCCAATTATTATTTGATCAGAATAATAACATGTTACCTAACTATAAAGTGATCAAAGCCTTCTTTGATCTTGAGATAACTAAACTACTTACCTAGGCGTTACAAGACTATAACGCCTAGGACACACACACACCCCTTTAGACTACATTATGAAAGACTTAATTATTAAAACCTACATCCCATGTCCTCTTTATATACTAGAGGATTAGGGTTTACAAATCTCTACAAAGGACTAAATAATAAATCTTCTTTTGCAAGCAAGTCCTTCCATCTTTTTGTAGGTTTCATCTTTGTCACTTTAAGCCCTTGATGTTTCATTCTTTATTGTTTTGTATCATCAAATCAAGAAACCCAACAACTTTGAAGATTCTCTACAAATGCACAAAGATTGCGAAAGTGAAGAATTCAAGTCTACGAGCTCAAGAAAAATGTCAAAGAAAGAATGCTAGGATGCAAAAGTATTTCATGGGACCTCCCTTAGGGGAGATTGTTAGAATTGGAAATTCCATGTTAAAGAGTCGGTCACCCCAATAATGGTCTAGCATATGTTAGCTCGTAGATTTGTCGTTGTTTACATTATTTATCGCCTTTTATTAGTTAGTTATTAGTTTAGTTTAGCGTAGTGTAACAACCGTGGAGGAAGGACTGTCTTTACCCACTGTATGCCTGATCCACGGCCGATAGAGTCGTATTTCATGTAACTATAAATACCCCTTCCATCCATGTAAGGGGTGGTGCTTTCAATCTAATATTCTACAATTTGTGAAGTAACTCTCTACCAAGAAAACACCCAACTCTCTAACTTTCTCTCTTTAATGGCTAACATGTATTTTGACTCCCAAGACCACCAATCATCAAACACATAAATATATTGATCCTACATACTTGCTCATTCTTCTTGGAGGAGGATTTAACCGAAAATTCATACATATCCTACAGAGCTAATCAGGGGAGCATTAGTTTCTTTCTTTTTTATTTACCTTTCTTTATCATAACTATGATACTTTCAAGGAACATTGAGGACAATATTCAGTTTTAACTGTAGGAGGAAGAATAAAACGGGAACTTAGAAACTATTCACTCACTTGATTTTGTCTTGTCCTAGTAAATTGTGTAATAAACTATGAGAAATATTTGTTAGGGTAATTTTAGCACCAAATTTTAAAAAATTTATGGCATTTATAAGTTAAACTTTAGTCTTAATAAAGCGTCTCATAGATAGGAATTATATGACTAGCACAAAAACCGTATACCACTCAAATTCCACTCCCAAAATGTGAGGTTCGCCCCTAGATCTTTAGGAATAAAATCATTAATCTTTAATGCTTAGTGAGTGTACCGGTAGTATAATAGATTCTAGAACTTTTTCTGTGATGCATTCCGAGATCGCTAGTGAGACTACATTCGTGTAGTTAGGATTAACTAAATGATAGAGCCAGGATAACACTTGTTTTAAACCTGTAATTTAATTACGCCATCCACATCGTTGAGTAATTTTTCCCCACACCCCCTTCAGATGTACTCATATTTAGTACATGATACCCCAAGTTAACCTCGGGCCTATCCTTTCACTTCCGCTCGTGATGTTTCTTTCGGAATATCGTGAAGAGCATGTTTACAATCTACCCCCAAATGTTACACCCAAATCGCTTTAGCCTACCTTGTATGAACTCATCTTTAGTGTATTATTATATTTATTGTTAAACCCTTAGTTCAATTATCCGTTACATGCATGGTTGCTAAGTCAAGTCATATCCTTTGTATACAGTTTTGGGACGATTGGGACTCATGGGTTAAATTAGTATTTTATGGAGTAACGGGAGGAGCGATAAATTCAATTTTCCTTTGTCTACGTAATTAAGTACTCCAAGTGTTTTGATCTTTTTAAATCGGGTCAATTAGTGTTAGTGAAATAAAAACTCAAGTGTAGGGATGCTCCTATAAATCCCTTTATTTTGATATTATCTTAGAGGATGGTAGAGTAAAAAGGTATGAAAAAAAATCGAAAAATAGAGAAAAAGAGTGAAGTGAAAAAAATGAGAAAACATACGGCTACCATCCTACATCTATCTTTATGTTTTATGTTTATAAGTTTATGTCTTTTACTTTTGTTTCAAGTTGTTATTTAGTGTTAGTGAGTCGAGTCTTGGCTTAGCAACGCCACATTTTACATGCTTGTAACATAATATTTTTGACTTGCCACCACTAAATATCCCTTATCCAACAAAACCCTTTATTTCTCTACCCGAAGCCTAACATTATAACCCTTTGTAAAGACCTCTTATATAGTTATTCCTAGGTGTTTATGCCAAAGCGGTGGAGGTTTGATCTATTCTCAAGCCTATGGTAATCTATGTACTATGTAGTGAGTGTTTATCTTCCATTTCCTTATATATTATATTTCATATTAACCTAAGAGATGCGAGAATCCAAACACCAATTGCGAGGTGCTAGTGTATAATTTCCGTGTTTGTTATGACTATTGTGGCGCTTGTACTTGTTGTAAACTATTTGAAACCAATGCTAAATGCCCCCTAACTTATAAATTGATTATATAAAAGCACATTTTCTTGAGGATAATATTTGATAAGGATTTAAAACATGTGTTTTTAGGGGGTCATTTAAGCCCTAAATCGATACATTTTATATCCGTTACTACTTAAACTTTCTTTTCACATTTTAGGTCTTTTGGAAGCAAATTGCTAGAATCAAGCACTTTTAGACAGATAAGAAGAAACGAAAGTCAGAAACAAGGCCTGACAAGATGACGCCCCAACCCAGCGAGACATAAGAAGGTTTTCATAAAATTTCAAAACGATGGCTCGATAACGCTCAAATTGTGCATGTTTTTAGTAGTGTTATCTGTGCTTTTATGTGTGTTATTTGGTTATAATCATATGCTTTTAATGCTTAATCGTACAAAAGTGCGTTTGCTAGTTCATTTGTAGCCAAGTAAGTGAAAGTGGAGAAAATGCTAAAGAAGTAAAATACGAAGATTTCTCCATGTAACGAAGAATTTGACAAAAGCAAGACTTGCAGGTATATTGAAAGATAAAGTCATCAAGTTAGTGGTCCAAAGACTCAAGAATAAAGTTCAAGAAGGAAACGAGAAAAGAAATGAAGAAAAGAAGCTTAAACGAAGAAATATTGAAGCCTCGTTCCTTACACACCTTCACCATTTTGCCATAACTTTGCATACGACTCGTTTGACCCCTCGTCAGGCCACAGAAAGCTAAGAGAAAGATCTACAACTTTGCAGTTTATGAAGTTTTGTGATTTTGCTCCAACCGATCGGTCGAGCCCCGTAACCGATCCGGTTGGAGAGCTGTCAAGAAGACCAACCGATTCGGTTGGAGCTCAACCGGATCCGGTTGAAGGTCCTGTTTCAGCCATTTCTGCACTACTAAGACTCCAAACGTGTTCCAAATGATTCTAGTCCTTTCTTACATGGTTTCTAGTCCCTTCCAAGCTCCTTGGCCTCCAAGAAATGCATTGAATACCCTAAGCCTTGAAAAGTAGTATAAATAGAACTCATGTGTACTTGTTTTCATCATCCCTTCTCAATCTTTCTCATCTCTTTCATCCACTACTCCTCTAGGTGTGAAATTCAAGCCTCCACCCTTAAGGATGAATTTCCACCTAGAGAGCACACCACAACTTGAGAGATCTTCTCTCACACCTATCTACCATCACTACTCCTCTCTAGGTGTGAAATCAAGCCCCACCTTAAGGACTAATTTCCATCTAGAGAGCAAACCAACTTGAGAGAACACAACCACTCTCAAATCTTCACCCCAAAGGTGTGAAACCAGCCTCCACCCCAAGGACGAAGTTTCCACCAACTATCCTATCCCAACTTAGGAAATTCAAGCCTCCACCCTTAAGGACGAATTTCCACCAATTACACCAACTTATCTTCCCAAAAAGACCACAAACCTCTGCCAAATTCGTGTAGTGTGCTCAAGGGTTGTCGGCTACGTTTGGACATCATTTTCCGGCTTGGTAGAACTATTGTAGTTGATTAGAGGCTTGAAGGAGTGCTATAATCCTTCATCTTTGCCTATTGTAATTCATACTTTGGGTAAACCTTGTTACTTTTCTATTTAAAGATGTTTGTTATTGATATGATTATTGAGATTTTGTGTTTGATTGAAATAATGATGAATCTTTTGATACTTGCTTGTTCTTATATTGCTTTTCTTGTTGGTTTGATATGTGACAATCATAACCATCAACTTGTTACTTGTTCTTATAATGCTTTTCTTGTTGGTTTGATCCGTGACAATCATAACCATTGATGAGTGCTTATTCACTCATCATTTTTGGTCAAACTGAATCGCAAAACATCTAAAAACACACCAAAATGCATCAAAATACTGAAAATATCTCAAAATTGTGTTTTATATGTTTCAGATGCAAAATTATTGAAAACAAATGAAAACGAACAAAGTTTGCATAATTGGCAGCCCCCCGACTTGCAAAATTGACAGAAATAGTCCCTGAGCACGTATTCTAAAGAAAAAGTCACCAAAGGTCCTTTTGAAATCATAAGTTGTCATAATTAGTCCTTTGGTGAAAAACTTCAAAAGTTTGAGAAATTACAGTTTTGATCCCTGGATTTTTAAAATTGCCAAGTTTAGTCCTTGGAATTTCACAATTTGCAAATGGTCCTCAACTTATTTGAGATTCACAAGTTTGACCCTTGATCACTTTTCAGTTACTTGATTCGTCTGAATTTTCAGTTTTGGCAGATTTGGTCCCTATGTTTGCCTTGGATTCAAAACTAATCCTAATCCAAGTAATATCATAAACCCAAACCAAGGCCCAATTCTCAACCAAACCAACCTGTTACCCAACCCAACCCATTAATATACCCCAACCCCATCTCCTTCTTCTCCACTTCCGCCCCAAACCTAAACACGAACCCTAAATCCTCTTTTCCCTTTTCCTGCTACCAAAACACTCAACCTCTAGCATCCTTATTACCCGATATCCCACATCCCCAAGAATCATCAACCCTCCTTTACCCAGTTTCCCACGAATCCCAAACCCACTACCTATTTCCCTTATTCCAACTGCCAAGCTGGCAATCCCAGCTTCAAAAGACCTCATGGATGGCTTAGATGAGCTCAAAATGGTACCTAACTATGTGGACGGCTGAGATTGATGGAATAAGCACATTTTGGCTTTTGGTCTCTTTGCACTCACACAGGAAACACAAGTGAAGACACTCAAGAGATTGAAGACCAAGTAGTTTTTAGTATAAATAGGACATGTTGTAGCCATTATAAGGCACCCTTAGTTTTAGTTTAAAATTCAGTTTCTTTATTTCCAAATTGTAGAATTTTACCTTCATTAATGAAAAAGTTTTTTTTACATTACTGTCTTGGTTTAAGCTTAGTAGTTACTTAGTATTCATAAAGTTTCTAAATAGTTAGTAAGTATTCTTCAGATTTCACAAATTATCCAATTTGAAGTTTTCTTTTTTAAATCAGTTAGTGAAGAAATAGACCAAAAGGGGTGTTTGGTTATTGCTTGAAAACGGGTCAAAATCATTTCTTACCCACTTTGACAACTAAAGTCAAAGATGTTTTAAGTGTCCAAGTTAAGTGGTTTGAGTGGAAACTAGTTTTACAAGTATTCCAACAGTTTTAAACTTTCTTTGGTTTCAAAAAATTTGAGTTCTGTCAGATTTTCTTTAGTGGTTTAGCCAAGTTTTAGATGTGATAAAAATTTATAAAAAATAAAAATCAATAGTTCAGTAGGTAATCTAACTTTGGTCAAGGAAAAACAAAAAAATCTTTGAGGGTCTCAGTGGGTCAAATTGGGTAAGTTACCAAAGCTAATGTCCTGTGTTGCTTCAAGTTAAGAGATGCGGATAAAAAGCTTATTTATAAGTCTGTTACAGGTGAAAATTTGACCTAATCAATTTCTCTTAAACCCACCTATGCTAACCAACTTTTTGCGCTTTTTACTTGGAATATCACTGTGGAGCTTATTAATAAGCTCTTATCGGTCCTTCCGCTGCCTGATCAGAAGCAGCAAACCAGAGCACAGTCACAATTGCTTCTCATTTAAGCTTTTCAAGTGTTGTTAACTGCTTATGAGTTATATTCTAGCATAATAGTTTAGTCTTAGCTTAAATATTGCTTATTAGGTGCTTATTTTTCTTACCCATTTAGTGCTTATTTGTAAACTTTAGGAGTTTATGTTTAGTCATTAGCTTAGGATTTCCTTAGAGTAGGCTAATGCCAACTGTTTTCCCCATAGTTAGGTGTTCTAGCTTATTTAGATTTAGGTGAGCTTGGTTTAGCTTTTATTTGACCCCACGTTAGCTTATTAATTTGACTGCTTGTCTGGTGTAATTAAGAGATTCTTCAAGGGTGTTTGGTTGGATAAAGTCTGAGGTCCAAAGGGAGTTGGATGTATTTATGCTCACTGTTGGAATAAGCAGTTTCAAACAGCTTATTTTAAGCTTTTCAGAAAAGTAGTCTTTATAAAAAAATCTTCATTTTGATAAGCCTTTTAAGTTTCAAAAAGAAAATAAAAAATAATAAGTTTGCAAAAGGGAGCAGGGTCGAACCAGACCTCTCCCTGGATGAGAGTGATAGCATGTGTACTGAACCATAAGCTTGGGACTTTCTTGTTTTAAGTTTGCATCACTTAATATTTAAGTTACCTTGCTCTTTTATGCTAGTCAGCTTATTCGATTTTTTTATAGCTTATTTCCTTAAGCACTAGTGTAGTTTTTCATTTTTCCTAGATTCTATAGTATCTCAAGTATTTTCTGCAAAAGTTTCAGATTTTTCAAATATGTTTTAGTATTTTTAATCATTTAATTAGTGTTTAATAGTTTTTAATTCGTAGAAATTAATTTAAAAGTCAAAAAATATTCCGCTTTTTCCTAAAATTATTTTTAGTCAAATAGAACGTAGGAAAATTGATTTCACACCCGTAGCCCTTAAATTGCAAAATTTTTACGTTTATGGCTCGGGTTGTTTCCCGTTTTTTACGTTTTTGCATTTTTGCACCCTAGGACTTAGTGTAGCTTCGTTTTATGATTCCTTAGGCTTAGTGATAGTTTATTTTTAGTTTATTAGGGTTCCCTTGCCTTAATTACCTTCCCTTTAATTAATTTGTAGAATAATGAATCAAATCCAAATTCATTTAAAAATTCAAGTTCAAATCACGAAACTCAACGAATCCTTCCATTCACACCTCGTTGGGACACGACCGGGGAAATCACTTTTCCGGTATCACTTTTATCACACCCGTGAGATTTGGCACGTTGACCTTTTTCCTAAAGGGTTAATTTGTTGAATTTTACGGTTAATTTGATTTATTGATATTGTGTTTGTTTTCACCACTCACTTCACAACGAATCAAATTTTGGCGCCGCTGCCGGGAGGTGTGTTGCGACAATATCGTGAAGTTTTTTGCGATTAGTGACTTGAAGAACCTTCCTCGTGAAGTTATTGTTTTTTAAAAAAAATACAAAAATATTTTTCTTTTCTTTGTATATATATGTAAAAGATTAAAATACAAAAAGATTTTTGCTTGTTGTTTTAAATAAATAGAATACACAATCAATATAACATTCTCAACTGAGGTGTTATCATTATAAGTTCCCGAACAAAAGATTTAAAACTTGCCTTTGTGTCGCTTCGTTTTGGTTTATTTCTATCGGTTTAACAAACTGTGTGAGGGTATAAGGACGGCCTGACATTAAATTGCGGCTGAAAAGAGACGGGTTTTTAATAAGCTTCGCGCGGACCTACAAAGTCTCTCCGCTCCTTTGTGCGTTTTACTTATAGTATCACTTTGGGATTATTGGTTTAAGTTCACCGTGTTTTGCCTCGGTCTTGTTTTAATTGAAAGTGTTGTTTTTGGAAGTGCATGCGCACTCGCCAAGCTCGTAGACGTAACCGTAACCAAGCAAACGTACCCGAGATACGTACCATCGAACAAATCACAATGACACATAACCAAGGGAACGGACCTCAAGTCCCAGTACCTGGTCCACAAGATCCAGCTCCCGATCTCCGAACGATGGAGGAGCTTTGCCAACCCACGATGGATGGACGGGCGTCCTATTGCCCCGTTCAACATCGAGGCCACGGATTTTGGACTTAAGCATCACATGATTCAACAAGTCCAAAGTTTTTGCCAATTTCACGGATCACCGGGTGACGATGCCAACAAGCATCTCGACAAATTTCTCACCGTCACCCAAAGTATGAAGCAAAATGGGGTCACCGATGACGCCCTTCGCTTATATCTCTTTCCATATTCCTTGACGCTTCATGCCACCGCATGGTTTGATCGTCTTCCCAAGAACTCAATCCATAGTTTCGACGAAATGATCTCCAAATTCTTGGCGAAATACTTTCCACCGTCGATGGTGACGAAACTACGGAATGAAATCAGTAATTTTCGGCAGCATCCCGATGAGTCCTTATTTGAGGCATGGGAACGCTATAAGCTTTCTATTGATCGATGTCCGAACCACAACATGTTGCTTGTCACCCAAATAGATACATTCTATAACGGGTTAACATTGAGACATCGTGACACAATCAATGCGCTGCCGTGGTACCTTTATGAAAAGCGCCCGAAGAGTGCTACGCTCTCATTGAAAACATGACTGCCCACCACAATTATTGGGATTCCTCAGCCGAGAGGAGTGAGTCAAGGAGATCTACCACCCTTCCATCTTCGGAATACACGACTCTAACCAAAAAGATTGAAGAAATATCCATCGCGTGCTTAAATTGAGTCAAAATAATAACAACACAACAAGTGAATGTCGTTAACAAGAGTTGTGAAACTTGTGGTGGTCCACACCCTTATTTTGAGTGTCCAGCTCCGTGGCTTCACCAAGAGAGCGTTTATGCCGCTTCGTTCCTACAATACGGAGGTAATTCCTACCAACCGCAAGGGGACCGAATCTTCTCACTATCGTTCTAACAATTTCCTTGGACCACCCGGGTTTAATCAAAATCAAAACAATCAAAATGTGCAAAATAGAAACAATCAGTTCAATCAAAATCGAGTCGAATCGAATTTTCAAAATCAAAATCAAGGTTTTCAAAATCAAGGAAATTTCAATCAAAACCGATTCCAGGCTCCTCAACAAAATATGCATGCCCAGCCTCCTCAAGCTTCCGTTGACATTGCTAATTACATCAAAAGCAATGAAGCTAAGATGGCATCCATGCAAAATCAAATTACCACTTTGAAGAATGATTTCACTTCCGAGCTTAGAGCTACTAGCAACAAAATTGATCAATCTCAAAGCAAGATTGAAAGCATGTTTGCTAGTCTCATGAGTCAAAAGAATCAAGCTTCAACTTCGGGTGCTCTTCCGAGTAATACCATTGCCAACCCAAAAGGTGAATTGAATGCTATTGCCACCGGTGGTGGTTCTTATGAGGGACTCGATGCCTAATCCTTCTCCCGTGAGGGATGTGGAACGAGAAACCGAGGTCTCCAAGGACAAAGTGCATAACTCAAGCCCACGAAGTACCGCACAAGTCCAACCTCCGGAGGTCTTACCTCCAATTCCGGAACCCGTTGTTCCGATGACCACTCCTAAGCCTTCAATTCCTTATCCTTCAAGGCTTAATGACCAAAAGCTCCGTGATAAAACTAGTCAACAAATGGAGAAGCTTATCCAAATCTTTCAAGATTTGCACTTCGAGATTAGTTTCAGGACGCTCTTCTTCTAATGTCAAAGTTCGGTCCAACAATCAAAAGTTTGTTGAATAACAAAGAAAAGATTTCCGAAATGGCTAAAACTTCTTTGAACGAAAATTGTTCGGCGGTTATCCTTAAAAACTTCCCGAAAAGTTAGGAGACCCCGGAAAATTTCTCATCCCATGTGATTTTCAAGGCATAGTTCAATGCTCCGCCTTGGCCGATCTTGGTGCTAGCATTAACTTGATGCCACACTCCATGTGGAAAAAGCTTTCATTACCTCCGCTTACACCTACATGTATGATCCTCGAGCTTAGGACCGCAAGTTCTCGTCCGCTAGGTATAGCCGAGGATGTATTTGTGAAAGTAGGCAAGTTTCATTTCCGACTTTGTTGTTGTCGAATTTGATGCCGATCCCCGAGTACCCCTCATCCTTGGGAGGTGCTTGAAAAACGGGTCGGCATTGATCGACGTTGACGAAGGGGAAATCACTTTGAGGGTAAACAAGGAAGCCGTTACTTTCAATCTCAATCAAGTTACGAAATACTCCCCAATTATGAAGACAATTCCGTCAACAAAATTGATGTCCTTGACATTGTGTCGGAGGAGTATTCTCAAGAAATTCTTGGATTCTCGAGTGGCAATCCCACTTCGGTTGATCCTATCGCTCTTTCTTCCCTTCCCTCACCCATTCGGAAGTGACTTTATTTTGGAAGAGATTGAAGCATACTTGGCTAGTGATTCGGTTCCATGGGAAATTGATCACGCTCCCATCGACATCGAGGGAGATATACTTCTCATCGAGAAGTTGCTCAATGAAGATCCTTCATCACCCCCTCCTCAAGAACTTCATAAAGAGGAAATCAAAACGATTGAAAAATCTAATGATCCTCCCGAGGTCGAACTTAAGGACTTACCACCTCATCTCGAGTATGCATTTTTGGAGGGTGACAATAAATCACCCGTCATCATTGCTAAAGACTTGAGTGAGGATGAAAAAGCCGCTCTCATAAAGGTTTTGAGGTCACACAAGCGAGCCATCGCTTGGAACCTTTCCGACATCAAGGGTATTGACCCGAGATTTTGTACGCACAAGATTCTCATGGAAGATGACTTCAAACCGGCGGTTCAACACCAAAGAAGGGTGAATCCTAAAATTCATGAGGTTATCAAAGCGGAAGTCATAAAACTTCTCGATGCCGGATTGATTTACCCTATCTCGGATAGTCCTTGGGTTAGCCCCGTTCATTGTGTGCCCAAAAAGGTGGCATTACCGTTGTTGAAAATGATGAAAACGAGTTGATTCCTACTCGATTGGTTACAGGATGGCGTGTTTGCATTGACTATCGAAAGTTAAATGAAGCCACCCGTAAAGACCACTTTCCATTACCTTTCATGGATCAAATGCTTGAGAGATTAGCGGGAAATGAATACTATTGTTTTCTCGATGGTTTCTCGGGTTACTTCCAAATACCCATTGACCCTCAAGATCAAGAAAAGACCACATTCACGTGTCCTTATGGAACATTTGCTTACCGACGCATGCCTTTTGGCTTGTGTAATGCTCCCGGTACATTCCAAAGGTGTATGATGGCCATTTTCCATGACATGATCGAAAAGACTATGGAAGTCTTCATGGATGATTTTTCGGTCTTGGGGGATTCTTTCCAAACATGTCTCCCATTTGGACAAGATGCTTGAACGCTTGAAAAACACGAATCTTAGTCTAAATTGGGAGAAATGTCACTTTATGGTCAAAGAGGGCATTGTCCTTGGCCATAAGATTTCTAAGAGCGGGATTGAGGTTGACAAAGCTAAAGTCGATGTCATTTCTAAATTACCTCCCCCCACAACCGTCAAAGGAGTTAGAAGTTTCCTTGGTCATGCCGGATTTTATCGTCGTTTCATTCAAGATTTTTCAAAATATCCCGCCTATGACCCGACTTCTTGAAAAAGATACTCCTTTCATCTTTTCTAGTGAGTGCATTGAAGCTTTTCAAACTCTTAAGAAAAAGCTCACTGAAGCACCAATTCTAGTTGCCCCCGATTGGGAATTACCATTTGAGCTTATGTGCGACGCAAGCGATTTCGCCATAGGTGCCGTTTTGGGGCAACGAAAGTCAAAACATTTCCAGCCTATACATTATGCTAGCAAAACTTTGACCGGCTCGCACATTACACTACGTCGGAGAAAGAATTACTAGCCGTGGTGTATGCTTTCGAGAAGTTTCGGCCATACTTGATCTTGTCCAAAAGCATAGTGTATACGGATCACTCGGCCTTCAAATATCTCTTTGCTAAGCAAGATGCAAAGCCGAGATTGCTCCGATGGGTCTCTCCTACAAGAATTTGATATCATTATCCGTGATAAAAGGAGCGGAGAACCTAGGCCGATCATCTCTCTCTCGTCTTGAAAATCCACATCAAGGTGTGCTCGAGCAAAAGGAAATAAATGAAACGTTTCCTCTCGAGACTCTTAATGTGGTATCTCATCATGAAAACTCGAGTACCCCATGGTTTGCCGACTTTGCAAACTATCATGCGGGTAACTTTGTTGTGAAAGGGATGTCGTCCCAACAAAAGAACAAATTTTTCAAAGATGTTAAGCATTATTTCGGACGACCCTACCTTGTTAAGGTTTGTGCGGATCAAGTCATCCGACGGTGTGTTCACAGCCAAGAAGCCGATGAAATTCTCAAGGCTTGTCATCATGGACCCACGGGGGGACATCATGGCCCGAACTACACCGCTAAAAAGGTGTTTGATTCCGATTTCTATTGGCCCACGATTTACAAAGATGCCCATGACCTCGTCAAATCTTGCGACTCTTGCCAACGTCATAGCAACATCTCTAAAAGAGATGAAATGCCTCAAAATGCCATTCAAGCGAGATCTTTGACGTATGGGGCATTGATTTTATGGGTCCGTCCCGTCTTCTCGGGGAACAAGTATATACTGTGGCGGTCGATTACTTGTCTAAATGGGTGGAAGCGAGAGCGCTCCCCACCAACGACGCCCGAGTAGTTGTGAAATTTCTGAAATCTCTCTTTACCCGTTTCGGAACTCCCCGTGCCATCATTAGTGATCGCGGCACGCACTTTTGCAACGACCAATTCGCAAAAGTCATGCTTAAGTATGGTGTCACTCACCGTCTTTCTACCGCGTATCACCCCCAAACTAGTGGGCAAGTGGAAGTTTCAAATCGTGGTTTGAAAAGAATCTTGGAGAGGACCGTAGGTGAAAACCGTGCCTCTTGGTCGGACAAACTTGAAGATGCACTTTGGGCCTTCCGTACGCCTTTCAAAACACCCATCGGTGTACTCCTTAAGCTTGTGTATGGAAAGGCGTGTCATCTCCCGATCGAGCTCGAGCACAAAGCCTATTGGGGCTTGAAGCATGCTAATTTTGACCTTAGTCCGCGGGGTGATCACCGAAAAGTTCAACTCAATGAATTAAATGAACTCCGTGATCGCCTACGAGAACTCGTTGATTTACAAGGAAAAGACTAAGAAGATCCATGACTCAAAGATTAAGAACCGCTTTCAACGTCGGTGACCGAGTACTTCTTTTCAATTCTAGATTGAAAATCTTCTCCGGGAAACTTAAGACCCGTTGGACCGGTCCATTCACCATTGCCAAAGTTTTTCCATATGGCACAGTCGAGTTATCTCAAACCGACGGACCAAACTTCAAGGTGAATGGACATAGATTGAAGCATTATTTTGGAGGGGACATACCATCCTTGGTTGTCCCGGATCTACAAACTTTCCCCATGAACCAATGAATGCGGGGATCGAGTCAAGCTAGCGACTCGGGAATCAAAAACAGAGTAGCACACTATATGGGTTTTCACCCGTATTTCGACTTCTTTCTACTTTCTACCACCTAGGGGGAGTTGCCCCCCGTATTGTATATAAAGTTTTCAAAAAAAAAAAAAAATCAAATAATGCCGTAGTATTTCCCCTTTACGTTCTATGTTTCGGCATAACCGCCGGTACTTTGAATATTGAGGGCAATATTCATTTCTAGTGTGGGGGGGAATTCTCGCGAATTTTATCATATGTTTTACCATCTTATTCCCCCATTTTTGGCCAAATTTTTTTTTTTGGAGTAAGTGTTTACACTTACTCATCACGGTTATCATCCGCCATGTCTAAATAAACAAAAGGATTGGCTAATCCAGGAGCAAACGGCTCTTGGTAAAGATTTATCAAATCCGTTGACGGCTTGCAATTTGCCCAAAATTGTATGGTGTTCAACTCACCATATCTTTAACTAGTGAAGAGTTGGCTAGCCCGCAAGTTTATGGCTTGTGGTAAAGGCAGTTGGAAACCATAATTGGTAATCAGCTCACCAAAGATAATATTGATAATTTATCTAAGAGTTGGCTAGTCCAGAGCAAACGGCTTCGGGTAAAGACAAATCAAAACCGTTGAAAGCTGGTGGTTTGCTCAAAATCATATGGTTATCGATGTACCATAGTTCTTACTTGAACTAAAACATTTGGCTACTCCAGAAGTAATGGCTTTTGGTAAAGAGACTCAAATCCATTAAGTTTTCTCAAAAGATTGCTAGGGACTAGCAATGTTTTAGTATGGGGGATTTGATGAGTGCTTATTCACTCATCATTTTACAACTAATCTAAGAAAACATCTAAAAACACTAAGAAATGCATCAAAATACTGAAAATATCTCAAAATTGTGTTTTATATGTTTCAGATGCAAAATTATTGAAAACAAATGAAAACGAACAAAGTTTGCATAATTGGCGTTTCTCCCCCGACTTGCAAAAATTGATGAAATAGTCCTGAGCACGTATTTTAAAAAGAAAAGTCACCAAAGGTCCTTTTGAAATCGTAAGTTGTCATAATTAGTCCTTTGGTGAAAAATTTCAAAAGTTTGAGAAATTACAGTTTTGATCCTTGGATTTTTAAAATTGTCAAGTTTAGTCCTTGGAATTTCACAATTGGCAAAAATGGTCCTCAACTTATTTGAGATTCACAAGTTTGACCCTTGGATCACTTTTTAGAAGTTACTTGATTGGTCCCCTAATTTTCGTTTTGGCAGATTTGATCCCTATGTTTGCCTTGGATTCAAAACTAATCCTAGTCCAAGTAATATCATAAACCCAAACCAAGGGCCCAATTCTCAACCAAACCAACCCGTTACCCAACCCAACCCGAATTAATATACCCCAACCCACCTCCTCCCTTTCTCCACTTCCCCCCCAACCTAAACACAGAACCCTAAATCCTCTTTTCCCTTTCCCCTGTACCAAACACTCAACCTCTAGCATCCCTATTACCCAGATATCCCACATCCCCAAGAATCATCAACCCTCCTTTACCTAGTTTCCCACGAATCCCAAACCCACTACCTATTTCCCCCTTATTCCAACTGCCAAGCGGCAATCCAGCTTCAAAAGACCTCATGGATGGCTTAGATGAGCTCAAAATGGTACCTAACTATGTGAACGGCTGAGATTGATGGAATAAGCACATTTTGGCTTTTGGTCTCTTTGCACTCACACAGGAAACACAAGTGAAGACACTCAAGAGATTGAAGACCAAGTAGTTTTTAGTATAAATAGGACATGTTGTAGCCATTATAAGGCACCCCTAGTTTTAGTTTAAAATTCAGTTTTTATTTCCAAATTCAGAATTTTACCTTCATTAATGAAAAAGTTTTTTACATTATCTGTCTTTGTTTAAGCTTAGTAGTTACTTAGTATTCATAAAGTTTCTAAATAGTTAGTAAGTATTCTTCAGATTTCACAAATTATCCAATTTGAAGTTTTAAATCAGTTAGTGAAGAAATAGACAAGGGGTGTTTGGTTATTGCTTGAAAACAGGTCAAAATCATTTCTTACCCACTTTGACAACTAAAGTCAAACATGTTTTAAGTGTCCAAGTTAAGTGGTTTGAGTGGAAACTAGTTTTACAAGTATTCCAACAGTTTTAAACTTTCTTTGGTTTCAAAAAAATTTGAGTTCACGATTTTCTTTAGTGGTTTAGCCAAGTTTTAGATGTGATAAAAATTTATAAAAAATAAAAATCAATAGTTCAGTAGGTAATCTAACTTTGGTCAAAAGGAAAAAATTCAAAAAAATCTTTTGAGGGGTCTGCCAGTGGGTCAAATTGGGTAAGTTACCAAAGCTAATGTCCTGTGCAGGTTGCTTCAGTCCAAGATGCTGATAATGTGCTTATTTATAAGTGTTACAGTGTGAAAATTTGACCCTAATCAATTTTCTCTTAAACCCACCTATGCTAACCAACTTTTTGCAGCTTTGCCTTACTTGGAATATCACTGTGGAGCTTATTAATAAGCTCTTATCGTGTCCTTCGCTTGCCGTCAGTAGCGCAAACCAAGTAACAGTCACCAATTGCTTCTCATTTAAGCTTTTCAAGTGTTGTTAATCGCTTATGAGTTATATTCTAGCATAATAGTTTAGTCTTAGCTTAAATATTGCTTATTAGGTGCTTATTTTTCTTACCCATTTAGTGCTTATTTGTAAACTTTAGGAGTTTATGTTTAGTCATTAGCTTAGGATTTCCTTAGAGTAGGCTAATGCCAACTGTTTTTCCCCATAGGTTAGTGTTCTAGCTTATTTAGATTTAGGTGAGCTTGGTTTAGCTTATTTGACCCCACAGTTAGCTTATTAATTTGACCGCTTGTCTGGTGTATTAAGAGATTCTTCAAGGTGTTTGGTTGATAAAGTCTCGAGGTCCAAAGTGGAGTTTGGATGTATTTATGCT